>OX155957.1:34719090-34980447 GCA_944548615.1 Micropterix aruncella | reverse complement strand
ATATATATATATATATATATATATATATATATATATATATATATATATATATATATATATATATATATATATATATATAAAATACTTCATTTGCTCGTTCCCATGAAATAAGATATAAATCGTCGAAAGTGGTACTCATCCAAGAATACATCTCGTTTAAACAATAAGCATTTCCCAGTCCAGTCCGGGAAAACCTTCCAGCTATGTAAGTGGCTTTTATTATTTTTATTTTTTCATCAAAGTGTCATCCTTTAAACGAATTCTTTAAAAAAAGATTTTACAAAAAACCAATCAAATATTAACAATATTATACAATTTTATCTTATGTTTTGAACTCTTGTAAATATCATATAGCCTTAAGTATAAACTTCTCGACCAGAAATTACGATTTATATCTTATTTCATGGGAACGAGCAAATGAAGTATTTTATTTTTATTTTCATTTAATAGCTGGCTGATAGCGAGCCCAGCAATCGTATATCGTCCTTTTAAAGAGTGGATATATTCGAATTTCAAATCGAATTTTCGAAATGTCATTCCGCATTTAAGAGACGATTGATTGTGATTTTTTTCATTGTTTTTGCTTAAATTTGTCTTTAATAAAGACATTTTATTTTGGTTTGCAAAAGGATACGCTTTGTTTTTGAGATGTGGATGAAGGGTGATCGTTCGCTAGCGATAAAGGGATCCCATTAAACCTACAGTGTACCGTCGAAAGTGGTACTCATCCAAGAATACATCTCGTTTAAACAATAAGCATTTCCCAGTCCAGTCCGGGAAAACCTTCCAGCTATGTAAGTGGCTTTTATTATTTTTATTTTTTCATCAAAGTGTCATCCTTTAAACGAATTCTTTAAAAAAAGATTTTACAAAAAACCAATCAAATATTAACAATATTATACAATTTTATCTTATGTTTTGAACTCTTGTAAATATCATATAGCCTTAAGTATAAACTTCTCGACCAGAAATTACGATTTATATCTTATTTCATGGGAACGAGCAAATGAAGTATTTTATTTTTATTTTCATTTAATAGCTGGCTGATAGCGAGCCCAGCAATCGTATATCGTCCTTTTAAAGAGTGGATATATTCGAATTTCAAATCGAATTTTCGAAATGTCATTCCGCATTTAAGAGACGATTGATTGTGATTTTTTTCATTGTTTTTGCTTAAATTTGTCTTTAATAAAGACATTTTATTTTGGTTTGCAAAAGGATACGCTTTGTTTTTGAGATGTGGATGAAGGGTGATCGTTCGCTAGCGATAAAGGGATCCCATTAAACCTACAGTGTACCGTCGAAAGTGGTACTCATCCAAGAATACATCTCGTTTAAACAATAAGCATTTCCCAGTCCAGTCCGGGAAAACCTTCCAGCTATGTAAGTGGCTTTTATTATTTTTATTTTTTCATCAAAGTGTCATCCTTTAAACGAATTCTTTAAAAAAAGATTTTACAAAAAACCAATCAAATATTAACAATATTATACAATTTTATCTTATGTTTTGAACTCTTGTAAATATCATATAGCCTTAAGTATAAACTTCTCGACCAGAAATTACGATTTATATCTTATTTCATGGGAACGAGCAAATGAAGTATTTTATTTTTATTTTCATTTAATAGCTGGCTGATAGCGAGCCCAGCAATCGTATATCGTCCTTTTAAAGAGTGGATATATTCGAATTTCAAATCGAATTTTCGAAATGTCATTCCGCATTTAAGAGACGATTGATTGTGATTTTTTTCATTGTTTTTGCTTAAATTTGTCTTTAATAAAGACATTTTATTTTGGTTTGCAAAAGGATACGCTTTGTTTTTGAGATGTGGATGAAGGGTGATCGTTCGCTAGCGATAAAGGGATCCCATTAAACCTACAGTGTACCGTCGAAAGTGGTACTCATCCAAGAATACATCTCGTTTAAACAATAAGCATTTCTTAGTCCAGTCCGGGAAAACCTTCCAGCTATGTAAGTGGCTTTTATTATTTTTATTTTTTCATCAAAGTGTCATCCTTTAAACGAATTCTTTAAAAAAAGATTATATATATATATATATATATATATATATATATATATATATATATATATATATATATATATATATATATATATATATATATATATATATATATATATATATATATATATATATATATATATATATATATATATATATATATATATATATATATATATATATATATATATATATATATATATATATATATGATAATGTTTGTAAAGAAATCCGTTTATAGGATGATGTTTTTATTTAAAATAAAATTAGTAAAAGCTACTTAGTAAGCTAAGTAGCTTTTACTAATTTTATTTTAAATAAAAACATCATCCTATATATATATATATATATATATATATATATATATATATATATATATATATATATATATATATATATATATATATATATATATATATATATATACATATATATATATATATATATATATATATATATATATATATATATATATATATATATATATATATATATATATATATATATATATATATATATATATATATATATATATATATATATATATGTATATATATATATATATATATATATATATATATATATATATATATATATATATATATATATATATATATATATATATATATATATATATATATATATATATATATTATATATATATATATATATATATATATATATATATATATATATATATATATATATATATATATATATATATATATATATATATATATATATATATATATATATATATATATATATATACAATATTATTTTTAAATTAACCGTTATACATACGCTTTACAAACCAAGTTTTCAGATTTATACCTCCCTAATTCGAATAACCATTTATTGATATTGTCTTTAAATTCTTGAGTATTTTTTAGGTGTTTCCATTTTTCCTCTATGTCATTATATAATTTGGAACCAATGAAAAAAAGCTTGTTGTTTTGCGAATGTTGTTTGCACTCGAGGAATAAGGAAATTTTGTTTCCGTGAACTCCGAGTATTGCAGTTTTGCTGACTTTGTTCATGTCTATCTTTGTGTTTATGAAAAAATATTATCACATATTTAATCAACAATTCCTTGACGTCCAGAACTTTAGACTCCTTGAAAAGACGCTCTGATTAGGTTTCCTATAAATTATCCGTAACAGCAGTTTTTGCGTCATTAGTGAATCCAGGGCATGTTTCGTGCAAGCACCCCACCCTACAATTCCATATATCATAAGACTTTGGCATAGAGCTATATAGGTGATTTTAATTGTTTTTCGAGATAGTACACTGCGCAGTTCACGAAAAACATATATTAGTTTCCGTAATCGATCAGAGAGTCTCCATATTCTAGTAGTTTCCATAATCTAATGTACCTAATCTAAGTGTAATCTAAATGACTATTGTTTGCAAAAAAATATCCAAACCTAGAAGATATAATTAATGATTGAATAAAATTACGCTGGAGTAATTTCACAGTGATACTACTCCGGTAAGTAAACAAATGTATCTTTATATTCCTTGTAGAAAAATCTTATCTTTCATCAATTAAAATTTGAATAACATTATCTCGATATAGATATGACGATAATACCCGATATAGATTTGAAGTGTATCCAAAACTAATGGCTTTTTAATTATGACAAGCTGATTTGATCACACGCGCCTAGCAAAGTACATATATTTATTATTGATCCATGAACAACACGTGAATCATACGAAAACTATTGCCGACAAGCCTTTATTGGAATAGGCGCCAATCATATCGGCAATACTGATATACCTACGTGTGACGTGCGTAAATACAGATAACCATTTTAATTACTTACTTATAACTTATGACCCAACGGGCTCGCATGCGTTTCTTCGTGAACAAAATTCGGAAATTAGTCCGCGTGAACGAGACAGGTCAAAACGCTAGAGCGGAACGTGAAATGGTTGACACTTTTTCGCATTATTCAAGATACACATTGAGAACATAGTCGAGAAAGCAAATAGGATGCTGGGGTTGATCATGCGGATCACTAAGAATTTAAAAAATCACAACAGCATGATCCTGCTTTATAACTCACTAGTGCGTTCTCATCTTGAATTTGGGTCCTCGATATGGAACCCATATTTTAAAACGTACTCCGATAGAGTCGAATCCATTCAAAGGAAATTTCTGAGAATGCTATCATTTAAATGCGGCCTTAAGAATCATCTGACTGGCTACGAGGAAAGACTGACTGCTTTTAAATTTGTCACATTAGAAAAACGCCGGCAGGTTGCAGATTTAGTGTTCCTGTACACAATTTTAAATAATAAAATCGATACCTCTTGTATAGAAAAAATACAATTTAACATTACTAAAAGAAGTCTTCGATACCTAGACTTATTTAAAACACCTTTAGCAAAAAACTATACCGGAGTAAATAACGTAATCCTACGTATATGTCGTCTGTATAACAAATTTCATCTTGACAATCGCATCGATATATTTCATGATAGTTTATGCTCCTTCAAAGCGTCCCTCTTTAAAATACTGTAATTCTGGTATTTTTTGTTTTTTTCCTGTTTTTATACGTATTTTTTTTAAAGTTCAACCATTGTTCATGCATTGTGCTAATTGTGTACTCATATAAAATGGATATTGATGTAGTCATGTAACTGTAGTATATATATATGTCACTGTATGTGTTGTCAATATTCTGTTTGAGTACCAAATAAAATAAAATAAAATAAAATAAAAAAATAAAACTACCCACAAAAAATAAAGCATCTGAATCTAACACCGCACGAAATGTGTTCAACACTATTCGGACGAGTATAAGTTCGACAGGTAGTTTTTATCGAAGATCGTTCGTTTCATATTCCGCTCTAACGTTATTGCTTTATCTCGTTCGCTGGAACTAATTTCAGTTTTAGTTCCAAAAGAAACGCATTCGGGCCCAATACCCACCTATTTTATTAGTTCTGATCAAATTTAGTCATGAAAAGCGTGAAGGAAACGACCGAAATAACATACTTTTTGTTTAGATGCTGGGCCCGATTGCGTTTCTTCGTGAACTAAAATCGGGAATTAGTTCGCGTGAACGAGACAGGGCATATATAGTTGTCAACTACAACGGGCGAACCCGTCACCTCAGGAAGTATTAACGATTAGTCGTTCTATCTCCCGTGAAGTGAACGCAGAAGACTTGAACAAAACAGTCCCCCGTCAAGCTCCGCCACATACCCGTAAGAGACCAACGCTTTAACCGCGAGATAACTAGGTGTGTTACCCGGCGGGCTTACACTCACGCCCTTACTTCCAATTGCGACCAGATTACTCCAGTCTCTTGATTGGTTACGAGTTCGAGGTCGCTAGCGCGGTCCTCTCCCTTACGAAGCGGTGAAACGGTGTATACCGAATCTATCGCGGACCACGGCATCATTTGCCCGGCTGTTCACCCGGGCTCGGGTACCCGATGGTCGTTTCAAGAGCAGTCGCCGAGCACCCCCGCTCTGTAGGAAACAGTACTGCTTCCAGACTCCCCCGACTGTTAGTCAGAGTGCACAGTCGATTGGCTTACGCCGCACGGTGCGCAGACCGTTCAGGAGCGCCAGAAGGTTGATTCCTAGGGAAACTAGCCCTAAGGCCACAGTCCTGCCCCGGCTTGCACTTCATGCGTGGAGGCCGCCGGATGGGTGTTGACCGGTGAATGTGACCAACCCTGAACAGAATGGGTCTTCGTGGCCAACTCAGCAAGGGCCCATTAGCTCCCAGCGAGATAGGGCGATAAGCTGAGTATTGATCTATCTCGTTCGCTTGAACTAATTTCAGTTTTCGTTCACAAAGAAACGCAATCGGACCCGCTGTCTAGATTTCTATTAAATTAAATTTTAAACGCAATGGATAACCTTCAAAACCACATCGTATTTTTTCCAAAAACCACATTACTGGAATTTAAAACCTATCTTAACATAAACACTTAAAACAAAAAATAGTAAAAAACATGTTAACCCCATTTATATAGGTGAGTTTTAACCCTTAGAAAGCTAGCCATGGGAATAAAACTCACGACGGCATGTTTTCAACCCTCAACCTTTTCTTTGTAGTAGGTGTTAGTGCACGCATACTAATGTATAATGGTGTCTTATTCAATGAAGGCGAATTTTTCGCATATAATTACATAATTGCATAAATACGGAGATCGGCCGCCTGTGCAAGTTTTCGCAACGGAAAAACCACCGACCGGTGGTATTAGCATTCCAGCGGTTAATTAACCAGCATCCGTAAAGCATCCATTGATAAAAATTGGCGATAAAACAATAATAAAAAAACTAAAAAATATAAAAAGCGTTGAGCGCAATGCGCTATATAGCGGTAGATAAAATATCGCGATTATCCTTTATTCGAGATGGCGGCTTATATGCCTACGACTAGATGGCGCATTTATTTACAAGTTGTTTACATTTCAAAAACAAAAAAAGATAAAAAAAAATACGTGTGGCACTCGGGGACTGCCGCGGTAAAGCTATTGCATAGCATTTTTAACAACTTATGCAATTATAATTATTAATTTATTTTATTTATTTTATTTTTTCTATCAGATAACTGCGCTCTATCGCAAGACGTTGAAATTATTCCGAATCATTTGCGGCTGCGTAAGCAAGTGATTCGGAATAATTTAAACGTCTTGCGATAGAGCGCCGCGCACGAATTTTTTATTCGATAAACCAAAAAAAAAACGGATTATTCGAAAAAATTCCCATAAAATGATAGATAATTAAATTATATTTAAAATGGTGCAGGTTTCATAATAATACGCCAGATAGTATTTGCGTAGTAGTCGTTTTTGTGTTCGGTTAGACCTAATTTCTCAAATTAATTACACTATGTAATATAAACAAAATCTAAAATATTCAAAAGATAAGAATATTAGGAAAATATACTTGTTTAACATATATTTTTTTCGAATCGTAAGCAGTACTCGTTTAGACGTAATTATCAGTTTAACATCATTATTTTTCGTTAAGAAATTTCTTCATTCGGTCACCGCGCTGGCCTAGGCCCGCGATAAAAGCTATGCAATAGCTTAAAAATGTTTTTTTTTAAATTAAAAGTTGCTTGTTTGCTCGTCCTAATTAACCCACTTGAATGATGCCGGTTAATTAACACTCACCTTGTAGGTACATGGACATACACATATTGCAGGGCTGTCCAACATGAGGCCCGCGGGCCGCACGCAGGATTTGAAGGATTTTGAGGAAGTTTCAAATTTACTTCACACAAAATACATTGACTGAACACCTGACACAATACCTGACACAAAATACATTGACAAAATAGAATTCTAAAATCGATTTAGCGATTTAAAAAAAAAACAAAGAGATATTTCGGTTTTTACTTAGCTCCTTATTATTTCAGTTGAGAATGTAAGCAGAGCAGACCTTTAACTGGAATTGTGTGATTTGCAATCAGATCCATTTTACCAAGGAAGAACTAAACTGGATTGGCTTTTTCAAGTTGCTGCCGGAAGAAAGATACCCCAACTTGCGAAACTTAAGGAAAAGGGCTCAATGCTCGTAAGCACGTATCTTTGGGAAAGCAGCTTTTCCAACATGAAATTTATAGTCAAAGTATAAATGTTCCCTTTCTAATGTCACTTACTCAATAGCTTCGTTGAAAAACCAACATCCTCAAATTCCTAGTATATTTGTTAAAATTTGATATTTTTTGAATAAATTAAAAAAAATACAAAAGCGTTTTTTCTTTGTATACCATACCTATTTAAACTCACTGATAAAGTTGAATACAAAGTATTTTATAATGCGGCCCTCCAAACTGCATTTTTTTCAAAGCGGCCCTTGGGGCACTTGCAGTTGAACAGCCCTGGTCTATGGTATGGAGATTATACGAAAAATAATAAAAAAAACAATTTCAAAATGTAATACTGCCGCAAGAGGGTTGAAATTTCGTAAAAATTGGAAGACTCTTTACTCTCTATCTCGGAAGATGGTCCTTATCGTAGAATTAACTGTTCCATGGGAATCAAATATCCCAAAAGACCACGAGTACAAATTAAATAAAAACCATGATCTCGCAAATGCCGTCACCCGGAACGGCTTCACTGTTCACCTTCACGCGGTGGAAGTAGGCGCTCGTGGCCTGCCAGCTAAATCTTTGTTTCACCTTTTTAAAGATCTTGGTCTCTCCAGGAAAATAATCAACTTTCTAGAAAAATTATCTAAAACTGCGATTTCCGCATCTCAAATTCTATAGCTTCGAAGGGGGAGTGAATGGGTGGTAAGGTGAACGCTAACATGTGGCAAGACAGTTGTCCTAAACCTACCACAGCCGGTCGTTAGTCCGGAATCAACCGTTCACCTCCCAGAAGTGTAATACTTATATATGATGGGCCCGATTTCGGTCGGTGAATTCTATGGCAGCTCTGTTTGTATTTTATTTATTTTGTTAGATTATTTTAGACTCAAAACAATCATTTTTCTGCTATATAAATATTAATAAATACCCAAAATGATGATTACTGAATAGTAAGTATCGAACAAAATAATGTAGGTACATTGCAGCTCCCCCTCCCCGCCCTGTCGAATCTGTTCACTAATCGTATAAAACAGTATTACTACTACAGACAGATATAGAGTAATCCACACAAAGGGTCCGTTCCATTCTTACCCTCCTCACTTAATAATACCTGAAACAAAAGAATCATTAGGAGATACGTAAGTAAGAGTGGGATGAGAATACGCGACGTCTGCATGGTCCGTCATATCACAAGGATCATGACATGAAATAAATGGGAAAGCCCTCATTGAACCTTATTTGTTCTTGTTGCAAATTTGTTTTCCTTGTTACCGAAAGTTAGCGCTATTTATGTCGAAGAGCCCCATAGATTTCGTTAATGCGGGGAGACATTTAAATTTTGTGTCAAAATTTCATTTTACTATAAAAACTCGTGTTTATTTGAATGTTGTGTCAAATAAAGTTGTGTCAAAATTTTAAGTCAATCGACCCGACCGACTACTTTTTGAGTTTTGTGAGGACAAACATATGCAGGTTGAAGTTTTATATATAAAGATAACATAATTCACGCACTTGTATCTTTTAATTGGAGTTATCGGAAAGTACACACAGCAGGCACGTGATTGTCAAATGGGTATGCTTTCTCAGAAATCGATTGTTATTGATAACTGACAACACAAGTACCTTTTACGACGAATTGACGATAGCAATAGCAATAGCAGTTTCCGATTTGTCACTCTGATAAGGATAAATTTATATGAATTGCGGTTGTTCAACGTTATAAATAAGATAAAAACGAATTTGCCGCGTGAAGTTTCGACTATGTTGCGACCGCCATTGTCCAGGGTAGACAGGGTGGCCTACCCTAGACGGTTGCAACACCACTGAAATATTCAGTGCTACAAACATCCCGTAATTAAATCGTTTTTAAATTATTTATGCTTAATGAGAATGCTACCATTTGTATGAGCCCTGGGCCCACCGACCGATAAGCTTGAGAGTGGCATATATATTTAGGCGTATTTTAGTCATATTTGAAAAATAAATCTCATCCCTAATGTCTTAGTGGTATTTAAGTTTTATATATTTCAATTATTAGGTCATTGACGTGAAATATCTGTTAACACTTATTATTTTTGTCATTATTGCTATTATTATCACTTATTCTTTGTTGCAACAAGTAAAAATATATACAGCAAAAAAGTGATACAGCACGAATTTGAGCAGATTCACGGTGTCTCACTCCACAATCGACTTTGAAACGAAACCATTAGAGAAAGATGTGTTCAACAAACACCGATCGAAAAAGAAATACAAAAACGTCGACCAGGATGGTTCGGCCATGTTTGCCGAATGAACGATAATCGCTTGCCACGTAAACTTTGGCGAGACCGTCTGATTGATTGATCAAATTGCTTTGACGTAAGGATGGTGCCGAACACAACATCCTTACGCCAAAGCAATTTGGGTTCCGCAAGTCACTATCCACCATAGATGGAATTGCAGGCCTGATGGAAAAACTATTATCTGGCATCGATAAGTCGAATAAAACTTGTGGCATTTTTTGTGACCTATCCAAGGCCTTTGATTGCGTCGATCACCTTATTTTGCTTCAGAAGCTCGAGCACTACGGCATTAGAGATACAGTTCTAAGCCTAATACAATCCTACCTACAAGGACGGACGCAAGTCACTAAAGTCCAAAACAGCTTGAGCGATCACCAAAAAATTACTAAAGGGGTACCGCAAGGTTCCATTCTGGGACCCTTTCTTTTTCTTGTATACATCAATGATATACCAGATTGCGTGTTATCTGATAACAATGAAATTGTACTGTACGCAGATGATACCTCACTAATTTTCAGCGATGCAAATCATGAACAACTAGTTAAGCGAATTAACGTAACCATGGAAAAACTTGGTACTTGGTTCCAATTAAATCAATTGTCTCTTAATGCATCTAAATCAAACTCCATCAATTTCTCTCTTCGGCCGTCCCAAAATAATATCTTCAGTATTAGCTATGGTGATAAAGTATTAGAAAATGTTCATCATACGAAATTTCTAGGCATTCATATTGATAGCAATCTGCAATGGTCGACTCACCTAGAAGAACTGAGCAAAAAATTAAGTAGCGCCACATTTGCCATAAAAAAAATCAAATTGTTATGTGGCTTTGAAGCTTCCAAATCTGTCTACTTTGCCTATTTCCATTCCATGTTAAGTTATGGCCTCATGTTCTGGGGAATGGCGGCAAATGTTATAAGGATCTTTCGCCTACAAAAACGAGCGATTAGAAATCTGTTCTCAATATCTTCGCTACCATCTTGCAAGCAGTACTTCATCTAATCAGGTATCATGACTTTGTACGCCGCGTATATATAGGTACCAAAACATCATGTATATGAGAAAAAATATCGAGACTAAATCAACTAACTCAAATATTCATTCGCATAATACGCGAAATAAAGAGGACTTGCGTCATTTTAAGGTGCGTCTGAGTAAGGTTCGGAATAGCTTTCTCTGCCAATCTTACTTATTCTACAACAAACTTCCATTACACATCAGGGCCTTGGGGAGGTTCACTTTAAGAAAAAGGTACAGGGTATTTTGACTAAAAACCCCATTTATAGCATTGAGGATTTCGACAATATCAATTTTTCGCAGCTCTATTGACCTACTTGACTATTATTATTCCTTATTCTTTCTATTATTGACTATTTTACAATTGCGTTCTTTTTTTCTTCTTCAAACTATTGGCTATTGACAATAATTATTATTACTGATTTGTTTGTATTTGTGTTTTTTCTTTAAAATATCTTCCCGTATGATAATTTGGGAAATTATCCAATATTTATTTGATTATTTAGTACTTAGGATTATATAGAAAATTAGATAGAAAATTTTACGAAATTACTTAAGAATTTTGATTGAAAATATTGGAAAATGTTGTTTCCTCTACATAGAAAATATGCGCTTGGATGTTCAACGTTCATACCTTGCAATACTGACGTTCATATGTTATACCTTAATAGGTATTTATTTAAATATTATACTTGTTATTTTCATTACTTTCGACTTAACCAAGTGTAGGAACTCCTATCAACTGGTTTGAAATAAATAAATGAAAAAAAATGAAAAAATGACAGAATGCAGAATTCAGTATTCAGTGTTCAGCATCGAAAAAAACGACAAAGAATCAACGATTATCGGCTATCAAAACTTGAGACGTTGCTAAAAATTGTCAAGAAAGGAAACGAATTAAAAATGGAGTTAGTAGACGGCGACCCCCTCCCCAATCGCTGGCTACAAAATAAAGAAGAAGATACAGCTCAAAACAAAAGACAAATAACATCTGATGGCCTACATGACACCCACCGCTAAGTCGATTGTAGCCCTTTGTCTCGTTCCTCCCACGCGAATCACCAAGTAAAACCAACCAATATCGACGTCTATTGTCGTATATAACTTTTTGGCCACAACGAATTAAGAATAGATGAGATATAAGTAATTATAAAACATAAAAAGATCCTTCCTATGACATTATGGTTTATTGTATTGGAGGGTGGCCCCAAAAAGTAGTATTCTTTTTTATAGACCAATTGACATCCTTTGATTTCTTCCCCATGAGCATTTTGCATCCATTGCGATTAACCCTTTTGCCTACAACCGAGTGTGAGGCTCGTGGTCAGGTTTTCGACCCAAAACTGTGGTAGAACAGTCGAGCCTAAACTGACTATTACGGGCCTGGCACGAGGTACTTCAACCGGGCCAAATGTAAGTCAGATTTGCTGATTAGTTTTTTTTGTTTATACTCTTTATTGTGAAATTTCACAATGGGCGGGTTTACTTTCATACGAAAATCTCTTCCAACCAACCCTACTCTGAAATTTTTATATGCATGTGTACGTGTAAAGCCGGGTCCGCTGCGCCTGTTACGAACAAAACATTGTTTTGCTAACATGTTAGTAAAACATGTTTAGCAAACAGGCCGTCCACTGCGATTTTCGAGTATAAATTATTTTTGTTAGTAACTTCTCTATTTAAAATGAGTTTCGACAGGGAAGACGTGTCCACGGTTTTTGCAATGGTGGATTTAATTCTTAACAGAAGAAATAGAAGTAGATTCCGTGTTAGACCGTACCTACAGCCACACTATTTCAACAAGAATTGCAAATTGAAGCCAGATTTGGATTACAAATATTTTTTCGTTGTTCAGCGAGAGATTATGAAAAGCTTTTAACATTAATATTGGCAGATAGACAAAAACAAACGACACGGCGTTATTCCACCTGACATAAAAAAAGCATCTAGCTTTTTAGATTTATTTTTATTTTCATTTGACATAGCGTCCCAAATAAAGGGTCTTTCTCGTATCAATTGTATAACATGGATAATATTATAAGCAACGTTGGAGGTCTCGTTGAAGAGTTCAGAGAATTGGTTCGCCTTTGAAAACGACTCGTTTCTGAAACTCTCCGAAACGGACATTCTGTTAGCTATAAATTACACTTTTAGGCGTAAGTTTAGGAGACAAGAATTCTCTAGAAAATCGCGAACACTTGTCGTTTCTTGTCAATAAGATAATAGACCTTCGAGAACGCTCGTCATAAATCGCCATCGCCTACTGACCGTGGGAGGCCGAATTCGGTTGAGGTTTTTTTTGTTTCCTTAATGGTTGGCTGAGCTTTGAAATGCTGACCCTTCGTAAAATATTATTTGAAAATATTTGACAGTGGTTAAAAGTGTGACACTCGCACCGGTCGCTCCCTTGCCGGCGAGGATTCCCCTGTTCTAATAGTGTTTATGTTTCGGGCGGATTATAGTGTAAAAAGACTCGTTTTTAAGTAACCTAATTATAGTGTAAAAAGACTCTTTTTTTAAAGTAACCTAATAGTCTATAAGCGGTAGCAATTTTAAGGGAATAAACGTCCTTATAATAAAATTGACCTTCTCTCTTTCGAACCAACCGGACTATTAGTACTAAAACCTTAGATTCGTCGGCAGTCGAGCAGCGGTTTTGGTGTTGTCACCTATGGTTGCTGCGAAAAGCAGCGATAATAGAGGTATTCGCGCATAAATAGTGCGAATATTGCGACCATAACATACAAAGTATTTTCTTTATTTCACTCCATAAAAATGAAGCACTACAACAACACACAATATTAAAAAGATTTAACGAGATGTGTCTCCGGCGAGCGCAAATATGAAATGAATGACATTGTCCACCCGTTTCCTCGCAGGCAAACGCGGGGATGTTATCCATTCGACTCGGCAAACACAAACAGTTAGGCCATGCCCCAAAATAACATGACCTTGGTTATTATGTTAGCAAAACACGACAATATGGCGCAGCGGACCCGGCTTAACATGTGTGTAAGTGTGTGTCTTGTTACTGCATTCGATCGACAGAAATGAAATGCAATTCCGTTAATTTTATCCCAATGGAAAATGGTGACCCAACCGGGAATCGAACCCGGAACCATACAATGTAAGATCAGGCAACCTAACCACTATGCCACCGGGCCGTGTGGAATGACTCGAAAGCGGCCGACAATACTTTGATTTTGGTTCGGCGGGCCGCAACACAAACAAAATATTCCAATATAAACTTAAGTAATTGAAGAAAAATAATCGTTGAACTTATTTATTATACTATTTTATCAATGATAGTAGTAGTAGTAGTAGTAGATGGAGTGGGGGGCTTGTTTCCAGCCCTTGATGTCACCTAGATCTGTAAGGTCTTTTGTAACTACCCACTGTATGGTTAGGTCAATTGTCAGATAGTAGCCCGGTACTTCTTACCAGACTAAGTAGGTCACTGACCTTCAAGTTGGGCAGATCGCTGGGTTCGAGAAAGGCTCGTCCCAGTAAACTGTATCTTTTGGCGGCGAGCCCTGGACAGCGGCCAACAATGTGTATGCTGTCTTCAGGTTCCTCGCCACATATTCGGCAATCCTTGCTCTCAGTCAAGCCAAGGTTGAATAGATGAGCTCTAAGGGTCGTGTGTCCGGTGAGGAGACCGATAGCGGTTCTAAGGTTCTTCTTGCTCATGTCAAGTAGGGCCTTGGTTTTCTTCTGTAGTGGTTGCTCCATCATGGCTTTTGCCTGGCGACATCCCTGACTCTGTTTCCAGGAAGCCCGATGTTCCTGCTCCAAGCAGTCCCTGATGATTTTCTTACCTGTAGCGAAGGGGACCCCTACAGCTGGCTCCACTGGGCAATCCAGTGTGCCCAGTTTTGCCAGTCTATCGGCCTCTTCGTTTCCGGGTATGTCTTGGTGACCCGGTATCCACATTAGGGTGATTTTGTTGGATTTTCCCAATTTGTTGAGCTCCTGCATGCAGTCCCAGACCACAGAAGATTCTGTGGTGGCTTTAGCCAGAGCGTCCAGTGCTGCTCTGCTGTCAGAGCAGATGAGGATTTGTCTGTTTTTTACCTCAAGTCGACTTTGTAGTTTTATGCATTCCAATATGGCAAGTACCTCGGCTTGGAAAACCGTAGCGTATTGTCCAAGGGGGATGCTGATTCTGTGGTTGGTTTTGGGTCCGTACACGCCTGCCCCAAAACGTCCATTTGTTCCTGAGCCGTCGGTGAACCAGGCGTCTGCGTTGTGGCTTTGAAGCCACTGCGGATTTTTCCATTCTTCCCTGGTGGGGATTAGGATTTTATAGGATTTCTCTACCGAATTTTTTTTCCGTAGTCGATCCTGGGTCAGAGTGAATGGGCTTTTGTGGAGGAGGTTTAGCTCAGGATGATTGTGCCCTCCACGCTTCCACTCGCCCAAACACTTCAGTCTGTATGCTGTAAGTCTGGCGGAGTGGATGATGAGCTTGTCCAGAGGCGGGCAGCAGAGTGCCACCTCTAATCCCGCTGTTGGGGTGGTCTTCATGACGCCAGTTGCAGCCCTCAGGTAGTTACCTTGAAGGCTTTTAAGCATTTTTACTGTCTCAAGCTTTTTCACCCTGGACCACCAGACTATTGCAGCATAGGTTAGTCTAGGCAGCAGTACTGCCCTGTAGAGCCATAAGGCGACCCTGGGTTTGAACCCCCAGGTTTTTCCCATGACTCTTTTGCACGTCCACAACGAGGCATAGAAGGTTGTTCTCTTGCGCTCGAGGTGGTGCTTCCAATTGAGCTTTGGGTCTAGATAGACTCCAAGGTATTTAACTACTGTAGCGTATTCTATCTCCTTATCCCAGAGCTTGAGACACTCAACGGGTTCGGGTTTGTATTTTCTGGTGAAAATCATGGCCTTAGTCTTGCTTGGATTAGCGGATAGACCTCTGGCCTGGCACCAGTCTTGGGTGGTCTTAAGTGCTTTGTCCATGAGCTCCTTAAGTATTGATAGGAAGTTTCCTCTGACTACTATGGCCACGTCATCAGCGTAGCCGTAGACAGAGAGGCCTAGGTTTTGTAGATCTATTAGGAGTTCATCTACAACGATGCTCCACAAGAGGGGGGAGATGACTCCACCCTGTGGACAGCCCTTAGCAGGGATTCCCGTGATGGAGGTGTCGCCTTGATAGACGGTCAGATTCCTATTTGATAGCATACTCAATGTCCAGTCAATAATGGTCTCTGGTATTCCTCGTCTGTGCATAGCGTTTTTTATAGTTGCATATGATGTGGTGTCAAATGCTCCTTCGATGTCCAGGAATACTCCCAGAGCGTAACCTTTCGCCGCTAACTGTGTCTCTATTGTGCTCACCAGGTGATGTAGGGCAGTGTCCGTAGATCTGCCCTCCCTATAGGCATACTGAGCATCAGCAAGCGGTTGAAGAGCTAGGTGGTTGTTTTTCAAGTAGCCGTCAACTAGTCTCTCCAGTGATTTCAGGAGAAAGGAGGTGAGGCTAATGGGTCTGTAGTCTTTGGCAAAGATGTGGCCGTTCCTGCCTGCCTTTGGAATGAACGTGACTCTTGCGCTGCTCCAGGCATGAGGGACGTGTCTGAGGGCTATGCTCGCTCTGAGTACCTTTGTTAGAGGGCCCAGCAGCTGGCTTAACCCTTTTTGTAGTAGGACTGGGTATATTCCATCCGGTCCAGGTGATTTGTAGGGGTCGAAGGTGCTCACGGCCCATTCTACTGCTTTTGGATTAACTATCTTGGCTGCAAGGGCCCACTCCCTGGGCTTGTGGAGCCTCTTGGAGTTCTCCCCTGCGGCAATTGGGTGTGAGGATTCCTGGAAGCCCGGAAAGTGTGTTTCCATTAGGAGCTTCAAGGTTTCCTTGGTGTCGCTTGTGTGTCCCCCCTCTGGTCGTTTAAGGCATCCCAGCTGGGGGCGGTTGTTGGAGCTGAGGATCTTGTTGAGCCTGAAGGCTTCGGAAGCTGTTTCCACGCTCTCACAAAAGTCCCTCCAGCTTCTTCGTTTGGCTTTAACAATGGCCTTGTTGTATTCGTTTCGGGCGTTTTTGTATTCCTCCCAAAGATGTTGCGAGTTAGTGTTGTGATTTCTCGCCCTATTGAAACACCTTCTCAGCGTAAGCCTGAGCTTGGTCAGCTCTGGGTTCCACCATGGGACCTTTTTTGAGAGGTTTATCAATGATATGTTTGACATTGTTTAGTCTAAACGATTTTATCAATATCTGCCTCTATAGTGGTCGTTGCAATTCTCAAACTGGTCTCAAGGCTGCAAGTTGCAACGAGTTTTCTATTCAACTCTCGTTAACGCACTGAGCGAGCGAACGAAACGAGCGTGTCAGTCGCAACCCGCCGTAGTAGTAAAACTGCAGGCGGGCGCGAGCGGGCCGCCAAGAACGCTTCCCATGCTGTAGCATCTTAAATGGTAGACCGAGGGGTTAAATAATAATGAAATATAAGAAATAAATACTCCTTTATTTATCACGTCCATTAAACAAATATTAACGATTCAAACTACACAATAAAATAAAATCATTATCAACTTCGATATACGGTTTCACCTTTGCATTTTCACAGAAAATATTTTAAAATTTACGAGGCCAGATGGAGGTAATAACATTATTACAAATACAAAAATACGCAACACCGCAAATAGACAATTTTGTACGACTTTAGATGGCACATTTTTATGAATTTTAAAAATACAAATCTTTTTTTTTATCGTTAGCTTTATAAGCATCTTTTTTAAAGCTTGCATATCGGGTATAGAATTCCAAAACTATGATATGTAACAAACAGCTTTAAAATACAACAAAAATAATAACATACAAAGAAACAAAACGACAAGATCTATTATCACAATTATAAAGAAAAGTGTTAAGTAGCGACTGGTAACTAACATGTTAGATAGAGATGTCTGAAAATACTTGTAACTTTTCTCTAAGCAATGAGGTATAAGATGCCTTCTCCCTTTCGCACATCTGCTATTCTAGACTAGGAATGTTAGTTTAAGGTAGGTAAGCGCGTATAAGGGCGTGCACATCCGCCCGGCAGAGAGGGCAGTGGCTTAGGCCGGGTGCGCACCCGCCGCAGCCAGCCGCGTGGCCGCAGGGCAGGAACACTGTGCTGACCTGCATCAAACATACACTTTAAATCGCATGCGCTGAATTGTCAATTTACATAAATACAGGAATGCTGCCCTCGTAACAAAAAGAGTACATACAGTAAGTCGCGATTTTGGTGAAATTGAATTATACATATTGCCCAAATCAGTATGCATCATCGCTTCTTCTGGTTCTCATTTCTATCAGTAAATTAAAGTTAAGGCATGTCTCTCGCCGTTCGCCTCTTGTAGGTCCTGGTGTGTGATTGGAGCGGATGTAAATGATGTACATTCTGTACCGAAAGAGCCAGACGGAGATATCCTTTCAAAACTGGTAGTCAGGGGACGCGAGGCTACCCCCTTAATACCTTTCCCGGTGCCTCGCTGTAAGGCGTTGGCCTCTGACGGGCAGGTGGCGTAACTAGACAGTGGATTGTTTTTTGTCCCAAGTCAAAACATAACTAAGCTGCCGCCTGCTCTAAGGTGAACAATTTATTTTAAACATTTATCATTTTGAGAAATATTTTAAATATCATTGTACTTAATTAATTTTAATACTCTACATTCTGTGCTTCCGCAAACGCATCCAATTTAAGCCAGGCTCAATCTGGTACCAAAACCATACGAAATAGAGGCCAACGCGCTTTGTCGCTCTATCATCTGTTTTAAATGTCAATCAAAACAAAACTCAAAAATATAGATAGAAGTCGATTTGAATACCATCGAATACAATATGTACTTTTAATACAATATGTACGATTTGAATACCATCGAATACAATATGTACTTATCTGGACTTCGAGAAAGCATTTAATACGGTGCCACACCGTCGGCTCCTTGCAAAACTAGAGCATCTTGGAATACGTGGTAGACTGCTGACATGGCTGGAAAATTACCTAACGGGACGTACATACCAAGTGAGAGTGGGGGGCGTATTATCGGATGTCCGTGAAGCGGTCAGCGGCATACCTCAAGGTTCCGTTCTGGCTCCGACCCTGTTCGGGATCTTCATCTCTGGTCTTCCCCAACTCGCCGGAATATCAACGAGCCTCTTCGCTGATGATGTTAAGCTTACTGTAGACGCTGTTTTGAGTTGTGGAACGTTAGGAGAAGCTTTAGATGAATTCACAAAATGGACTCAAGACTGGATTATTAAAACCAACCCTAAGAAATGCACAGTTCTACACCTTGGTAAAAACAACCCTAAAAATGACTACCAACTTGGATCGATCAGCTTAACCACCACAAATGCACAGAAAGACCTCGGTATAACGATAACGGACAACTTGAAATGGGCAAACCATATTGAAAACATCGTAAAACAGGCAAACTCACTTCTATATTTGGTAAAGAAAGCTTTTCAAGTATTGACGATACCGACATTTCTAAAAATCTACAAAACCTACATTCGTCCTCTGATCGAGTATGGTTTTCAAATCTGGAATCCTTATTTTGCCAAGGACATCAACCTGCTTGAAAGTATACAACGTAGAGCGACAAAACTGCCAAAAACCCTAAGAAAAACACCCTATGAACATAGATTAAAAATCCTCAAACTGACAACTCTGGAGCAACGGAGACACAGAGGAGATCTCATAGAGACATACAAAATACTGAGGCAACACTACGACTGCCCAGAGTTGGAAAGCATATTTGTGTTCAATTCAAACCATCACTTAAGAGGTCACAGCCTGAAACTCAACGTTACAAGCTTTTCAACTGAAGCAAGAAAGCACTTCCTGACAAACAGAATCGTGAACAGCTGGAATAAACTGCCCGAGGAAGGTATCGAAGCACCAACCATAAACGCATTCAAAAAGAGGCTTGACATATATTTAAAAAATGATATATATAAAAAAAAAAGGAAACAGCAACACCAGTTAATTTCACACATCAGCGTTAAGCTGCTAGTTCATCAACAAATAATAATAATATCCTACTAATACGATATCAGTCTTTTCTACCAATTTTTAAACATTTTGATAAGTTACTAATAAAGAGTGCAGCATATCGACCTACTCCATTGTTATGAAATCGAAGACTATCGGGGTAGTTTGATATAATAGATGCAAATATTTATGTCAATAATTAGACGTAATTGAATGAATGACGGGACTCCCTGGTATAAAACTACAAAATTAGGCATTTTTGGTATATAATGAAAAAAAATATTTGCATATTTTCTGCGGTTTATGATCCCCTCCCAGCCCGCGATGCGAAACTTAACAAGCATGCTTGATCGTCTAGAGAGCCCTTTAGAATGGGGATGACTCAACTGATTTTTTCTAAACATCATGTTGAAAAATACCACTTTCATACCACGGAAAATAATACCAAATAGTACAAAAAATACTACCTAAATACTACAAAAATACTAGTGGACGCAATAAACTTCCCGGGCGCTGGAAGGAATAATTCACATTACAACCATAAACCGTGTGGTAGGATGCAAACATAAATAATTCACCGTCTCTATAATTTGATATAAAAGATATTCATGTTGTGTTGAAATCACAAGAAGAATATGCAAATTAATTTTATGATTTTAACTACTATGACATACAGCTATTATAACCATTCATAAACTTGCCATACCCCACAGATTTCTTGCAACAAAATCCTATTTAGTACCATAGATAGCATTGCAAAAACTGATGATACAACCATATAGGGCATTAGATTTCTCAATGACATAGTATGTTTTGGTAACCCTTCTGCACCAGCAACATGACATTGAATTACATCAATGACATCAAATTAATTTAGTCTAACCCAGCCCTAAGTGAGTGGATATCTTTTGAGATAGCATTCGACTTTATTCCAGTCTAACCCAGCCTTGCTATTTATTTATATCTAAGATAGCAGCAATCTCTCTTATTTTGTTTCAATATCAGACAATTATCGTTTGTTCAGCCTAACCCAGCCTTAAGTTCGTAGGTATGTTTGTAATAATGCAAGGCTATGTTCAGACTAAGCCAGCCTCACTATCTATTGGTTCACTCTCACAGGGAAATAAGCAGAGACAAATTATAAAAAGGGCTCTCAAAATTAAAACGGCTAACGGCGCTCAGGCAACTGCTTAAAAATAAAACAGAGCCCTCTAGAGTGTGTATTTTGTGTGGCAATGTTGGCTGCTTACTTTATCTGTGTTTACCGACCTAAGAAAAACCTATAGCCAATGAAATAATTCCTTTTAATTGCCATTTTACGAGACATGTCCAAAAGTAAGGTCTCCATTATTATAATAATGGAATGATGCTATATATAAAATAAAATAAAAACATGGTTATATACACAGTAGGGTAGAGCGGGGTCACTTGAACCACAGGGTCAAATGAAACACCCATAATATAATGCAAACTGTATACGTAATGAAAATTTTGGGGATGTCAGCTGAGTCGGCAGTTCAAGTTTGCAAATCCGCCGCGACACCGCACGGATGCCATGTTTAATTTTTTGTGCTCAAAGTAAAAAATCGATTCCATCACATTTTTTGTATCACGCACAGTTCCTTGCTGGTACGGCTACGGAGTAAGTTTATTTTGACTACATAATAAATGAGGACACCAGGGGAAGAACGATGAATGTACCATTTTTCTTCATTTTAAACTGAGTATGAGGAAATGTGCGTCGTGTCGTACCCATAAGAAAATTATGGCAAAATCGAATAGGAGCAGCTTAAGCTGATGCGCCTGAGTCCGTGCTTGCATTACAATTTCTGTTGAATAAGTCCAGTTTATTTTTAAAGTCAGTAACACTTTTGGCATTGATCACTTCACTTGGGAGAGCATTCCATTCGTTTACCACTCTACTGCTGAGGAAATGTTTCTTGGGATTTGAATGGAATGATTCACGCTGGAGTTTCAGACGATATCCACGCAGATGTGTGTTAGTGCTCATGGTGTAGATAGTCTGCAACCCAGGAACGTCATACGATGCAGTGATCTTATATGTCTCGATTAAGTCACCCCGTGCCCTCCGTTGCTCCAGAGTGGTCAAACCGAGAGCCGACAATCTTTTCTCGTATGTTAGATGCTTCAAGTTAAAAGGCAATTTAGTCGCTCTTCGCTGGACCTTCTCTAGAAGATCGATATCCTTCCTAAAGTATGGATTCCAGATCTGATAGGCGTGTTCCAAAATGGGTCTTACAAATGACTTAAGATTTTCAGCATCAGTTACTCTGTGATATGGTGAAAAGCTTTTTGAATTAGAAACAATAGAGAGTTTGCTTTCTTTACCAATGCAGTCACGTTTTCTTCCCATTTTAGGTCTTCGGTGACTATTACGCCAAGATCCCTTTGTGATTTCACAGCACTAAGACGGGTGTTTTCTAGAAAGTACGGTTTCTTAGGGTTCTTTTTACGGAGATGAAGAACAACACATTTTTCAGCATTAAGAGTTAGGAGCCATTCCGATGTCAAAACGCTGAGTTTGTTGAGGTCATTCTGTAAGCTGCAGCTACGGAGTAGTGGATTTGCATATATCTTCGTATCGTCTGCGTATAAGTATAGACTCATGCTTGATGATATACTATTATGATATACTAATATGACGTCAAATAATAGGTACTAAAATATCATATGACTCCTGATCATGAACAACTTTGTATCCTTGCCTCAAATCTTTAAAGTCGTTTTTCTCAGTTACACAAAAACATAACCCTCATCGTTCTTCCCCTGATGTCCTCAAATGTATTAAGCAATTACAATGTCAAGAATGTGTTATATTTGACATATTTAAGATAAATTGTAAAAACATAAAATAATTGGGGATGGGGTCAGTTGAGCCAAAACAATTGAGCATGGCTCAATTGTCAGGGCTCAATAGAGCGGGGTCAATTGTGCATGGCTCAATTGACCCTGCCTTTTTTTTAGGTCATTTACATGTTCCTTTTATTTTTATTATAATGAGGACTTACAAAAGGAAAACTGAAAGGGCTAATATCTCGAAAGATTTTGTGAGACCGCAGCCTAAGACAACATAAATAGTATATTTCATCAACCGTTACTAAGGAATCCAAAAACAGCTTCTGCTTTGTCAGCATATCGTTAGTAAACCGAGCACTGATTATACAACTGTAGCTGTCAACTACAACGGGCGAACCCGTCACCTCAGGAAGTTTTAACAATATTTGACTGTTCTGTCTCCTGTGAGGTGAGCTTAGAAAACATGGGACGAAACAGTCCAATGTCTAGTTATGCCACTCGCTCGTAAGAAGCCAACGTCTTAACGCGATAAAACCGGGTTTGCAACCAGCGGGCTGACACTCGCGCCCTTACTTCCAGTTAACCAAATTTCTCCGGCCTCCCGACTAATAACGGGATCGAGATCATTTGCGCGGTCCTCTCACTTACGTAGCGGTGATACGGAGTCTACCGAATCTATCGCGGACCACGGCATTCTTTGCCCAGCTTTCACCCAGGATCGAAAAGCCGATTAGTCATATGAGAAACAAATCCATTCCTCGGCTATCTGTCGGAATGCACAAACGATTTAGTAACGCCGCATGGTGCGCTAACCGTCCAGGAGCGCCCGAAGTACGATTCCAGGGTACGGAGTCCTACCCGGGCTCGCAGTTCGGCTTGAAGGTTGCCGGATGGATGTTGACCTGTGAGTTCAGCCGACCCTAACACACGGGTCATAATGGCTCAACTGCACTGGGCCCATTAGATCCCAAAGCACTGATTGTACAAGGAAAGAGACATGGTGATGGCCGAAGTAGAACCATCCATCCTAAATGCATGTCAGACGCAAACTAAGCATCTGATCAAGTCCGGCCACCTCTCGTCGGAAAGGGGAGGACCTACAATACACAATAGTGTTACCAACTTTGGAAAAATATATTTCTTTCCAGCGCTAGGAGCGTGGAGACATGCCTTTTGAGACATGCCTTGTATTAAACGTTGTATAAAAACTCTCCAGAGAGTCATCCACGGCTGAGTGAGTAATTGCCAAGCTCCTATAATAGGTCCGGCATATAAAAAGAGCGGATTACCTCATCGTCCATGCACACCTTGCATAGTTTGGCTTCCTTCAGCTGTCGATTCTCCTCCTGGAGAGCTTTCACTATCATTTCCAGACTGGTGTGGTTGGGAAAATATTCCATAGCACTTTCTTCTCCATTTCCTGCAAGGAGATCGGTAGCAGCTCTGAAACCAAAGTAGAAAATCGCTATTTAGATCAATGTTAGTCAATCTTCTTCGCCTATTTTTCAGTCAATGGTGAATATAATTTAAATATGAGAAGATTTGACGGTGAGACTATCGCAATGCATATCGCTATTTTCCCTTGAAGGATCACAATACCCATCAGGATGATTTTTTCTATCACCTTTCAGATTTTAACCCCCGGGTGGCCACGCACGCCGATCGGTGTTTTTCATATTATCCGTATTATATCTATATTTATGCAATTGTCAGCTCTATTTCTCCCTCCACTGTGGAAAAAGCCTGTCATTTAAACCTGCTATTGAATAAGCCACCAGTATATATTAGTCTGCTTGCACACACCTTCTACAAAGAAATTTTCGAGGGATTCGAAATATTTGCGTGGAATGACTGGCTTCCGAAATTTTAATGATCAGCTTCACTTCCCAACAAGCACAAAAGTCATATAAGAAGTGCCGAATATAGCTTTAAGCTGATTAAAAGTCATGTAAAGTATTTCAGATTAACTGTCAGCTATGTAAGTGTCATTAAAAACGATTTTACTTATATTACCTTTTTGTCATATAATTTTGTAGTATAAAGGTTTACTCAGCTTTCCTTATAGCGAGTAATAGCTTCTCGACATTGCTCTATAAGCGCTTATTCAGCTATGTTATACAGCGGTTTAGCTGTATAAGTCTTTTAGTCGAATAAGGGTGGTATAATCACTTTAAAGCATACTAATTTATAACCATTTTATAACAAACAAACAAACATAGAAAAAACAAAACAAAAGCTACTACATTACCCTTACTCCACCAAAGGCTGTATATTGGTTACACCCTTATACAGCTTATAGTCATATTGAAGTGCAAAAGCCGTAAAGTGTCACTGTGCCCTAACTTACGCAGCTTATGGGTTAATAAAGGTTATATTAAAATTGCAGATGCCATATAAGCAAAGTGGCCATTTTTTGCAAATCTTTATAACCTAAAATTTTTGTATTAAGTATATTTTTTGAGTTATAAAATACACTTATTATAGGTAAATTCTATTTCCCAACATGTGTTCTTTTTAAATGCGAAAAATAAAATTTTAAAATTGAGTTAAAGTATTAATATTTAGAAGCCGCGTTAAAATTTTTCAGACATTTTAACAAAATATTGTTGATGAAATGATGTTCGCAAGAGAATTTGGTGTATTAAACTACAATACAATCATTTTAAAGTCAATAAAGTATATTAGTAGCCATTAGGAATTCTATGTTTGCGACGGCAAATGATATTGATCATGCAGCAGCCGTTCGTTTCCATTCTATATCATTTGAAGGCATTACCCGACTAGAAGTTGTAATAAAGTATCAATTGGTGATACTTTACAGCCGCTGGCTATATAAGTGTGCTAGAGCATGCGCTATAAGTGCTTTATAAGCGCTTACTCAGCTTTCTTATATCAACGAAGGTAGCTGTTATAACCGGTATTCAGCTAAGTAGTATAAAATGCGCCTAATCCGGTGGTATAGACGTTATACAGACGTTAATATGACTGCTCTTTTGACTAAAAGCTGCAGCGAAAACGTTGCCGTGACCTTTATATAGCCAATTTGTGCTACTTGGGTCAAGATTCAGATTAAGATCAGAAAATTAAAGTACACGGTATAACATGATAGCAATGATTATATATGTTATTAGATCGACTCAACTCTCTAGGACGTTTTGGCAACCCTTCTGCACCGGCAAAATGCAGGTGGCGCTGATAGCTTTGATGGCAAAACTAATAGCAATTTATTAGGTCATCTATAATGACTTTGATAATGAATGCTTTTTAATAAAGGACTTATTGAATAAAAAATCGATGATAACAAAAATAACAATAAATTTTAACTAACGATAACAATAATAACATTCAATTATTAGTACCATCTATTATGATTTTTACTCTACACTTTATATGGATCACAATGTATTTGTAGAATAACAATAAAATTTTAATTACCCTCTGTCTCTAGCAGATGTTGATGTGGGTGTCGTTGGTGTGCATCCATTCACAACTCCTGAAAGTAGAAAAAAAAGATTTAAGCAATTACATTTCTCAAAGAACTCAACTAACACTTTTCTTCACGTTAAGTGGCGCTTTTGAAACTACCGCTACACTTCAAGAAAAATAATACAATGTCTTGGGACAATCAATATCGATGTCCGAATTAATTTAGTCTAACCCAGTTGTGATTAGTGGATATCATTTGAGATAGCTTGTGACTTTATTCCAGTTTAACCCAGCCTTGCTACCTATTTATATCTATGATAGCTGCCGCAATCTCTCTTATCTTGATTCAATATCAGACTTATTATTTGTTGTTCAGCCTAACCCAGCCGTAAGTTCATAGGTATATTTTGAAATAATGCAAGGCTATGTTTAGTTCTAAGCCGGCCTCACTACCTCTTCTATATCTACGAAAGAAGATTTTCGT
This sequence comes from Micropterix aruncella, assembly GCA_944548615.1. Lineage (NCBI taxonomy): Eukaryota > Metazoa > Arthropoda > Insecta > Lepidoptera > Micropterigidae > Micropterix > Micropterix aruncella. The sequence continues at coordinate 34,953,841 of OX155957.1, read as the reverse complement.
ACTGTGTGTACATGTAGGGAGTTAATGGGCCCTTGCTGAATTGGCCACGAAGACCCATTCTGTTCAGGGTTGGTCACACTCACGGGTCAACACCTATCTGACGGCCTCCACGCATGAAGTGCGAGCCTGGGTAGGACTCTGACCGTATGGTCAGTTTCCCCTGGGAATCAACCTTCTGGCGCTCCTGGACGGTCTGCGCACCGTGCGGCGTAAGCCAATCGACTGTGCACTCTGACTAACAGGGGAGTCTGGAAGCAGTACTGTTTCCTATAGAGCGGGGGTGGTTGCGGACCTTACGGTGACTGCTCTTGAAATGACAATCGGCCATCCGATCCTGGGTGAACAGCCGGGCAAAGGATGCCGTGGTCCGCGATAGATTCGGTATAACCCGTTTCACCGCTTCGCAAGGGAGAGGACCGCGCAAGCGACCTCGAACTCGGAACCAATCAAGAGACCGGAGAAATCTGGTCACAATTGGAAGTAAGGGCGCGAGTGTAAGACCGCTGGGTAACACTCCTGGCTATCTCGCGGTTAAGGCGTTGGCCTCTTACGGGTTTGTGGCGGAGCTAGATGGTGGACTGTTTTGTCCCCAAGTCTTCTATGCTCACTCCAGGGAGATAGAACGACTAATCGTTAAAACTTCCTGAGGTGACGGGCTCGCCCGCTGTAGTCGACAACCCAAGTTGTGTGTACCTGTAATTTGTGTACTTGTGTAAAAATAGGAACGCAGTACTTAGGTATCTAAATGCATTATATACAACATTTCACAGGTTTTTTTTTTTATAAATAAAGGGTATTTGAGGACACTCATATATCATCGCTCTATATGTGAGATCTTGTACATTTTCAGGGCATGGAAAAAACTGAATAACTTCATTCACGAATAATTTTTTTTTAGTAGTGTAAATGGGACAAAATTTCAAAAAAATATTACTTTACTGTACTAACGATTAAAACTGTCAAAGAGTTGAATTCTTTGCGAATAATAAGAATATAAGGTATCACTGGAAAAAATCATCAACTCATGCCTACGAGATGCCACTGCAATGAGAATCACAAAAAAAAGTAAGAAATTTTAGCCCTCGGTGGGACATGGACAGAACGATTCGGAGCATGATTTTACACCAATAGCAATTAAATTTTTGGCACGTATGAGGTCTCATATACAGATCGACGATGTGTGGCTATAAGATTTTCTTTTTCAGATCATCAATGAAGGACTATAAAGTTATGCAAAAAATTAAGAGAAATGCAGTAATCGTCGCTATATGAGCGAATCACATTGATCCTATACGCGCATGACCTCAAAGTTAATTCTGTTATCTCAGAAGTGGCTGACTGTTTACGCCTGCAGGATGACCTGAGCCGTCTTAGCGAATACTGTGTTTTGAACAAGCTCGGTCTCAATGTCAAGAGAAACAGAAATAAATTATTATACAATTATAAAATTGGTTCAGATAACATTAAGGAGACTAACATTGTCCGAGATTTGGGGGTTTTACTCAATTCAATTCAATTCAATTCATTTATTTCAAAAAATCTTTACAGATTGTCGAAACTAAAACTAGGGGTTAGGTACATTTAATATTATTTACAATTTAATTCCTTTGTGATTTAATTTCCGTTCAGTTCTAAAGTTCACTTCGTAAATTATACACGTCATATACAGATATAAATTAATAACGATACAGACAGAGTTCAATTTGTAGATAAAAAATATAGATGGAAGTCATGTTTGTTAGATTATATACGCAAACTTGAACAAGTGGTATTTATAGTCTAGAAGATTATTATTAAAATTCATTATTATTAATTATTAAAATTCATTTTTGTCATTAAAACGATTATTAAAGATTATTAAAATTTAAATTCATTTATGTCATATAATTCCTTATAAATTAGTAGCTTTCTGACTTCTGAATAGAAAACTAATATTTTCTTTTCCCTACATATTAGGTCTTTTAGGTTTTGTGGCAGTTTATTAAAAAAGGACATTCCCACGTAGTTAGGTTCTCTGCGTAAAATTTCTAGGTTCGTCTGAAAATTTGCATCTGGCGTCTGTTTTACTGATAATTTTGCACATCTGACGCAGTAAAAAGCATGCTCTAGAAAGCTTGTCACTCAATATTTTGGCATGCAAAATGAAATTATATATTCAATACTCGATTCCAAAATGAAATTCGAGCAGCACATTGAAAGTATTGTCACCAGAGCTTACAAATCGCTAGGTTTTCTACTACGGGCGTGCAAGGCCTTTTCCGAGATATCCACCTTGTTAGTAAAATACCAAGCCTATGTCCGTAGTATACTTGAATTTGCATCTTGTATTTGGTCCCCCCAATACAATTTGTACAAGCAACGAATCGAGCGCATTCAAAAAAAAATCTGAAGGCACTTGTGCTTTAGGGAAAATAAATCTGCTGAATCGTACAAGGACAGATTGGCTCTTTTTAAACTCGATAGTCTTGAAGATAGGCGTACAACTTGCGATATGATGTTTCTCTACAACGTAATAAATAATATTTTTGACAGTGCGTATCTGGTCGAAAAGATATACATTATGGCTCCTCCTCGCATTACTCGGAACCCGAATCTGTTTTATATAAAGAGATATAACTCTAATTACACGAAGCATTTCCCAATAAGCAGAGCTATGACAACTTATAACGATAGGTTCGGGTACATTGATATTTTTTCATCAGTTAAAAGTCACTTTAAGGAAACCATTAAAAAATCTTATCAGTCCTTTGTCCCCCGTATTTCATATAATGACTATTAATCGCTTGAACAGTTTACATGTAAGTAAATTGTGAATAGAAAAGTTAGTGAATAGCTTTTTGTATTTTTTTGATTTTGTAATTTTTTGTTTTTTAAAATATATCTTCGGTACACAATAATTAATATTTAAATGCCTTTCAGCATACTTTTCCAGACCCCAGTAACCTCGCTCGTTGGAGCTATGCCGAGGATAGTTCATGTCCCCTTTGTAGCAACACCCCTTGCACAGCTAGACATATTCTAGCTGGCTGCAAGGTGGCCTTGGATCAAGGACGGTACACTTACCGCCACGACAAAGTCCTTGCTGTTATTCGCGAGGTACTTAGCCTCTCAGTAGCTCGTGCCAACAAGGGTTTGACAGTATCCTCCAAACCCCCAATACAGTTTGTACGGGTTGGCTCTAAAGGCAAAAAACATCTCACTGCAAAACCTTTCTCAATAATCGAGAAAGCTTCAGATTGGATTATGGAGGTCGATTTGGTCTCTAAGCAGTATAAATTCCCTGAAAGTGTCGGATGCACAGCCCTGCGTCCAGATATAACTCTTTACTCTCTATCTCGGAAGATGGCCCTTATCGTAGAATTAACTGTTCCATGGGAATCAAATATCCCAAAAGACCACGAGTACAAATTAAATAAATACCATGATCTCGCAAATGCCGTCACCCGGAACGGCTTCACTGTTCACCTTCACGCGGTGGAAGTTGGCGCTCGTGGCCTGCCAGCTAAATCTTTGTTTCACCTTTTTAAAGATCTTGGTCTCTCCAAGAAAATAATCAACTCCTTTCTAGAAAAATTATCTAAAACCGCGATTTCTGCATCTCAAATTCTATGGCTTCGAAGGGGGAGTGAATGGGTGGTAAGGTGAACGCTCACATGTGGCAAGACAGCTGTCCTAAACCTACCACCGCCGGTCGTAAGTCCGGAATCCACTCTTCACCTCCCAGAAGTGTAATAATTATATATGATGGGCCCGATTTTCGGTCGGTGAATTCCATGGCAGCTCCGTTTGTATTTTATTTATTATAATCTCAATGTAAAATTTCATTTTATTTGTTTTTTGTTCTTTTTCTTTTTCTATAATATTAAATCACTGCTAAACAATGTATATATAAATAAGGTATAATGACAGAGATATGTACTGTACACATTATAGATAGTGTTAACATATAATTAGTCATAGTTTTATTGCTATATTTTGTATTTGTTATGTATAAACGCTGTTTGTTAACCAAATAAAATAAAATAAATAAAATCTAGAAATTTAAAATTTCCTCAATTGCATCCGATCATTCTTACATTAGGTTCTCATGAATCGGAAGCATCAGCTGGCAATGTAGAAACTGTTGCAAAACGCGGAACAAAATGTGGAACGTTTGGTCACTACTAGAATTGAATTTGTCTAACAAGAGTAATAGGTCGTTGACGAAAACCATCAACGTCGATATGGGCCATTGTGAGGGACCTCGATGTCTCCGAGGGCCTAATCCGTCGAGTTGTGCATGAAGTCCTATGTTATGCACAGAGGGCACTTTATGTCGGAAAAACTCAGGATCAGAGACTTATCCGAGCAAAATAACCCATTAATAATAACCCTTGAATAATATAATAATAATAACCCTTGAGCAAAATAACCCCTGAACAAACTTAAGCATCCTGAAGTTGCTCATATGTTGTGGTTTTTTTATGGCGCAAAAAATCTCAACAAGACCAAAAATCCAATCGGAGAAATGACGGGTGGTTAAGCTCACATCCTACGGAGGTTTCCTGTGTTATGCACATGAAGTTTCCCGCAACTGTCATGATTTTAGGTGTCGTCAACAACGAAGGACATGTTGTGCCATCCCCATTTTTTTCAGTAAGGGATTTGAGTGAATACTGCCGCCTAAATCGAGGTTTTAGATACAGTTACCAACCCTGGATAGATAGTGTACGCGGGGACAGGCCATACATATTCCAGCAAGACTCTTCTCCTTCTCAGAAAGCCATAACGACACAAGATTGGATGGCTGATAATTTCTATGACCACATCACCCAAAACTTATGGCCACCTAGCTCCCTGGACCTTAATTCCCTGGATTATTTTGTATGGGGCATAGTTGAGAAAATGGTGACCCAGCCGAGAATCGAAGCCGAGACCTTACAATGTAAGATCAGGCGACCTAACCACTATGCCACCGGGCCGTGTAGTCAAAGTATTTTCAATCAATCTTCATAATTGCTATTCTTCAGGCCCACTGGCATTTTGGTTGCCCATCACTGCACCTTTTCTAGGACATCTACTTTTTTGCATATATAGGGGTTCCAGAGATGAAAGCCATACTCAAGATTGAGCCGTCATTCCTACACAGAGCGGTCTATCTACTGGAGTAGTTGATTGTATTGTATTGTATAAGCACTTCTGTTGACAGATATTGGAAAGCCTTCCTTATCAAATAGAGAGTGCAATGTATTAGTACAGAGATTAGTTAGTTAAATGTGTGGCTATTTATTTACCATTCTTCTTCTGGCTGCTGAGAAACTTCCTGAACTGTGCAGTAGCTGTAGCTAATTGAGAATCCCAGTCTCGCCATTCATCCTGGAATAAGCAAAAAACAAGGTCAACAACAACAGTTAGGAGGAAAATCCATTTAGCTTTTTACATGTTGGATAGTGGAATCCAAATAATCTTGCTACTTTAACTCTAGGACACAATCATATTTCTTTCAATCGCTAACGAGAACAATAATTTAAATAATAGAAAAAAAAATAACAAAAAGAAAAACCGACTCCATTTTTTAATATAAGTGCAGCAGCCATGTCATGGTGATACTTAGAACGGGGGCTATCAAAATTAAATGCGTATACAAAATTTTATATATGTGCTGTTGACGGTTGAGGAGTTCCCTCGTCGGGAGCCAACCCAGGGCGAAGAATCAGGTTATGCTTACCATAAAAATAAATAAATTGTCATCGGAATTTAACCAACATGTAAATTTTCAATTTCATATGATAATATTTGAGGAGTTCCCTCAATTCCTTATGGATCCCATCATCAGAAAAGGATTTTGATAAAAATGGGACCAATCTGTAAATATATTCTTTCGAATAAAAAAAGATATTTCCAAGTCGGTTCATAAATGGCAGAGTTCTGGGATAACAAACATAAAAAAAAAAAGATACAACCGAATTGATAACCTCCTCCTTTTTTTAAGTCGGTTAAAAATCACCCCACCCCAAGATTTTCCCACCAAGTAGCCAGGGACTTGTTTTATCTGAATATGCAATTCATTAATAAAGTTGGTAGTAGTTCATGAAAATTCCTGTTAATATTCAATGCAACGCAATGAAAATTTGAATTTCGAATGGGCGTCATCTCATTCAATTTAAAAATCAAATTGCAAATGCGAGTCATCATTAGCCTCAGAATTTTAGCCTCAGCCTCGTCATTAGCGGCAATACTATTTAATTAATGTATGGCGGACTTTAAATATTATTTGTGTCGCTTGTGCATGAGATATTCCAAACAAAATTTCACAATGTGAAATATCACAATGTGATGGCACATGTGTACCGAATTTCAAGTCTGTAAGTCCAATATTTCGAGATTAAAGTATGATTAACTCAACCTCTGGTGGACCGATTTAAACCACCATCAATTTGAATAATATTATTACAGTTAACCTATAAAATATGAAATTAATATCCATTATATACCTACATACAATTATAGGTATTATATACATACAATTATATGTAAACGTTATATCAATATTGTAATGCTGCAGGAAGTTATATTTTATGCTTTACCTTTAATAAATAAATAAATAAAATAAAATGTAATTGATTTATATATGTATATTATTTTAGTTTTTATTTTTATTTATTTTGGTTTTATTATTATTTTCGTATACATATATGTATGTGTGCATATATGGATATATATTTTATCTATAGATGTATATGAGTATCTATATTTGTATATGCGTTAATATTTATAGTTTCATATTTGTCGATTTAAAAATAAGTACTAAAATATAGTTTGTTGACAGTGCACACTTAATATCTAGTCATTAAAAGTCTGCATTAGAACAGGCCTAGGCCTAGTTAGGCGACTGTGTCAATCATTAAAAATAATGTCGCATCAATTTCTTGCAACATCTTACTTACAGATATGACATTAATTGTTTACTAGATGTGTTACTAAATAAATAAATAAAAATGAATAAATATTCTTTTGTTATTACTATATTACATAGTTTGCAAATTGTTGTTACTCTATAATGCCCTCAAAAAATTTCGCCTAGTGAATGCTAAACTTTTGTGAGAAACAATACTGTTTTAGTATTAAACAACATTAATACATTATTGTTATGTATAATTAACATTTATTAAATTAATGATTGGTAAAAGCAAAAAGTTTACAAGCTCGTGGCGAGCGAGATCGTCATGTTTTTGTATTTTTTCCTGTATAAAAAAAGTGAAAATGCGTATATTGCACAAATAATAAAAGGTTACCTCTCCCAATGATCTTGATACGATGGAGTCGCCGGCTGGGGATTGTCGCGTGTTTACCGTTCGAAGACTGGCGGGCCGACCATATGAGAGAATTTCGCCATCGGAACTGTTCAGCCGGTTTGAACCTCCTAGAAAATTATATCAATTTTAATCATCATGACACCTCTTAAAACAAACATCACTCGTTCGAGGCATCCAGGCATATGTATAACCATTGATTATAATAAATAAAATACAAATGGAGCTGCCATGGAATTCACCGACCGAAGTCGGGCCGATAATATAGTGTTATTACACTTATGGAGGGTGAGCAGTGGACTCCGGGCAAACGACCGGCTGTGGTAGGCTTAGGACAGCTGTCTTGCTTGTGAGCATTTACCTTACCACCCATTCACTCCCCTTCGAAGCCATAGAATTTGAGATGCGGAAATCGCGGTTTTAGATAATTTTTCTAAGGAGTTGATTATTTTCCTGGAGAGACCAAGATCTTTAAAAAGGTGAAACAAAGATTTAGCTGGCAGGCCACGAGCGCCAACTTCCACCGCGTGAAGGTGAACAGTGAAGCCGTTCCGGGTGACGGCATTTGCGAGATCATGGTATTTATTTAATTTGTACTCGTGGTCTTTTGGGATATTTGATTCCCATGGAACAGTTAATTCTACGATAAGGGCCATCTTCCGAGATAGAGAGTAAAGAGTTATATCTGGACGCAGGGCTGTGCATCCGAGACTTTCAGGGAATTTATACTGCTTAGAGACCGAATCGACCTCCAGAATCCAATCTGAAGCTTTCTCAATCATTGAGAAAGGTTTTGTAGTGAAATGTTTTTTGCCTTTGGAGCCATCCCGCACAAACTGTATTGGGGGTTTGGAGGGTACTGTCAAACCCTTGTTGGAACGAGCCACTGAGAGGCTAATTACCTCGCAAATAACAGCAAGGACTTTGTCGTGGCGGTAAGTGTACCGTCTTTGATCTAAAGCCACCTTGCAGCCAGCTAGAATATGTCTAGCTGCGCAAGAGGTATTGCTACAAAGGGGGCATGAACTATCCTCAGCATAGCTCCAACGAGCGAGATTACTGGGGTCTGGAAGTGTATGCTGAAAGGCATTTAAATAAAATTTCAGCATCTCTGGCGTCCAGTCATACAACATTACTTTCCAGTGCATTGGAGGCGGAATGTAAAAGTCTCCAATTGTTAGCACAATCTCCAATTAGATGGCTCAGTGTCGTACTACGATTTGGAAACTAGGATTTTACTACTAAACACAATGCATAGATGGAACTCATAATCCAAAAAATGATTAATCTTCTCTTATTATGTTCAATATTGCAGCGTTTATGGTATAACAGTATAGCGGCACACTTTAGATGGCGCTCTCAACTTGCCTATATTATTCTAGTAGTATTTACTGCAAGACGTCAATTTTTAATTTGATATACAGGTTTCAATACGTAATAATTACACTTTTTAAATGTTCAGATAGACAAATAGATGGCATTTTATCTCTCTTATTATTTATATGATGTAATCAGCCTATATAAAAAAACGACAGATGACACTACTAATTTAATGTTATTATTGTTGCTATTGGGTATTTATCATAAATTCATAAATATGTACATTTTAAATTGGTATACAAGTTTCAATACGTAATAATTACGCACTTAATGTTCAGATAGATAAATAGATAGCATTCTATCTCTCCGTATTATTTATGTGATGTAATCATCCTATATAAAAAATGTGATAGATTGAAACTAATAATTGAATGTTATTATTGTTATCATTGGTTACATTATTGGGTTTTTAGAATCAATCAGTCCTTTATAAAAAACAATTAATAAAAAAAATTGTTATAGAAGGTCAAATAAATTGCTCTTAGTTTTGCCGAATATTTACATTTTTTAAGGCTTTTGGGGTTTTACATATATTGTTTGTATGTGTTGAAAATTAAATGAGCGACTTATTCCAGATTCATTTATAATCCCGCTGTAAAAAGCGACGACAGGACGCGAAAGAAATTTATAAAGCAATTAGGTAAATTCCTACAATCACATAATTGAAAATAATGATACAAGAGCTTGTTATGGCATAATAAAAAAAAGAGGATAAATTCTTGATTTGAGTAGGTAAACCCAATACAGCAGCTTTCAGTAGTTGGGGGTGCAATCTCAGCAGAATGAAATTTAACAGTATTAGTGCAATATTAAGAATATAAAACTGCGAAAAAGAGGTCTCACGCAGAAGCCAGATTTGGCAAGATCGGCCATGAGCAAGCTAGAAAGGCTGTGGAAGAATCGGGGTATAAGCAAGCGGACTAAGGTCAGGCTGGTTCGAGCTCTGGTTTTCTCGATCTTTCTCTATGCATCGGAGACATGGACCCTGAAGGCTCGGATACGCACCGAAATCGATGCACTGGAGATGTGGTGTTGGCGTAAAATGCTAGGAATCCCATGAACAGCTCGCCGCACCAACAAATCTGTCCTGGAAGAACTCGGCATCCAAGTGAGGCTCTCCACCGTATGCATGAGAAGGGTCCTGCAGTTCTTCGGTCATGTTGCCAGGAGGAACCCAGAGAATCTAGAGAAAATGCTTTCCGGGGGTCAAGTGGAGGGAAGAAGAAGCAGAAGCGGATCACCGGCCAGATGGAACGACCTCATCAAAGAAGTTACAAAAGGGTCAATACAATCTGCGACCCTCCATGCAGACGACAGGTCGAAGTGGAGGAGCCTCGTAGGCAAACTGTTGTCTAGTGGCCACGATCCTCAGTAATGAGGGAACGACGGAGAAGAAGAGAATAATATTTAAAAAAAACATTGAGTGGGATACATTTACTTAAATCTCAGGTCGGGAGCATTATTCCGAGTTCTGGTAAAGGTTGATTCTAGGGGGTGAACGATGTGCAGGATGGCGACGAATTAGACAGGAAAGCTCCTCCTAGGGCTCCGCCAAGATCGAGGGCTGCGCGCTGTTTCTCCGGCAGACTGCGAGATGCCCGCTCTATGGTTTTGCGGTTGATCGGCACTCGGTAGGTGTAACAATATTTTTGATATCTGCGGTAACTTCCGTAACTCTGAACATCACATGCATGCAGATGACACTTAAGTGTTTCTCTCTTTTCATCCAGACGGCTAACTCTGCAAGTAGCGAAATGAGTGTAGACCTCTCTAACTTATTAGATTGTTTATAGTCATGGGCTTAAACTCATTCCCTCTAAACCATACCTTAATACCCTAATTCATAGCTTAATATGATCCCCGCATAGAACAGCAAAATTCAATTCATTAGTCGTCCAGAATTAATATTGATAAAGCCAATCCTTTAAGTGGACGTCGCCTGAAATCTTGGACTTCTATTCGAATCCCACGTAAAGTGCAAAACTCAGTATTGATTTTCTTATGTGAAATCTCTGTATAGAATAAGAGATTATCTGCATACAGATATTTGGATTCTTATAATCAACATCTTCCAAATTTAAATTTATAGTGACAGCATATTTCAAAAATTTCTCAACAATAAATATTAATTATAATTATTAAATGTAGTGAATAAAGTGCAATTATGCAGTCTAGATTAACCTGCGGTTGACACAGGACGCGTCCCAAATGTACTCGATCGCTGTTTGCATATCCGTCTAGTTATAATGGGAAGCAAAAGTATATAGCAAAAGACCGAGTCAATGGCGGTATAACCATTCCCAACTGGGCAACCGGTTGAAGAGGTCTCAGCGGCCTAAGGTCCTAAATAGACCTAAAATGTCTGGCGCAGAAGGCAACGGGAGACCACTGCACTATATATCCCTAGTAGTTAGCAATGGAAAAGTCAAAAATAGCCATGGCCTTGAGTGCCCGGCGGCCCTTTAATTGGACAGAGGTGCTAAGTATCCCCGGGTGAAAAACTAGACCGGGATCACCAGTACTGAACAGCTTTTCCAGATGACGCAAGACCGACAAAAGTATTCAGAGTTAACGGCCAACCTCAAGTAATGGAGAGGCACTTCGAGAAGAAGAAGAATGAACACTCTCATTTAACCCATCCTTGATTATGACGACCAAAATAGGATTTAGAGGATACAAAATGCCTCCGCTAGGTAAGCAGAGGATATGAAAACGACCGCAATACCTGGCATGTATTTATTAATATTCCATTTTTCTACATAATCACAGTCGGAGCTGTAGGTAAAGCTAGTTTTAAATAAGACCCACGGCAGGCAACTTCACCTAGTCAATTTTGTAATGAAAATCGTAAGAAGCAAAACTCTTAACTTTATATCCTCCTTGAAAACATGGTCTCGCGCAATGCTCATTTGGCTATAATACACAGGCATAAATCAAGCAATTAGTGACTACGTTGCAGTTCACCAAATAAATATGTCATTTGGCCAAAGACATTTTATTTATCTTGGGCCTAAGGGGCTCTCTAGACGATCAAGCATGTTTGTCAAGCATCGCATCGCGGGCTGGGAAGGGATCGTAAACCACAGGAAATATGCAAATATTTTTTTAAATATTTACCAAAAATGCCTAATTTTGTAGTTTATACCAGGGAATCACGTCATTCATTAATCAATTACGCCTAATTAACCTGACTCCCTATACAACTACAAAATTAGGCATTTTTGGTAAATATAAAAAATATATTTGCATATATCCTGCGGTTTACGATTCCAGCCCGTGATGCGATGCTTGACAAGCATGTTTAATCATCTAGAGAGCCCTTAAGGCCCTAGTCTTCAAAAATTTACGCCTAGCGCTCTTGTGATGAGATGTCAACATTTTCTATTTTTTAAAGTAAACATACAATATGAAAAAAATACATTGTATGCGATAATTGGCAATATGAGTAATATTTAGGATTTTTTTGACCTTTTAGTTCGGAATGTAGGACTAAGTAAATGGGCCTCAAACTTAGTTCGTTTTCTTTGAACACCCTTGGAGTGGATTTTCTGCACTTAGATATGGACAACTAATAAGTTATCGAAAAAAATATTCAGCGCAAAATTGAATTCATATGTTCCCCTTTAGTATGCGCTGGTCAGATTTTACAAAAGTTTTTTGAATTTCTTAATCTAAACGTCACAATAAGTAAGATTTTCTCGTTTTTTTACGTTGAATAAACCATACTTTCTCTCTTTAAAAGCCACTCAAAATAAATAATATTTAAATATTATAAAATACAAGCGTTGATTGATAGAATAAAAATAAAATTATTATAAAAAGTATTTTTTTCATAACATTCTCAATTTCTGAAAGTACGCCCAAATCCCGGCTTTATATACGAAAACGCTGATAGAAATTTACATAGTACGAGCCGAGCGCTCGTAGTGATCGGACGTTTGGATCTACGCAAATTTTCGTGGTATCTCTCGCTCTAACAGTTATTCTCCCTCACACACAGATTCATTATGTTATATGGACAGAGTTAACGCGTAGTCAAAGCTTACTCTACTTATAAATATTATAATATTTATTTTGCGGTTTGATTAGTTGTATAATATAATAATTATAAAGGAAAAACTATCATTGTACAAATGGGTCAAATGTTAAACTAAAGCAAATAGAATGCAAGGGTAAGTATATTTCTATTACTTCTTGGCATTTCTAAGGGGCTATAAAATATGGCAAAAGTGAAACAATATTGTCCGTCCGTCCGTCCGTTTTGAGGCTCTGATGATGGATCAGAAAACTGGCAATGGAACTTGAAGAGTTTAGGTAGTAGACATACCGAGTTTTGGCTCATTCGTCACAATTCGTCGAGCAGCGTCTACTTTTGAGGTCTTGAGGCTCTGATGATGGATCAGAAAACTGGCAATGGAACTTCAAGAGTTTAGGTACTACACATACCGAGTTTTGGCTCAGTCGTCACAATTCGTCGAGCAGCGTCTACTTTTGAGGTCTTGAGGCTCTGATGATGGATCAGAAAACTGGCAATGGAACTTCAAGAGTTTAGGTAGTACACATACCGTGTTTTGGCTCATTCGTCACAATTCGTCGAGCAGCTTCTACTTTTGAGGTCTTGAGGCCCTGATGATGGATCAGAAAACTGGCAATGGAACTTCAAGAGTTTAGGTACTACATATACCGAGTTTTGGCTCATTCGTCACAATTCGTCGAGCAGCTTCTACTTTTGAGGTCTTGAGGCTCTGATGATGGATCAGAAAACTGGCAATGGAACTTCAAGAGTTTAGGTAGTACACATACCGAGTTTTGGCTCATTCGTCACAATTCGTCGAGCAGCTTCTACTTTTGAGGTCTTGAGGCTCTGATGATGGATCAGAAAACTGGCAATGGAACTTCAAGAGTTTAGGTAGTACACATACCGTGTTTTGGCTCATTCGTCACAATTCGTCGAGCAGCTTCTACTTTTGAGGTCTTGAGGCCCTGATGATGGATCAGAAAACTGGCAATGGAACTTCAAGAGTTTAGGTACTACACATACCGAGTTTTGGCTCATTCGTCACAATTCATCAAGCAGCTTCTACTTTTGAGGTCTAGAGGCCATGATGATGGATCAGAAAACTGGCAATGGAACTTCAAGAGTTTAGGTACTACACATACCGAGTTTTGGCTCATTCGTCACAATTCGTCGAGCAGCTTCTACTTTTGAGGTCTTGAGGCCCTGATGATGGATCAGAAAACTGGCAATGGAACTTCAAGAGTTTAGGTACTACACATACCGAGTTTTGGCTCATTCGTCACAATTCGTCGAGCAGCTTCTACTTTTGAGGTCTTGAGGCCCTGATGATGGATCAGAAAACTGGCAATGGAACTTCAAGAGTTTAGGTAGTAGACATACCGTGTTTTGGCTCATTCGTCACAATTCGTCGAGCAGCTTCACTTTTGAGGTCTTGAGGCCCTGATGATGGATCAGAAAACTGGCAATGGAACTTCAAGAGTTTAGGTAGTAGACATGCCGAGTTTTGGATCATTCGTCACAATTCGTCGAGCAGCTTCTACTTTTGGGGTCTTGAGGCTCTGATGATGGATAAGAAAACTGGCAATGGAACTTCAAGAGTTTAGGTAGTAGACATACCGTGTTTTGGCTCATTCGTCACAATTCGTCGAGCAGCTTCTACTTTTGAGGTCTTGAGGCCCTGATGATGGATCAGAAAACTGGCAATGGAACTTCAAGAGTTTAGGTAGTAGACATACCGAGTTTTGGATCATTCGTCACAATTCGTCGAGCAGCTTCTACTTTTGGGGTCTTGAGGCTCTGATGATGGATCAGAAAACTGGCAATGGAACTTCAAGAGTTTAGGTAGTAGACATACCGAGTTTTGGCTCATTCGTCACAATTCGTCGAGCAGCTTCTACTTTTGAGGTCTTGAGGCTCTGATGATGGATCAGAAAACTGGAAATGGAACTTCAAGAGTTTAGGTAGTAGACATACCGAGTTTTGGCTCATTCCTCACAATTCGTCGAGCAGCTTCTACTTTTGAGGTCTTGAGGCTCTGATGATGGATCAGAAAACTGGCAATGGAACTTCAAGAATGTGGGTAGTAGTTATATCTAGCATTGGCTCATTCGTCACATTTATATGTGTTATATAAATCGATCGAAGGCACAAAATTTACATCCTATGACCCAAAATTGGTTTATAAGGGCTCTATTATCTCCCTTATAGACCCAAATAACCACTTCAAATTTCTTGGCAGGAAAATCATCTGCCAGGGAAAAGACCTCTCTGGCGATCATATTATAGAACATTTCAGTAGTTGCCTGGAAAAGATAGATGCACTGCTAATTTCTGGCCCTCGTAAGGCTTGGATCTATGATAACTATCTAACTTCACATTTGTCATGGCCCTTTCTTATTTACAATTTCACCAAAACCCAACTGTCTCGACGGTCTGCGCACCGAGCGGCGCAAGCCAATCGACTGTGCTCTCCGACTAACAGTCGGGGGAGTCTGGGAACTGTATTGTTTCCTATAGAGCGGGGGTGGTTGCCTACCTTACGGCGACTGCTCTTGAAATGACCATTGGCCATCCGATCCCGGTTCAGAGTCGGGCAAAGGACGCCTTGGTCCGCGATAGATTCGGCGTACACCGTTTCACCGCTTCGTAAGGGAGAGGACCGCGCAAGCGACCTCGAACTCGGAACCAATCGAGAGACCGGAGAAATCTGGTCACAATTGGAAGCAAGGGCGCGAGAGTCGGCCCGCCAGGTAACATTACTGGCTATCTCGCGGTAAGGCGTTGGCTTCTTGCGGGTTGTGACGTAGCTGGACGTTGGATTGTTCTGTCCAAAGTCTTCTACGCTCACTGCAGGGCGACAGAACGAAAAAATCGTCCTGTGGTGACGGGCTCGCCCGTTGTAGTTGACACCGCAAGTTGTCTCGTCTGGATGCACTGGTGACAGCTAGTTTAAAATCCTGGTTGTCCTTAGCCAAAACAGCTGACCCCTCGACTCTCTTCAGGTCCAAACACAATTTTGGGCTAGCTCTAAAACTGCCCTCTCTGCTCTACGCCAACTCAAGAATAACCAAAACTTCGATTCTAAGCAATTCCAAGGATCCGGCAATATCGAAGCACGTAGTAAGTGGCCGTAGTGAGTCAAATGATCTACAAGTAAACCACGATGTAAGTGGCTTTTATAATTATTTACTTTATAATCATCAGATTGATCGAT
The DNA here is from genome assembly GCA_944548615.1 of Micropterix aruncella. NCBI lineage: Eukaryota > Metazoa > Arthropoda > Insecta > Lepidoptera > Micropterigidae > Micropterix > Micropterix aruncella. Next base: position 34,937,937 of record OX155957.1, on the reverse strand, counting down.
TCTAAAAAGAATATATACACAAAACTATCAAATATTTCAAAATATTGAATTTTTACATATTTTATGTTTCGTTCATTGTAAATAATCCATTTAGGTTAAAGGTAATCTTGTAGATCCTTGAGTTAAACATCATAAAAATAATTACCACGAAAATATTAGCCTGGGATAACAGTCTCAGCTACCAGACATATTCTAATCCCGACAGGAACTAGAATGTGATTAATTGTTGAGTTGTTTAGCTCTGGCTAATTTGTTCATATGAGTTCTAAAGAGCTTAAAATCGAATATCCATTTATAAATTCTGAAAAAAAATCCCGTATAAAATATCCAAAGATGAGTAAATACATAAATACATTTATTTAGTAGAGCATCTTTCATGTCAAAATCGACCCCGAGCTCGCGCGAACCCCCCGCGGCCCGCCGTACCCACACACCCCTGGCCCGGCCGAAGTCAAATATCATATTTTGCACGGCAGGTCTGACGCCTTAAGATATATAATATCCTACCTGCATACATAAAGATCAGCCCGAGTATATCAATATTGAAAAAACAGCTGGTTTCGTGGATGCTTGGGCCTGGAACGTCCAGAATATACCAAGGATTATCTACTATCTAACTCGATTTGACTACTTCCTTGTGACTATTATTATTATTTTTATCAATATATATTTTTATAATTATTTATTTTATTACTTTATTATTATTTTATTTATTATTCTCTGTGACTATTTTAAAATATTACAAATTCTATAACTTTTATTTGTAGGTGATATTCTGATTATATTTGTTTTCTCTTTTTTTATCTTTTTGTATATTAGTTTTTATGCGTTTATAGGGATATTGACCGTATATGAGATTTTTGCTCAAGAAGCTCTTTGCAAATTCTAATGCAATAAGACCTCGGCAATATCCTGTGAGGAAGTACATTGGTATGACACCAGGTATAAAACCCATTACCTTTAACCGATCGTAGGATGTACTGCGAAGTTTCAGGTGAATAGTCGATACATAGGCCTCAAACTTTTAAATAAATTGCCTGATAGATTAGGGGCGATTAAAAACATCGATATTTTCAAGAGATCCGGGTGTATCTGCTAAAAATCAATATGTATCATAAATGACATTTTAAAATTAAAAATCATAATGACATTTTAAAATATTGCAAAAACAGCATCGTACCTAACAATTTAATTTAATGTATTCTCTTTTATTGTCAATTGTTTTATACCAAATTGTTACGTTATAGCCTTTGTTTTTGTAAATTGGAAAGTTTGGAGTAGTGTTATATGAACATTGTTAAATTGAGCTTACTTTATATGCCTTTGTTAAATTGGGTAACTAGCTTAAGACTAATTTAATGCCATTTTTACACAGCAGTAATGGTTGTAATAGAAATAAATACTTTATCTTTTAAACAAACATTTACGATATTTGGCCTTATTTATTTATTTATTTATTTCCATAATTCAAGTTACAAATTACAAAGAAAATCCTTATTCTAACAAAAAAAACAGTTTATAATAAGTGTATATATTATACCTAGCTTAGAAAGGAAATTCATCTTTTGACATAACGGTTTACCACCTCACTATTGTAAGGCCAATATCAATGTGCACCTGAAGAAGTCATAAAGCATTAGGCCGGACGACGCGCGTAAGGATGTCCAACAAGTCGACGTTGCTTATCGATAATTTACTCAAATCAAATCAAATAATTTATTCTCTTAAAAACTTATGTGTAGTTGCGTAGACATTGTATCATTGCTTACATTTATACTTCTTACATTATTTAATTCCCTATAATGTTGCCGAACAAAATGAAAAATATTTATTATTTAGAATGTCGTACAAAAATACATCGGGATTTTTTTATAGAAATCGTTTTTTTAACCATTTTTTTTAATGTGGAGTTTCTTGATTTGGTATTTTAAATGGCATTAAAATTGAAATTCTTCGTGTCGCTTTCATCACTATCATTATAATGAGCTTTCAGGGAATAAAGGGAATTCAAGAGAAATCAATAATGACTAAGCCAATACATTACAGTGTTGCGAAATACATAACTGATGAATTGAAATATTCTGATAGATAAAAGTAGCGATTGCAAAATATTTAACGACCAAATTCAAGCATTTGTGTCATTGTCACCTAATTAAATGTAGCTCTGTAATCAATTGTAGTTTGCCGGCAGTCAGTTAGAGTTTGTCTGTCGAGCAGTGCGGTGCAGTATAATTTCTAACAGTGCATTTAAATGCGGGAAAAATTCCATGAAAACCATTTTGCAGAGTATAGGTTACAAATATCGAAATGGCGACGACGGACGGAAATATTTAATGGAAAGGAGTGACATTAAGTGTGCCAGAATGGACTTTTTAAGAAAAATGCACAACTTAATTACCACCAATGATTCTCGATCCCGATTTTACCTCGATGAGACCTGGGTTAACCAGAATCATTCAATAAGACGTATGTGGCACGACGAAAACGACGAAGGTGGATTTAAGAACCAGAAAACCGGAAAGGGATCTAGACTTATTCTTTGTCATGCTGGGTCTGCAAGGACTGGTTTCGTTCCAGAGGCTAAATTGTTGTTTAGAGCGGTGAAATCTAAGAACTTAGACTATCATACAGAAATGAATGGTGACACATATATGGAGTGGTTCGAACGTTTTTTAAAAGTACTCGAAGAGCCATCCATTATTATCGTCGATAACGCAAGTTACCATTCAGTTCAGCTCGAAAAGATACCTAATTCAAAAACGAAGAAAGCAGAAATACAAGAATGGTTGAGAAAAAAAAACATTGCTTTTGAAAGTACCGAGATTGTAGAGGAGTTAATACGTAAGGTGAAAGCAAGTAATCTTTCGAAAGTGTATGCTTTGGATCAATTGGCAAACGAATTAGGACACGAATTGATACGCTTACCACCATACCACTGTCAATATAATCCTATTGAGCTCATCTGGGCTCAGGTTAAAGGAGAAGTCGCCTCGAAGAACAATACGTTTAATTTAGCAGATGTCGAAAATTTTCATCATAATCTACAATATCCATCGATATCTCTTGTCATCTTTATCGATCCAACCATCGATCCATCATAATCCATCGATATTCCATCGATACATCGATAATCCATCGATACTGCTATTATTATTTTTAAAACACGCATCCCCATAGTGCGAGCGAAAGACAGCGAGTGTGAGCGAGAGGTCCGGCCTAATGATTTATGACTCCAAGTGCACGTTGATATTGGCCGTAGTATAGGTATGAACCTGTGTTGAGGTGGTACTAACATCGATAAATTCTTTTGAGACGAGAGGGCAAGTCTTATCTAATACTTGAGTACAATTTAAAATTTAAAGTTAAATTTAAAAACATCAATAAAATTATAAACTAAATTAAAATTTATGACAATCTACTAAGTTATATGGAATAATAATTATTTTTTATATATTAGATATAAACACATATAAATATGATATATACCATATATTCATATAAATTGCCGAGCTCTTATTCATTATGATATATACATATAAATATGATATATACTTATTTTGCCTATGTTTAAAGTCCTTGCCCGAGAACAAGTTTTTACTTAGATGGGTTTACTAGCATGTCATTTATCATCATATTATAAGTGAGACATAACTTGCTGTGGGTTTATTATTTTTCAAGTTAAATTGTATTCCTAGTTTAAGTGGAGATATTGAGTGTGAAATGTGTTACTCTTAATGCAAATTCTTAGAAATAAATAAATTCTTATAAATAAATAAATCTGCTCACAAAGGCAGTATTGCCTTTGGCTAAGAGCTTAAAAAAGAACTATTAACTTCTCTTATAATTTCCTAATGATACAATGTTTATTTTTTCTGTAAAGGGCATTAAGTCAACTAACAACCGGTGTCCACGTATCAGTATGATTTGTGGTACTGGTTGATTCCGAAATAGTAGATTCCTGATCACTTCGGAGCGGTTTAGCTTATTATCATGCATTAGTGATGAAACAAATAATAATTATTACTATGGATGCTGGATTCTACTATTCCTTTTCTGTAGATCCAGAAGCTGTAGGATGGATCATTAATCAGGAAATTTTATAAAACGGGAGCATCCTGTAGGTATAACACTGTGACCGTTGTAAACTTTGCAGTTTTCAATGTAGATATGATACTCTTGAAAACATTTTTGTAGATTTTGGAGTCAGAGTATTTTTCTTCTTCCTGGATCTCTCCTAGCTAAACTCGCTTCAAATATTTATTAGAATGATCAAAATAATGGGTTGTATCTTACTTGTTAATACAGGATCCGGTCTAGCCAAGTTGAGGAATGGGCAGCGCGGAAACCATCGCTTGTGCTCCGACCATGGACTGTCGCCCGGTTCCCACATTCCCAGGCCACCGTCGCAGTAGAAGCAGCGAACCTAAATTGCGATGTCAGGGGTTCAATTCTCGATACAATACAATGCCGAAAGCCAGACGGTTAAATCCTATAATAATAATAATAATAATAATAATAAACTCTTTATTTGAACATAAAAATGAAATACAAACAAGCGGGCTTATTTCCACATGGCAATATCTTGCAACTAATCTAATCACAGTGCGGCTGTTACATGCGCGCGTTGCAGTAATAAAGATATTGTAAATAAGTTTGTCTGCATAAAATAAAAACTACTATTTTAAACCTAAGAATGCCTGAGGAGAGAACATTAGGAGAAAAAGGAGAGAGAAAGAGAGGAACTGGTTACCTCTTAGAAAAGTAGTATTTTTTGAGGCGGGTCTTGAATGATATTAAAGAAGGCGAGTTTGGTATATTTACTGGGAGATCGTTCCAGTCTTGCACCATGGATACAGAGAGTAGGATTAGAATTCAGTATTATGATAAAGAATTTTGAGTAAATTGTCAGAGACTGACTGAAGTATGACACCGTGGGAAGTTAATGGTTCGAAAACCTGAAAAAACATATATCCTGGCACCTCTCAGAAAGCCAACGACTCACGATCCAGGATCCATTACCCTTGACAGCTTTTCATTACCAAATCTGGGTCTTTAACCTTTCGGTAGTCGGTCTTTAACCTTTCCAATTCCATGCAAAAGAGGCCAGTCGTCGAATGAATCATGAACCACCTTCATGGTTCTTTTTCTGACGTTGCTTTTGTAAGGATTTTTTTAGAGTCCAAGGTTAGGAGAAATGACGCGAGGCCACCCTACAACACAGTGCCAGCGACTGACAAACTACTGACTTCGGCGTTTCCACATGATCAGTACCGCTGGAGCGAGTGATGGAGGGAATTGAAATGAGCACTGATGCGACAGCGCTGTACTGACTTCAACTGAAATCAATCTATACAATGACAGTACCGGGTCAGTGCTGACTTGTTTTGAGTTTGAAGTCAGTAATTGACTCAATGTATATCAGCCATAAGGATAAAATATCTTTTAATAACACCTCTATACCGTTCACACTAAGACAGTGTTCATTGTTTACCTGATCATCGACACCGGTAAAGAAGAATCCAGCATTGGCCAAATCGGTTGGCGAAAGAGGCGATTCGGAAGGCCAGTCACGGAAGGTCTCCAGGCGATTAACGATGGAAGCATGTCCCGGATTGCGAGGCCCCGGCATAGGATTGCCGTTGCCAGATCGACCATTGCTGATTGGCACCACTCCCAGAGACTCCCACACTTCCTGCGCTTCCAGTACATTCGAGTTTAAGCGAGCCAGATCTCGATTATTTCTGGAAACAAAAATTGAATATCACTAGACAGCGAAGGGATAGCGAAAAAAGGAGGGTCCATAGCAGACAATAGTCTGGCTGCTGATTTATGACAGTATTTATCGGATTTCAATTTGAATACCAGAAATAAAAAAAATCTGTTGTCACCCCCAAATACTTTCCAGGCAAGTAGCCAAGTACTGGTTACATCTGAATATATATTTCATAAATAAAATCAATGAGCGCCCTCTATCGGCCAGCGGTTGAACCCAGCTGGGCTCTATTGCAGTGCCTCAGGCAGCACGATCCATTTCTCGGCTAGCTTTGGGCGGCTCGGTGTAATATTTGATTAAAACATGGTGGTTTTTAAATGTTATTAGTGCAGTTTGTATATGAGATATTCCAACCAAACTTTCACAATGTGATTTCGGCCCAACAAGGCATCTGTGTACAACATTTTAAGTCTCTAAATCAACATTAACCGGGCCGATGTCAATTTTAGCTGTACAATAGAGCCACAGTTATCCGAGCCTCGATTAACGAGTTCCGGGTTAGCCACGGCCAAGCCATGTTTTTGCCCCCCAACGCTACAACCTCTGCTCCAATTTTACAATGCAGTATTGTATTTTATAATTTATATATGTAGGTATGTATTGTGTTACATTTTTACGAGACTGCCCGACTAAAAAGCAGTGCAATGTGAGTTAATCTATCTATGTTTTCCGTTTCTTTATTCCCTCATAACTTCTAAACGCTTGAACCGATTTAGAAATGTGTAGCATTGTTAGAATCGTTATGTCATCCCGAGTGTGATAGGGTACCTTAACTGTCTAAATACCAAGTAAGTAGTTGTCTAAATCCAAATGTTCAAATTTCAAAAATTCAAATAAATATATTGTGTTTAATGTCGAATGAAAGGTCTAATGGAGTACATTCTGGAAAAATACATGTATCTATGTGGATAAATACATAAACCACAAATATTTAAAAAAAAACGTAATAAAAATAATAATTATAAATACAATAGTTCACTTTCTGTATAGCAGTTGTTTTTTTATTCTTTTTAATATATTTACTTTTAAACTGACTACATTTAAATATGTAATAGATGTATTTGTTGTACTTCATTGACTAAGTTTTTATTGATTCAAAATGTACAGTATGTTTCCCCGTCGATTTTAGACAGAGTCTGTGTTATCCGAGTTTTCGATTATTCAAGGTCCACATTACCTCGGATAAGCGAGGCTCTACTCTATGTAGATTTTTCACCAAGTTTTGCCTCCGGATTGCTTCCAGTAGCTAGGCACTGGCTTTCGGCGTAGCAAATTCTGCCCATAGTGATGATTGAAAATAGAGCTAGGCGTTACTCACAGAGGTGTAATATTTTGCGGCGGTTCAGTATTGTCGATAGCCGGTGCTTGAGTAACTGGCGGTGTAAGATCCCTCTGCTGCAAGAAGGAGCAACCCGGATGCAGGCGCCTATGTTCGACCAACGGATCATCGTTAGTAGTCCAGTTTCTGTGAATTTCGATACCACACCATGCGCAACGGACTTTTCCACCGGTTACATGATAGAAGCCTGCTAGGACCATTTCCTCCCGTGGTGGGTACGGTCCCTAGAACAAATGTATAGATTCATCATTATCGTATGGACATCAATATTGAGAAAACTTCTGAAATGTAGGTCTGTCGGCAGATACTCTTTAACATTTTACCAGCCGAGGCTTTTTTACAAGGAATTGCGAAAGGTTAAGCGATAGCCGTGGAACTGATGAATTCAAAAGACGCTAAAACTTCCACAATATGCTCGTATTTAAATTGATAAGGAAAGGACAATGGTCATTTTTAACAGACTTAAAAAAAGGAGGAGGTTATCAATTCGGTTATACCTTCTTTTTTTTTTAATGTGTGCTACCTCAGAACTCTGCCATTTATGAACCTTACAGATTGGTTCCATTTCTATCAAAATCCTGTTCTGATGGTGGGATCCATGAGGAATTGAAGGAACTCCTCAAATATTATCATATGAAGTTGAAAATTTACATATTGGTTCAATTCCGATGACAATGCATTTTTTTATGTTAAGCATGACCTGATTCTACACCCTGGGTTGGCTCCCGACGAGGAGACTCCTCAACGGTCAACAGTACAGACACGAAATTTTGTATATGCATTCAATTACGACAGCCCGTTCTTAGCTTCACCAAGACAGAACCGCGGCACCCAGGGTTGGCTTCCAATGAGAGAACTCCTCAATGGTCAACAGCACAAACACAAAATGTTGTGTACGCATTCAATTATGATAGCCTGTTCTAAGTATCACCATGACATGGCTGCTGCATTTATTTTAAAAAATCGAGTCGGTTTTTTTATTGTTAAAATTTTGTCTTTTATTGTATGATAGGTGTGCGCAGAGGGTAACAACTAGGGACTTGAAGCAATTAATTGTGCTTGTGTAAAGAAGTAATAATATCGAAGTTCAACTCATTAATCCATGTTGTATTGGAATTATACACATCTGAAGTTTTGTTCATATGAATGAATGTGTGAAATAAACTTTATTTAACCTAGTTGAATAGGGTTTATTATGGAACTAGGGTGTATTACAAGTCGCTATTTGAATGAACAGTTGAACTAAAATAGAATCGTAAAGTAAAAACCAATATTGTCCAGTATCACAGCCAGAAAGTAAAAACGGCATCACATGAAAACAGAAAACACTCAGAACACCCCGACTTAAAATGAAGGAATGACAATGGCCCAGGTGCCAAATCTTACCTGAGACCCATACAGTGAGTATGTATCTCTGTCTTGCTGATTTATTGTATCTCCTTTGTTTTACGTTGGACTTGTCTAAACTTGTTTAGACAAGTCCAACGTAAAACAAAGGAATTTCGGCAGCCTAGATGCCAAATCTTACCTGATGGCCGCACACTGATCATTTATCTCTATCATACATAATCGCTGTTTCTTTTTCATCTATAGTTATTTACGCTTTGATTTCGGGATAAGATAAAAGTACCCATTTGGTACTAAACAGTTATTTTTACCATTAATAGTAAAGATTGACTCCTGACAGAAGATTAACTCCTGGGGGAAACTAGCCCTCAGGCCAGAGTCCTACCCGGGCTAGCGCTTCATGCGTGGATGCCGCCGGATGGGTGTTGACCCGTGAGTGTGACTGACCCTGAACAAATGGGTCTTCATGAATCGCTGCTGAATTCATCAATGCTGAATATGAGGTAACTCCATATAGCTACCCAAGTTCTGAAAGTTGTACATTTTCAACAACCGAGCTATTTGCACGCATTAATGACCTTGTCTCGTGGTCATCGTGCATATCTCAATGAAACCTGTCAATCGACAGCCGTCATTTGTTATCTTTTGGCTAGACTTTATATTGTGCTTATCAGTGTAATATTGCAAAGTGGACAAAATTATTATAGTAGTTGTCAAGTACCTACCCCAGTAACTATTTTAGTTCTTTATTGGTCATAAACAGGCCCCAGAACTATTTCAAGACCTCTACACAACAGAGCCCAGATTATGACTTACGATTATGAAAACGATGATTTAGGTAAACAATGTATTATTTAAACAACCTTTTCCACAGTCCATGCCATGCCAACGCCAGGTGTCCAGGAATCTGGCCTACTGACTGTACCCTGGCATTCTATGGCCAAAATACTGTCTAATCTAATTTTCCAAAACTCAACTTTTTTTGTAGCTGGTTCTTAAACGAGAGAAAGGCATTCACATGCGTTTTTATTCTTAAGGCGTCAGACCTGCCGTGCAAAATATGATATTTGACTTCGGTCGGGCCAGGGGTGTGTGGGTACGGCGGGCCGCGGGGGGTTCGCGCGAGCTCGGGGTCGATTTTGACATGAAAGATGCTCTACTAAATAAATGTATTTATGTATTTACTCATCTTTGGATATTTTATACGGGATTTTTTATCAGAATTTTTAAATGGATATTCGATTTTAAGCTCTTTAGAACTCATATGAACAAATTAGCCAGAGCTAAACAACTCAACAATTAATCACATTCTAGTTCCTGTCGGGATTAGAATATGTCTGGTAGCTGAGACTGTTATCCCAGGCTAATATTTTCGTGGTAATTATTTTTATGATGTTTAACTCAAGGATCTACAAGATTACCTTTAACCTAAATGGATTATTTACAATGAACGAAACATAAAATATGTAAAAATTCAATATTTTGAAATATTTGATAGTTTTGTGTATATATTCTTTTTAGAATTGATCAATAAGATGATTATAAAGTAAATAATTATAAAAGCCACTTACATCGTGGCTTACTTGTAGATCATTTGACTCACTACGGCCACTTATTACGTGCTTCGATATTGCCGGATCCTTGGAATTGCTTAGAATCGAATTTTTGGTTATTCTTGAGTTGGCGTAGAGCAGAGAGGGCAGTTTTAGAGCTAGCCCAAAATTGTGTTTGGACCTGAAGAGAGTCGAGGGGTCAGCTGTTTTGGCTAAGGACAACCAGGATTTTAAACTAGCTGTCACCAGTGCATCCAGACGAGACAACTTGCGGTGTCAACTACAACGGGCGAGCCCGTCACCACAGGACGTTTTAACGATTTTTTCGTTCTGTCGCCCTGCAGTGAGCGTAGAAGACTTTGGACAGAACAATCCAACGTCCAGCTACGTCACAACCCGCAAGAAGCCAACGCCTTACCGCGAGATAGCCAGTAATGTTACCTGGCGGGCCGACTCTCGCGCCCTTGCTTCCAATTGTGACCAGATTTCTCCGGTCTCTCGATTGGTTCCGAGCTCGAGGTCGCTTGCGCGGTCCTCTCCCTTACGAAGCGGTGAAACGGTGTACGCCGAATCTATCGCGGACCAAGGCGTCCTTTGCCCGACTCTGAACCGGGATCGGATGGCCAATGGTCTTTTCAAGAGCAGTCGCCGTAAGGTAGGCAACCACCCCCGCTCTATAGGAAACAATACAGTTCCCAGACTCCCCCGACTGTTAGTCGGAGAGCACAGTCGATTGGCTTGCGCCGCTCGGTGCGCAGACCGTCGAGACAGTTGGGTTTTGGTGAAATCGTAAATAAGAAAGGGCCATGACAAATGTGAAGTTAGATAGTTATCATAGATCCAAGCCTTGCGAGGGCCAGAAATTAGCAGTGCATCTATCTTTTCCAGGCAACTACTGAAATGTTCTATAATATGATCGCCAGAGAGGTCTTTTCCCTGGCAGGTGATTTTCCTGCCAAGAAATTTGAAGTGGTTATTTAGGTCTATAAGGGAGATAATAGAGCCCTTATAAACCAATTTTGGGTCATAGGTAGGACGTAAATTTTGTGCCTATGCGGGTGCGTATCGATTTATGTAACACGTATAAATGTGACGAATGAGCCAATGCTAGATATAACTACTACCCACATTCTTGAAGTTCCATTGCCAGTTTTCTGATCCATCATCAGAGCCTCAAGACCTCAAAAGTAGAAGCTGCTCGACGAATTGTGAGGAATGAGCCAAAACTCGGTATGTCTACTACCTAAACTCTTCAAGTTCCATTGCCAGTTTTCTGATCCATCATCAGAGCCTCAAAACGGACGGACGGACGAACAATATTGTTTCACTTTTGCCATTTTTTATAGCCCCTTAGAAATGCCAAGAAGTAATAGAAATATACTTACCCTTGCATTCTATTTGCTTTAGTTTAACATTTGACCCATTTGTACAATGATAGTTTTTCCTTTATAATTATTATATTATACAACTAATCAAACTTAACAAATTAAATATTATAATATTTATAAGTAGAGTAAGCTTTGACTACGCGTTAACTCTGTCCATATAACATAATGAATCTGTGTGTGAGGGAGAATAACTGTTAGAGCGAGAGATACCACGAAAATTTGCGTAGATCCAAACGTCCGATCACTACGAGCGCTCGGCTCGTACTATGTAAATTTCTATCAGCGTTTTCGGTTATAAAACCGGGATTTGGGCGTACTTTCAGAAATTGAGAATGTTATGAAAAAAATACTTTTTATAATAATTTTATTTTTATTCTATCAATCAACGCTTGTATTTTATAATATTTAAATATTATTTATTTTGAGTGGCTTTTAAAGAGAGAAAGTATGGTTTATTCAACGTAAAAAAACGAGAAAATCTTACTTATTGTGACGTTTAGATTAAGAAATTCAAAAAACTTTTGAAAAATCTGACCAGCGCATACTAAAGAGGAACATATGAATTCAATTTTGCGCTGAATATTTTTTTCGATAACTTATTAGTTGTCCATATCTAAGTGCAGAAAATCAACTCCAAGCGTGTTCAAAGAAAACGAACTAAGTTTGAGGCCCATTTACTTAGTCCTACATTCCGAACTAAAAGGTCAAAAAAATCCTAAATATTACTCATATTGCCAATTATCGCATACAATGTATTTTTTTCATATTGTATGTTTACTTTAAAAAATAGAAAATGTTGACATCTCATCACAAGAGCGCTAGGCGTAAATTTTTGAAGACTAGGGCCTTAACACATCTTCAAAAGCAAAGGGCACCTAAAACAGAACAAAAGGCTGACAAATATAAAACCTTACCGGCCAGTGTACGTAGGATAGCAGCCGCAGTGCATCATTCTTGTAAATATCGTCCCGGCCAACTGTCTCCGCATTACGGTCGCTGGCGCTCGATTCCGGCTGCGTTATCGGAACGTTTCCGGATCCGGCAGGATCCAAAACGAACGGGCAGCGCGGGTTCAGCTCGCGGTGCCTAGCGTCGTAATGCGGAGGGCCGAAAACCAGGTGGCCGAAGTTCCACGGCGATATCTGCCCAGCGCAGGCGAAACAATGGACGTCCACGCCGCAGCCCAGGTAAAAGAAGCCACATCGTGCCATCCTGGCTTTATCCACTTCGGCAGCCGTCGGCCACGTCTGGAAAGTCTTCAATCGGTTTGATTCTTGATTCATATTGAAGCAAAATGACCGAATCGCAAATTTAATAGCTCAAAAAACCCCCCTGGCCACAAGGAAAAACATCCGCAAAAATTGCGACTTGTCAAGAAAAAACGCAGCGCTGCGCCATAATCACGGATTATAAACGCGGATCATTCTAAACTTGTCAAAATCGACATGATCGGCGGCCGATTTCTATGATAATGTTAAATATATAAACACTAAACACGACACTAAACACGACACAAAAATTCATCAAAAACAATAAACGAACGACCACTGATCATATAAATACGAACGACCACCGACTGGCACCGACCGACTGATATTTCTTTGTTTTTTTTTAACATGGACAAGAAAATCCTCGGGTATGATAAATACACCAAATAAAAATTATCCTAATAAAATAAATAGTGAAAGAATAATAAAATGGAGATTTGTGAGCTAATTTGGTTGTAGCTGGCGCGGCCCATGATTGGGTGTTGGAGCACACTTCCTTTTAAAGGAGCCAACCTCTATAATATTTGCCGGCTCCTCTAGTCTACAGCACCGTGACTCCAACGTTGCTCTACATGGCAAATGCTGGGCCACATCGTTATGGTAGAAGCGTCGGTACCACTGTAATGTATGAAAAGTGTATGGGAATGAGTGAGAGAGACATAGCCAATGGCACATATATTGGCCAACGTGTAGAGCGGGCATAATATTTGCTGTGAGCACCGATTATGAATGAGTGACGCACCGCGCCTGGCTCTGTGTCGATGTATGGGACACTCGGGGGGCGCCAGTTTTGCATGCGGCAAACTTGCACAAATGTCACTTTTGACAGCTCCAAATTTGTTGAGGGCAGATGTGCAGGAGGCAACCTTGCAGGCGGCAACCTTGCAGGCGGCAACCTTCGGGGGGTCCCATCAAACTTGCAGAAGGCAGATTTGCAGACGGCAATCTTGCAGACGGCATTCTTGCAGGCGGCAGTTTTGCAGAAGGCAATCTTGCAGAAGGCAGTTTTGCAAATGTCAAACTGACGTTTCGAGGGTCAGCATTTTTGCAGACGGCATTTTTGCAGAAAATGAAATTAGAAGCAAAACATCGTAATTAAAATTTAGTGTTACCAGAGTAGAAATCAACAAAAGCCGCGTTTTCATATGTCAGGGTAGGGAAGGGGGGCGCCAGTTTTGCATGCGGCAATTTTGCACAAATGTCACTTTTGACAGGTCCAAATTTGTTGAGGGCAGATTTGCAGGAGGCAACCTTGCAGGAAGCAACCTTGCAGGCGGCAACCTTCAGTACAGTTTTTAAGTTTTTCTGTTAGGTTAGGTTAGGTTAGGTTTTTCTTTCCCTAAAATCGAAGTGACATTAATTACCGGCATCCTTGTAGTGGATGACTTTTATACATCAAACTAAACATTAAAAAAAATGTTTTAGTTTTTCTGTTAGGTTAGGTTAGTTCATTTTGACATTTGCAAAACTGCCTTCTGCAAGATTGCCTTCTGCAAAACTGCCGCCTGCAAGAATGCCGTCTGCAAGATTGCCGTCTGCAAATTTGCCTTCTGCAAGTTTGATGGGACCGGGTTTGATGGGGGGGGGGGGTCCCATCAAACTTGCAGAAGGCAGATTTGCAGACGGCAATCTTGCAGACGGCATTCTTGCAGGCGGCAGTTTTGCAGAAGGCAATCTTGCAGAAGGCAGTTTTGCAAATGTCAAACTGACGTTTCGAGGGTCTGCAAGGTTGCCGCCTGCAAGGTTGCCTCCTGCAAATCTGCCCTCAACAAATTTGGAACTGTCAAAAGTGACATTTGTGCAAAATTGCCGCATGCAAAACTGGCGCCCCCCAAATTATTCGAACTAAACCCGCTTTCCTGGCAAGTGGCAACACTGGTGCGCAAATGGCTGTCAAATTTGACAAAAGTGGAGAAGTGGAGAACATCGACTCGAAAATAAAAGGATGAAATTTGGCATTGCGTCGTTTTCGAGCTGCGTTTTAAAAGTCTAGATAGTGAAACATATAATTTAAAGAAAATGTCTTTCAGCGAAAAGGTATCTATGAGCGGAACGGCGCTGTCGTTTCTGTTATACGAATGTGCCAATTCTATGAACGGCCAGGTGAGTGAACATTTAAAATCAGTAGTTTTTGCCTCGATCGGGCATGATGGTTGCTTCGTAACTTATATTTCAAGCCGCCTCGATAAGCAGTTACAGAGGCCAGAAACTTTCAAGCCATGTCCCAGTCTTTAGTTCATTATGTAGTTAATATGATGGACCGCGCCATGTCTCGAACGGGGTGAGATATGCCACGGTGAGGGCACAGTTTACCGAGACAACAGTAGACTCTCTCTCGAGCGACAGGGCATTGCGGGAAGAGGGTGCGAGGAATGTGGGCAGAGGGGTACGTCTCAATGAATGCCTTTGGTTAGCGTTACGCGCAGGTAAAGGCTGGCGACATTTCGAACGTTTGCATATCTGCGTGGGCCGAGAGCGGACATCTGGCGGCCATATCCGAGCCTCAATTTTGTTCTAAAGCTGGCACTTCACATCGCTATTCGGTATTCGCGTTTTGTTCGCGTTTTTATTCGGCTTCATCGGACGAAGTCCGAATAACACGAACACCCCCGTCCACACATCGATATGAACAGCGAATATGCCGAACATACCGAATATTTTTGCTATCTTCCTACGCGTTCACGTGTTGCTATCTTCCAACAAGATGGATGTATTGACGGCAGCAGCGGCTTATTATTTCTTCTGTGTTAATTACCAATACATGTTATGCGTACATAAAAACAAAGTTGTTCAAAGACCATGGAAGAGAAGACGCTGGTGGATGTTAAAAATTCACAAAAATCGTACTAAGTAAGTACCACCTACCGAAAAACATTATTGCTGAACGGAATAGCTAGATAGTTTCTGTGTATGTTCAGACTGTGGTTACTTACTTAATAGAAGTTAATTTTAGACTGTTTTTTAGGGAAAGTATGGAGAGAAAATTTCAAGAAATGCTGGCTGAACCCTCGGATGAATTCCATAATTTCTGCAGAATGACATATACAGACTTTGAGCTCTTATTACAAAAAGTTGATCCGATAATATCAAAGAAAGATACTAATTGGAGAGACTCGATACCATCAAAAGTTAGATTGGCAGTGACTTTACGGTTTCTGGCCTCTGGAGATAGCTACCGGAGCCTACACTATCTCTTCAAGATTTCAAGTCAAATCATCTCAAAAATAATACAAGAAGTATGCATTGCTATATACCAGGTTCTAAAGGATAATGTTAAGGTAAGAAAATATCCTTTATTTTAATTAAACTAGTTTTATTAATGAAAAAACTTACAGCTTTTAATTAGGTACTAGTACCTACTTATAACCTATATCAGACTGCAATTACGACTAATTATTTCTTTGGTGGTTGGGCATAGATGATGACTTCGTTCAATTTTGCTGCTGGACCCTCATAAATAATATCGGGCTGATTAACATCTGCATCATTACATTCTTGAATCAAATCTTCAGGGATAAAGTTACCTTCTTGCGTAAATAGGAATCTGGGCTGATGAGGTTCGCCTAGATTTGAGTTATTATAATTGTGGTCTTGATATGTCCACATATTCTTATTTTCACTCGTTGCAAATGGGGAAGGTGTATTCGCTGGATGAGATGTGTTGGATGGTGATGATAGTGAAGATTTTTGCCTATTTTGATATTGAGATTCTTCATAAATTAGCTGGTTAATTTTTATCATCACCAGGTCCCTCCGATCTTCTGGCAATCTTTGCAGCTTCTTTGCTACTAGTTTTCCAAAAATATTGCATTCATCATCCTCAATTAACTGCGAATTGTGAAACTGTGAAACTGTTTTTAAAATTTGTAATGCTTCATCCGTTTGTTTTTTTGCCTTTTGAAGTTCAGGCGGATCATGTTGTCTTCTCTTGGATCCTGTCATTGGTTGTTGTCGTGAGGTTGAAGGTCCTTGATCAACAGTTGATTGGGACGGTACATTTGAAGTTGACTCTTGTTCAGGGTTTGATACATTAGTATCAGTTTCATCGAAGGTTTCCTCCGAACCGAGACTTTCGTTCTGGTTACTCTGAAAATGAAAATTTATTAAGTATCGTATCATTATATATCTACCCTGGACAACGGCGATTGCAACATCACCGAAACGTCGGGTCCTCCTAATTTCACGCGGTAAATTCGTTTTATCCTATTTATAATCATTATATATCGTTTTACAGATACCAAGCACAGAACAAGATTGGTTGGCCATAGAACGTGGTTTCTGCAAACGATTCCCACATGCTGTTGGAGCTATAGACGGGAAACATGTGGTATTGAGGGCACCAATCAACAGTGGCTCTGAATATTTTAACTACAAAAAAACCTTCAGCATTGTCTTAATGGCCTTAGTTGACAGTAACTACAGTTTTTTATTTGCCGATGTTGGATGTCAGGGCATGATAAGCGATGGCGGTGTTTTTAAAAATACTATCTTGTGGAACAGAGTTGAAAACAATTTGTTGAGACTACCCGCACCAACTGCCCTGCCAAATGGAAATATTGATATGCCCTATGTGTTTTTAGGGGATGGGGCATTTGCTTTACATACAAATTTGATGAAACCATACCCTGGTGAGCACCAAGAAGGTACAAAAGAAAGGGTGTTTAATAAGAAACTTTCGTCAGCCCGTGTTATTGTTGAAAATACATTTGGCGTCATGACTTCAGTCTTTAGAGTGCTGCGTCAACCGCTACTAATGGAACCAGAAGCAGCAACGCAAGTAGTTATGGCCTGCATAGTTTTACACAACTTTTTAAGGAGCCGAAATTCAGTAGCTGCATACACTCCACCAGGCACGTTTGATGTATTTAATGGCGATATATTAGTTAGCCGGGGATCGTGGAGGGATGATATTCCAGATACTCCAGCTTTGCGTGACATAAGACACATTCCTAGAAGGTCACCAAGGAATGCAGTAGAAATACGAAATGAGTTCGCAACTTACCTATTTTCATCACCGAATTGATTACCTATATATGTAAATTCCTACTTCATTAATACATACCTACTACTGTTTACTATTACAATAAGTTTCTACAGTTTACTTTAAATTATAAATAACAAAAGAAGAAAAGTGTTTTATTACATACCTCAGTATTCATCGATTCCTTACACGTATAAATGGATGCCAGGAAACTATCCATTAATGCAAAAGCGTACCAGCTCGGTTGGTAAACATCACAAATGCCTGCTCCTGATTTTTCGGATTTTTTTATTTTAATTTTGTATCCCCGATAGGCAGCCATCAACGTATCTCGCTTTTTTTTTAGCTCTTTTGTTATGCCTGGATATTCCAGGCTGTTCTTAATAGCATTCCATGCATCGTTAACTTTGCTTCTGTTTTTATGCGAGGCATGTTTCGGGTCCCATATGCAGGGATGCATTTGATATAATTCTAAGAATCGCATCACAAGGTCATTTGTCCAATCCATCTTGTAAAACAATAAGCACGTCCGTCGCTATCGCGCACCGCACACTACTGAGTGAGCGAAGTGTGGGCAGTAAACGAACTTATTCGGCATATTCGCGATCCTTTGATATGCGATCAAAAACCGACAAGCGGGCGGATATTGGTGTTCGTGTATTTGCGTATTCGCTCTGTTCGTGAAAATAGGCGAATATAGACGAATAGAGCCACTTCACATAGTAGTATTTGGGCGAATAAGACGAATACGCGAATACGAATAGCGATGTGAAGTGCCAGCATAAGAGAAGTTACTGTCTGGTAAAGGGCGATATATTGACTTGCACATATAGTACCAACCCAAAGACTCCACTAGAGATTTAGGATCGCTGCTTGCAATAAATACATTGTATTTATTGTGGACAGCATATTTAAATATGTTTGCCAGATGGGTTAAAAAATAAAAAATCATACTTTGCTTGGATCGACTGGGAGTGATGGGGGGGGGGGGGGTGAAAAAAAGTAGTATGGTATTGGTAGCTCGTCTATTTTAAAAACATTGTATTTATTGTGGACAGCGTATTTACATATTTTATGTTTGCTAGGTGGGTGCTTCGATTGATTGGGGGTGTTTGGGGGAAGGGGGGGGGGGGGGGTAGGCGATGAATAAAAACAGGAATTAGTATGATATTTGTACGTCTATTTAAAAAAAACTTCTGAATTTGATTATTTTAATGCTAAATCTGATAAAAAATCGTTAACCACTTTTTTTTCTTTTTTAAATTAAAATATTTTAGTTTTTTACTTTGAAAATTATTTTTTAATATGGTTTTCAATAAAGTAATCTAACCTACCGCCATATAGGTGTTTATGAATTGTTTAAAAAAAACTGTAAATACTATAAGCTATAGATAGATATGGAATACTGTCTCTAGAAACTCTGTCTCTAGGATTTAGGGAATCCTGTATATCACATTAGATTATGTTGGTAAAAATTATCTTTTGAAATTATTTCAGCGCCTGCGGCTTGTTAGTGTATTGCCCTCGTTATTGGTGAAAATTCGTTTTTGGTTACGGCCCTCGTTATTGGTTAGTGTGTAAAATTCAATTCCCAGTAAAATATTATAAATTCTGAATTCAATACCAAGTAAAAATTCAATATAAATATACGAGTAAAATTCTCCACTTTGGTCTGTAAATTGGGAAAGACAGTAAATATATTCATTAAGTATTCGACTATTATAGATTATACTTTAACAGCGGATCACATACTCAGTACGTGTTTTAAATAATAAATACAAACGGAGCTGCCATGGAATTCACCGACCGGAGTCGGGCCCATCATAATACTATTTTTTACACTTCTGGGGGGTGAGCAGTGGATTCCGGACTTACGAACCGGCTGTGGTAGGTTTAGGACAGCTGTCTTGCCACATGTGAGCGTTCACCTTGCCACCCATTCACTCCCCCTTCGAAGCCATAGAATTTGAGATGCGCAAATCGCAGTTTTAGATAATTTTTCTAAGAAAGAGTTGATTATTTTTCTGGAAAGGCCAAGATCTTTAAAGAGGTGAAATAGAGATTTAGCTGGCAGGCCACGAGTTCCACCGCGTGAAGGTGAACAGTGAAGCCGTTCCGGGTTACGGCATTTGCAAGATCATGGTATTTATTTAATTTGTACTCGTGGTCTTTTGGGATATTTGATTCCCATGGAACAGTTAATTCTACAATAAGAGCCACCTTCCGAGATAGAGAGTAAAGAGTTATATCTGGACGGAGGGCTGTGCACCCGAGACTTTCAGGGAATTTATACTGCTTAGAGACCGAATCAACCTCCAGAATCCAATCTGTAGCTTTCTCGATTATTGAGAAAGGTTTTGTAGTTAAATGTTTTTTGCCTTTAGAGCCATCCCGCACAAACTGTATTGGGGGTTTGGAGGATACTGTCAAACCCTTGTTGGCACGAGCCACTGAGAGACTAATTACCTCGCGAATAACAGCGAGAACTTTGTCATGGCGGTAAGTGTACCGTCCTTGATCTAAGGCCACCTTGCAGCCAGCTAGAATGTGTCTAGCTGTGCCAGGGGTATTGCTACAGAGGGGACAAGAACTATCCTCGGCAAAGCTCCAACGAGCGAGGTTACTGGGGTCTGGAAGTGTATGCTGAAAGGCATTCAAATAAAATTTCAGCATCTCTGGCGTCCAGTCATAGAGCATTACCTTCCAGTGCATTGGAGGCGGAATGCAAAAGTCCCCAATTGTCGTCCAATCATTCTGGCATTGAAGGCCAATAGCATGAGCCATACTCTTGCTGTCGTAATCTCCCCGCAAAAGAGACTTCTTTAACTTGCGAATCACGTACTGAGGGTGTGATCGAATTTCATACAGTTTGGTTAAAAATCATGTACTCGGTTCGTTATTCGCGTCGTACCAGCGTATAGCTTAGTCTTTTGTCTATACATGCGATTCATTAGCATGAATTCATAGCGTGAACAAAAATAGCATGAATTCATAGCGTAAACCAAAAAAAAACATTGGAAAGAAGCAAACTGGCAAACGAGGACACAAGGAGACAGTCTAATTACCCAGATTGCAATGTACCACTATGCTACTATTCATGTTTCAAAAATTTCTACACAAAAAAATAGAAATATTGTCTTGTCAGATTGCGTATGATTACTTCATGTACAACTTTTTTTTTCTCTCAAAAATGCCCGTTTTTAAATAAATAATTTCATAACTTATCATAATATTTCTTGCATTTTAAATTTTTACCCGGAAGATGTAAAAGTCAGTCTAATAGATACAAAACGAATTGTTTCTATATCTAATCAGGTTATTTTTTGATAGCCGTTACAATATTGTCAAAAAACGCCTGCGGGCAACGTAACACGCACTATAAAATTGCCCGCTGTTAAAGTGTTAAAGAAGCAACTAAAGTTCTGGTTTATTTACAGTTTGTTTATACAACGTTTGGTTTTCGAGTGAAAATTGTTTTAATTCTGCGAGGAAAATAATTATGTGCAGACAGACAACAACATAATGTATCACCCCTTATCTTGCAAGAGGCGTATTTACTTTCTATCAAAAGTTCAGGAGAGATAAAGATGTGTTTTTACTGTTTTGAAGAAAAAAAGAATTTTATGTCACTAAACGTCAAATATAATGATATTATTTTTACTATAAAATTTAAAAAAAAAACAATATTTGATTTTTCTATGAATCAAATTTGATTTCATTTTAATTGTTATTATTATTTATTCTGGACAGGCCCCTTTGCCGATATGTCCAGATCAGATCTTGTAAAGCTAGTCATAAACAATGTTAACAAGTTTTTAGGTATAAATCAAGTCTGTTTTTAAATTGATTGACAGAGCTTACACTAATCACATCAAGTGGTAGTTTATACCACATGTCCACCACTCCATTTTGCAGAACGTTCTTAACCCTTTCGGAAGCCAGCCTTGGCGCTGCGGCGCTGCACATTTTTATATATAAATCCTAACAATATATATTTTATCTCTTGTTACCTAATAATTAGTCTTTTTAGTCATGTAAATCATATATTTCTATAATATGTATGACCAAAATGACTATCGCAGGTCTGTTAGCCACCGCAACCACCGATTAAGACCAGGGGTTAAGAGGATAAAACCAGGGGTTAAGAGGATTAGATTGAAAATTTTCACGGTTGAGTTTTTTGCTGTGACCTTGAAGATTTTGGCTAAAGAATTTGTAAATATTCTTTTGCCTAAGTACATTGTAATAATTTGTGAGAATTTTATATACCTTAATCGGGTTTCCTCTTTGTCTTCTTTGTTTGAGAGTAGTCATTCCGAGTATTTCCAAGCGATCTTCATAATTCCTATCCTTCAGGCCCCCTGCCATTTTGGTTGGCCTTAGCTGCATCTTTTTTTTATTTATTTCATTCATTTTACATATCTTATCAAAGGTTACATAGAAAAAGAATTACTTTCTAGTTAAATAAAGCGACAAGTTGAATCATCCCATCCCATGCAACCCGAGTCACGTCACACATCTAACTAGGCTTATGCCTGTGTCTATATGTGCAATTTAAGACATACATATTTGAGGTTGCGAGCTGACATTATCATATATGTATAAAAGTCTATTACTAAAGATTAGATATTAAGTAGAGTTTAAGTACATATATAGGTATACACAATATAATAAAATATAATAATAATAAAGGATTAATAATAAAATAATAGATAAACTCATTCATTGATAAAATATTTTAACCAAATTAAATATATTAACCAAATTAAACCACAATTGATAGTTCCCTCTCCGTTCCAGAGCGCCCCAACTATAGTAGCCATTTATTAATTGCAGTTTTAGAACTCGATGTTATGTACCATTTTAATGCGTTTGTCTAATTTATTGTACATTCGGGGTGTAATGTATCAAGCATGCCGTTTTTACCCGAGGTATCTAAAAATTGAAATTTTGGAATATCTACAACTTTACATAAGTAGGGGTTCCAGACAGGGTTGGCAAAAACCTGGGTTTTATCAAAACATATCTGCCCACTGGGTTATTTCGGGTTTTTTCGGGGATTTTCGGGCTTTTTTGGGGAATTTTGTTTTTTTTCAAGCAACTAATCTTCCGTCCACGCTGTGATCTTGTCAAGGTCTTGTTGAAGCTGTCCACTGCTTAGAATAGGATTGACGAAGATTTTTGTGTCATTAGCAAAGTAGCTGCTCTGCGATGTGATTGCGCCTCGAAGATTCCTAAGAGATACAAGGTGAATAAAACTGACCCTTGGGGTACTCTACTGGATACAGTGAAATACTCGAATTTATAGTCACCTAATTTCACTTGAAATTTCAGTCAAGAAGTCCGATATCCAACTTAGAATTTTTCCTCAAATTCCGAAATGTTCAAGTTTTTATAGAAGTCGTCTTACAGGAACTCTGTCGATGGCCTTTTTGAAGTCGAGATATATGGGCTGGGATTCTAAAGTGACAACATGTTATATGATTTCGGGTTTCGCCCCAATCGGTCCACCACCACCAACCTTTCCGTCTTTACTTATTATGTGGCAAATGAACTGGACACTAAACCAGGAAGCCAGGTAGATGTGGTGTATCTGGATTTCAAAAAGGCTTTCGACAGAGTGGACAATGATGTCTTACTCAAAGTACTAGCTGCTACAGGTTTCTCGAGTAATCTGCTGAGTTTTTTTGCTGATTACTTGAGAGATAGGCAGCAGTATGTGAAACTTGGATTTTTGATTCTAAGGTGTACCACACCTGTTCTGGCGTGAGTCAGGGATCAAACCTCGGCCCTTTGCTGTTCAATCTCTTTGTTAACGATCTAAGTAAAGTAATCGTGTCAGCAAAATGTTTAATGTTTGCCGACGATATAAAATTGTACATGTCCACTGGAACTGCTGAGGCCTGCAAGCTTTTCCAGCGTGATATTGATGCCGTCTGGGCTTGGAGCCAGAATAAAAATCTCTCATTCAATATATCCAAATGTTCAGTGATGACATATACTAGATCGACCGCACCTCTGATTTATAATTACTCTATCACTGATGAGGTGCTAACTAGGGTTGAGAAGGTAAAGGATCTAGGAGTTCTCTTTGATTCCCAGCTTACGTTCAAGGAGCACATTGCTAATTTGTCTAAGTCCTCTTTTAAGCTACTAGGGTTTGTTATTCGCAACCTAAAGCATTTTCACAATGTACGGGTTATGCATACATTGTATAATTCAATTGTGAGAAGCAGATTGGAAACGAATGCAGTTATCTGGAATCCACATCAGGATCTTTATATCACTATGTTGGAAAAAATTCAAAAATGTTTCTATTTATATATTTTAAGCAGTACGGATATTATCCGTACTTATACCCTACTAGTTTCCTACTAGGCATGGTGGGCTATAACTCTCTTAAGTTGCGTAGAGAAATGCTCGCCATGGCCTACGTTTTCAAGCTGATTAGGGGAAGAGTTGATAATCCTAGCATGCTAGCGAAGGTTTGTCTCTTTGTCCCGGACAATTATAATCGTGCTCGCATTCATAATCTATTTGCGGAGCCGTCCTCGCGCACCAACCTAAGTCGATGGAGTCTGCTTACACGAGCTTTGCGGCACATAAATGCGCTTTGTTCGACAGCGCCAGACTTTGATATTTTTACAGCGAGCCCGCGTCTCTTCAAGGTGTGGGCATTGCGCTACTTGTTTATGGCAGAATAATATAAACTGTTTTCACTCTTATGTTCTGTAAGTTTGTAAGTTTTTCTATTCTTAATGCCGGTATTTGTATTTAACGCTTATTTAAACATGTTATGTATGTACTTGTAAGAATTTTTTTTTTTTTTTTATATTTATGTGTATATTGCATATCAACGGATTGGTAGAAACTGTAATGTTGATTTGTTATGAAAATAAATAAATAAATAACTAAATAAATAAATAATTATTAGTAATAAATGTTAGTAATAAATGTTAATAAATGATTGTCATCACTAAAAACGGGAGAGGAAGACTATTATCATATGTTGACAGACTGTAAATTATCGCACTGCGAGTTAATGGCTGATCGATGTTAATCAACAAATAGAGTGAGACATTCTTCCGTGTCTGCATCAAAATTGATGGGGAGATTTTTGAAGAGTTACTGCGTAATAATTTTCTTACAAATTGTGTAAAAACACTGTAATAAAATCTGCTTACAAAGTCACCTCGCACTTACGATAAAATAAGAAGCTAAGCTAGCTAAGTTGAAGAGCCGAGTTTTCCTTGAATCGTCGAAAGTAAGGTTAAGAATGACGACAGCTCATGAGATGCCTTCTGGGGAATTGCCGCGATCACGATAAGTGTAGAGGGACCGCTTAGCTTCTAATTTTTCGTACGTGCGAGATGACTTTCTAAGCAGATTTTATTGCAGTGTTTTTACACGATTTGTAAGAAATTGATTACACAGTAACTCTCCAAAAAGAAATCTCCTGAACAAGTTTGATGCAGACGCGGAAGAATATCTCCCTCTATTTATCGATTATCGTTGATCTATCACCGAAACGCAGTGGGATAATTTACAGGCTGTCAACATATGATAAAAGTTGTTTAGCTCCCGTTTCGAGTAATGACAACGTATATTGTGTCGTCGCTTCAGAATTTCTCGCAAAATCATTTCTCGGTCCATCAGTTGAGACAAGAAAGTAAGACGTTATGTAATGGATATATGTTTTTTTTTTATTTCAGGAAGGACTGCTTTTAGGTGATATAGAATCCGTAGTAACGAACCACATTTCCGATCTCCACAATGACCTATGTAGACTCGATACGGATATCGCTATCAAAGCGATACTGCCTTTCCCCGTAGTGGCGCAATTCTACAGCGGAACCGGCAAAATCGACTTTGAAGCAATCGAGGCGTTCATAGCCAACACGGAATTAAGAGTCGTCGGCTGGTATAAATTCCGCAAAGCCAGTCCTTTAAAGCACACGCTCCGCGACAAAATCCTCTCGAAAGGCCTGCAGAAGTACTTTGAAAACCGCTACGAGCGAAAGACCTTCGTCAGCTGCATGATCACCTGCAAGGAGTCCGGTTCGACGTCGACGCGCGCGTACATCTATAAATTCTACAAGATCAACCGGTACGGCACATGTGAGAGCATACCGGACTTCACTGGCAATCTGGGCGAGAAGGTGACCGGGTATAAAAAGACGAGTCACCGCTCGTCGCACAAGCTGTTCGATAATATCGTGCAGAGCGCCGAGCTCGGCGATTTCCGCTCCAGCGACGCCATCTTTAAAATACAAAAGTGCCTCGATATGCAGCTGTTGAAAGAGGCGGGGCTGGCGGCTAGCAACGAGAAGAAGATACGGCAGCTCGAGACGGAGATCCAGCAGATGACGACTTTGCTGGCCGAGCGACACGCGGCCGTTACCACCGAGCGGGCCAATCGATTCTTGCTCGAACAAGTGCAGAAGGCCGAGAAACAAATTATCGACGTTTGCACTTCGGCTCTAGTCGAAACGCCCACTGCCGATTTAATCTCCTTTTCCGACGAACTAATAGCCACCCAGAAAGTTGTCAATATACCGATTGTAATCGTCGAGGAGAACAGCTGTAAAAAGATGGACTTTGCATCGATTTTGAAAAAGAATATGGCGAATAAAGGCGAAACTATTATCAAAACGGTTGTGGTAAGTTATATCAGTCTAAATTACACACATACTATTTTAAATAAACTTACAGATGCTATTCAATAGATCAGACCACCCGCCAATCGAAAGGGTCTATCAATAATAGAAATAGGGTTTTTTTGTTTTATTTGCCTGTCTTCAGCTTTTGCACTTTTACGTTACTCTATTTATGTTATTGATTTTTTAATACACATTCCTAATGAAATGTAGTGGTAATTATTCTTTTCACACTGGCAACCCTTATTCCATCTGTCATTGTCAAAATAAGGTTAAAATTAAAGCCATCTGCCATTTTCTTTGTGGTTTTCACTGAAGAAGTAGGATGCGTCAGATTTGTTTAAAACATTGTTAAACGTTTACGTGTGATTTCCAAGGTACGTTTGTGTATATTTATCTGTTTCTTTATGTAATATCAATATTTATTTATTTATTTATTTATTTATTTGCAGCTGTTATAAAAAACATATACAAAAAAAAACAAGAACACACAGATTAAAAATTAAAACTATAAATAGACAAAGACTATGAAATAAAGCTACAAACGCTGCAAATTAGGGGTATCCTCAGGATATCTCTTATCCTGGTTTTCAGGACACACCTATTAATTATTGATACATAGGTATATGATTGTTAAAATAAAATAACCTAATCAAATAAATCTTAAAACAAAAAATCCAAATAATCATAATCAAATAAATACACAAATCGAAATAATCAAAATCAAGATATTTAACATCAAATGATATTAAAAGAAAATAACGTAATTGCATAAATTTAATAATCTACATATAATAAATCAAAAATAATCAAAATCAAAATATTTAACATTAAATAATCAGGTTACAAATTAATAAATAAACGAAGACAATAGTAATAATCCAATTAGCAATAGTTATTTTAAAATAAAATCAAATTATGACATCTAAATATCTTCCTTTAATAATAAACTTTTAAAGTGGTCCTTAAATATTATAAATATCCTTAAATATTTAAACACAGTATCATACAAATCTTACCACGGCTCACAATTCCTTATCGTTTTAACATAAAGTTATAGGAAAGCTATAGATAGTAACTTTTTATGTTACTTTTGCGTTACTTTTACGTTACCGCTTGCAAAATAGTATGTTATGTAACATCAAAGGCGAATAAAACAAAAAAACCTTAGTTCTATTATTGATATTTATGGTCTATTATAAAATCGACATTCCATTTACCTCACCTCATAATACGAACCAAATCAATAAGCGTAGACACGTGTTAAATTTCACTAGGACTACAAACACAGCTGGGTGTTCAAAAATGAACATTATTTTTTGTATGAAAATATATATTTTTTCATCATGACTTAAATTTTATCATTAAAATGCAATGATTACTGTTGAATTAACGTATACACTTAGTTAGTTTGTTTGTCTGGGCTATTTCCCGCACTTGGCCTCTTGATTGGGCCGTTGTGCTTGGCTCATGTATCTATTTATGTTACTCCAGCCAACCCAGGCTGTCCCAGAAGGTTAGCAGCCTGTTTAGGTTTCTACAGGCCTCCGAGACAGATGCTGAAGATTGTAGTATTCTTGCCCATTGCTCTGCCACGCTCCTGCATTCCATGAGCACATGCTGTGGCGTTTCTTCTTCCTCCATGCATCCTCTGCATAGAGGGCTGTCTGTCACACCTATACACTTAATAGAATAGTGATATATTTCCAGACGAAAAAACAAAAAAAAGTGTCAAAAATTTTGGCCTTACCCACATAATTATACTCGAAAAAAAACAGTTTTTTTTAATGATGAAATCCAGATTTTTTATAGTTAATTTATAACACAACTGCCCAACAAAAAGAAGTGTAATGCGTTCAGGGTTCATGTATGTATGTTTTCTATTTATTTATTCCACCATGACTTCTAAACGCTTGAACCGATTTAGAAGTGTGTGGTATCGTTAGTATCGTTATGTCATTCCAGGTGTCATAGGTTACCTAAACCAATCAATGACAAAATAAATAATTGTCCAAATGTCAATAAATGAAGGTAAATATATATCGTGTTCATTATCAAATGAAAGGTCTGATTGAGTATATTATAGACACCATGATTATTACAGAATCGTCTTTAAGCACTGGATGTTTTTAGAGATACCACGCGTTAGTTAGTTTGTCAGAGCTTTTTTCTCGCACTCGGCGTCTTGATTGGGCCGTTGTGCGTGGCTCATGTTTCTGTTTGTGTTTATGTTACTCCAGCCAACCCAGGCTGTCCCAGAAGGTTAGCAGCTTGTTTGGGTTGCTACAGGCCTCCGGGACAGATGCTGGAGATTGTAGTATTTTTGCCCGTTTCTTTGCCGCGCTCCTGCATTCCATGAGCACATGCTGTGGCGTTTCTTCTTCCTCCATGCATCCTCTGCATAGAGGGCTGTCTGTCACACCTATGGTAAACAGGTGTTTGTTTGGGGGACAGTGGCCTGTCATAGTACCTATGACTTTATGGATTTTGTCCCTTTTTAATCTGGTGAGGTTGCGGGCAAGTTTTTTAGACGCTTCCGGAACCGCGTTCTTTGTTCGAGATACCACACGTAAATAGAGCCATAACGGAGCGTCCGTAAATTGAACTTTGTTTCAACGAATATTGTTTCAATGAAGAACTTTATTCAGTAAAAACACGCTTTTTTGCGTGAACATTAAAAAAAATAATAATAAATACAAAAGTTTACTTTTTGTACCGGAGGTTGTAGTTTTTATTTTTTACAATTATTGTTCTATGATTAAATCACATTATAAAACTTAATGATTTTCAGGAACCCAGAGACAATGCCTCCCCCTCTATTCTGGACTGTGATATGGATGATGGCAAACGACTGAAAACTGAAAATGCAATTAACAAAAGCAATCACTCTCCCAGCGTCAGCCGTTCTAAACCTCAGCCCGATTACAACATAATAGAAAGTTCGCAGGAGTATTAGCGAATACATGACCAAGCCTTATGTTACAATTTAAAACAAGGCAAGACGTTTAAAGGTTTACAGAGGGAGAGTCTATTTTTGTAAGGCGCGAAAAGAAACAAAAAAAAAACAGAATTTAACATATTGTTGAACAAGCGATAATTCTACGGTCGATTATGAATGTATAATATTTTGGATTTGTTAGTGTTTCGGAGTTTAATAGGTACTCACTTCAATTTAAAATTAAAGTCATATTCCAAATCTACAGAACGCCTCCATCCTAATGTTATTTTAAATCCGTACGTCGACTATTCGTCATCTTGAGCAATTTTAAAATAATATTTTACCATTTCCATATTTTACGTACTCGTTTTCTCCCGCTGAACCAAATGCCATGTCACTATAGCACTACTATTATTAAAATTAAAATATGTATATATTTTCCTAATTTTCGTGTATTTTTTTGTGAAATCGACAACTATCGCGGTTAGACACAATGAAAAGGTTTAAAAACGAAACCGCCGCATCGGTTTGCAGCGTCAGCGGTATGCCACCTACCCGCAGAACAACGGATTGACAGCGCTTCAGACTACCCTGGACAACGGCGGTTGCAACGTCGCCGAAACGTCGGATGCCACAAAATTCACGCAGTATTTTTTTTGGTTGATGATTCGCCTCTTATTCACACTTTTTGTGCAGGTCTCACTTTGTGAAAGTCTCTCAAACATATGCCCATCCACCGTTTGAATGCTTTTGTCTTCAGGCTTTCAGGGTCCTTCGAAGTGATGTTTTGATGTTACTGCCTGAGACTAGGAATAATTTAAAGAAGATAGACCTGCTTACTGGGCGCTGCCGACTTAACAAGTATATGTACTAATTAGGAAAGTCGATGACCCCCTGTGCGGGCATTGCAGAGCAGAAAATGAGATGGCTGAGCATGTGATACGTGAATGCCCGGCTTTGGCTGTAAGAAGAGGAAAAATAATGGACAGATAGTGAGGATGCTATTCTCCGCCATTGATTTTGCGACTGGACTCCCAGGTGAGCTAGTTGCAGGATCTGTAATATGGATAGGGGGCCAACAGTTATATAGGTGGGGGTAAGCTACAATGACCTTAAAAGTGGCAATGGAGAGTGGTTGTGCCATCCCCCTTTAACATTATCATGCATTGAATAGTGAGTAATTTAACAATATCAACTAATAACTATACAAAGTATAACGTCGCATTTAACACTACCTATCAGATAAGACTTAATAATTAGTCCCCTGTAATTTAAACCGATGAGGGTGGGCTGTAAAAATATCCAAAATCTGATGCCATTCGGTTATGGTCGTTCAAGCGCCACAAAGCATGCAACAACAAATTCTACTTTAAAAAGGTTGGTGCGCGAGAATGGCTCCGGAAAAAGATATAAAGGCACAAAGGGAGATAAAGGCACAAAAGCTTCACCTTTCCTAGCAAGCTAGGATTTTCACTTTTGCTTTGAATCAGATTAAGTATATAAGAGATGGCCAGTATTTCTCTTCTTGAGACAACAGAGAACTATCGCCAAATATGACTATGATAAATGCAGTCAGATACAGAAATGGATAATATTCATACTGCTTGAAGTACAAAAATTGTACAAAAAG
Organism: Micropterix aruncella; assembly: GCA_944548615.1. NCBI lineage: Eukaryota > Metazoa > Arthropoda > Insecta > Lepidoptera > Micropterigidae > Micropterix > Micropterix aruncella. The sequence continues at coordinate 34,907,063 of OX155957.1, read as the reverse complement.
TATCATAATTCGAATTCCAACCAGCTGCATTAGTTTCCTGCGACAAGATGATTCCCTGAGTAGGCAGGGAATGATAACATTACATTTTCGTCGAGTCCAATTGACGGCTAAAGACGGCTCTTGGACGTGTCAAAATAATTGGGTTAGGTAGTAAATTTCGTTACTACTCTTTACTGAACATACATAGGTAGTCAAGAAGATTGTCAAACTATAAATATAAATAATCAAAATAGAAGCCTAATATTTGAAGTAGTTAGTAATTCGAAAAGACATAGTAAAATCATTCATCGTAATATTCAAATTGTCAGTAAAATGTTAAATAATCTAATTAAATCTACGTTATGCATTTTAAACTAAAAGTACAGATGTAAGACCATATAAAATCATCAGACAATAAGACTACTTTTTTAAGTAATTTAAATGGGCACAATATTTGAAAAATCATGGCCCTCAAATTCGGACATATTATAGAAAGGGTAGCCTATCAGCATCTCCTTGACGTTTTTTTTTAATTTTATGTCCTCCAGCTGTTTAAATTTTGTAGGGAGTAGATTATAGAATTTAATGCTAAGGTGCAAGTAGCTTTTCTGTACTTTTGCCAGTCGTATTCGGGGTACGCATAAAAGGGAGCTACCGCGGGTATGATGCAAGTGAATGTCTGCATTAATTGCAGTTTCTGCAAGGTGCTGTCTAGCATACATTGAACACTGGTATATGAACGCCGAATACATAGTCATTACCCTTGCCTTGCTGAAATATTCTTTGCATGAGGTCCTAGTCGTTACCTGATACATGCTGCACAGTGCTCTCTTTTGCAAAAGAAAGATTCTTTTACTGGTTGCAGCAAGATGTCATTGTGATGTCAAAAAAATACGACACAGCTGTGCTGCAATATCTTCAGTATCGCAAACATTCAATTCTTAATTGTTGCCTTGCTAATGACACTTTTCTCAACTCATCGTCATATAATGCCATAACAAACGGTTTTGAGCCACCTCCATCTGCGACCACCTACTTCCCTTGACACCGGCAATGTCATCGGTCCATATTGTAGGGGGCTGTCCCAACACTTTGTCCGCTAGTTCGTGGTCGCCATTTGAGAACCCATTTTCCCTCAACGATTGTCGGTTCTGCGAGCTATATGGTCTGGCCATTGCCATTTCAAGCTGTCAATTTATGAGCTATGCCAGTGACCTTGGTTCTTATATGGATTTCCTCGTTTCGGATCCTATCGTGCAGTGAAACTCCAAGCGTAGCTCTCTTCATGGCTCGTTTCGCGACTTTGAGCTTGTGTATGAGGCTAATAGTTAGCGACAACGTCTCAATGCCGTATACCAACCCCTGGCAACACTTGCATTTTTCTCAGCTATATTTTTAAAATCGCATTGAATAAAAAAATCAATTATGGAATGTCGCTTCTTTATTATCTATGACTATGAGTTACTAAGGTCTACAAGAAATATTCGAATATTTAGGAATGGGAAGAAGAATTACAAGAGATGCGCAGGGTGATGAGCCGGGTGCGCTAGGTCGTCGAGCGCGTTTGCCAGCCTTCTGGCAGCACCCAAAGCGATATCGGCCGGCACAAGACCCAAGTGAATGACCAGCAATTCCGCGAGATTCGGAGACTTCCATCGCACCCAGCAGGCGTGTAAACCGCCTTGTCTCCAAGCCGCTGCTGACCAGCCTCCCTAAAATCAAATAGGAATTTAAAAAAATACTATTGTTGTCAAAGAGTTATCATCAGAGATCCATTGGGGCGCGAAACGTTCCCATATCTTCGAGAGGTTAAGATAGATGTCCTGCAGGGATCCATACAGTCTGGCCAGAAAGAGTAGACCCTACATTATGAGAAAAAATATTTATATTGCAACACAGTAATGTGAGAATAGTAAGACTAAATAATTTAGGAATATGTCCCAGTACCGTCTCCCAAGAGGCTGTACTCAGACTACCGTCGGTGACTACCGTCTCTGCTGATTCTATCACATAACATCGACATTTGAATTATTGTGAGCTTGAAAGATAAAGAAAAAACGTTAGTCGAGTCTCCGTTCAATTATCATTAATTTAGACTATGATAAGAGACAGGTAGGTACCGAAAATTTGTGGTTAAACTATACGAAATGTCAAACAAAACATAACCTCAAAATCTACCTAGGAGACAGTTAAAACGACTGCTAAAATTCTAGTAAGACCCCCAATTTTTTCGATCATTGGCTATGGCGACTGGATGTATGACCCGTGCCTTTTAGTGTACGGGCAGCGTATACAAAATTGTGCACATTTTTGCTTTAAAATATCAAACTCCGTACATACCTTATTGGCCGTTCCAGCAGTACCAGTAGCGTTTCGAGCACAGCGCCAACCTCGCCGAAGTATATCCCACACCTTTATTAAAATATAATAATATAAAGTCATCTATTTATTTAAGGTATCGAAGTGAAAGTTGTTAGGGCATGGTAGTATGATTGTAATGTTTTGGAGTCATAATTTGTTAAGTAGGTAATATGAAAGAGGTAATGAGTGTCACCCTCTCTGCCTAAGCTGTACATGAATGCCTTATCCTTTAATGCCTGAATTGAATGCGTTGAATGCCTTATAACTCTACTGGCGCATGTAATGGCCAGGAATTTGTGGCTCAGTCCACAGGTTGGAAGGTTGTTTGTGTTAGTGCAGGCCAATGTGCGAACATCAAAGTGCAGACATCAAAAGTGGATGTCGAGCTGGTTACGGCCGCTGCGGTTTATTCATAACATATGATGAATACCCATGAGTGCACAGTAACAGGGTTATCAAAAACAAATGGAAAAAAGAAGATGGGGAATGCTGGGGGCTCCTTGTGTATTAAACGCGCGGCCAAAATGTGGACATCTCGTCCACGAGTTGGTCGAGCGTTTTGCACCAACTTTGCGTCCGCACCCTTTGATTTGTGTTGAAAACCGACAGCATCGCGGATCTTGCGCTAATGTAAGGCCAACTCTTCGATAACTAAGAAGGCGACCAATAACTCCCTTCTATTTATTGGCCATAAGCATTAGCCAAAGTCATTGGCACATATATTGGTCCCCTCTTCACGTTGGCCAACAGCAGTTTAGAAAATCAGTTTCAACTGGGGGGTAATTACCGCTGTATTTCCTGAAGATACATAGGTCCAATATTGTTTAGATATGCACTTCTTTTAACTGCTATATGAGCTGAGAGAAGTGACATCTTGTTTGTACCGATGCACAGTACTGAGCAAATTAATCGGAACAAAGAGTATTTTTCATTGAAAAGTGCTTTATTGGACTAGAACATACAAAAACAGTACATACTGGTAGTCATAGATTGTTAGTTTTAATATAGAGTGTGTCCTCCTTTTGCGTTGATAACACCCTTCACTCTTGTAGGCACAGAATTTACCAGCTTTTGACAGCTTCCTTTCAGTTCATCATCGTGAAACTAGACTTATTACTGCACTGATCTGCTTGGTTTTCGTTGTACAATCCATCTTGGAGAGCCGTTTTTTGCAAATGGCCCAGAGGTTTTCGATCGGGTTGAGACCGGGAGAGTTTCCGGGCCATTTAAGTACAGTAATTTGGTTCTGTGTGAAACACTGTTTCACTTTTTTCAAAGAATGGCATGGGACGAGATCCTGTTGAAAAAATTCCCTCGTTTCCGGATAGACCTTGTAGAGCTCCCGTATCATATGGTTTTATAAGATGAGGTCACCGTCACTGGGATGATGAATTTGGACCAATATATTGACATGTTATCAAACCATATGTACTATCCGTCCGAGGGAATTTTTTTACCAGGATCTCGCCCCATGCCATTCTTTAAATAAAGTGAAACAGTTTTTCACACACAATCAAATTACTGTACTTGAATGGCCCGGAAACTCCCCGATCTCAACCTGATCGATAACCTCTAGGCCATTTGCAACAAATGGTTCTCCAAGGTGGATTATACAACGAAAACCATGATGATCAGTGCAGTAATTCAAGTCTGGTTTCACGATGATGAACTGAAAGGAAGCTGTCAAAACTTGGTAAATTCTATGCCTACAAGAGTGAAAGGTGTCATCAACGCAAAAGGAGGACACATTCTATATTAAAACTAACAATCTATAACTACCAGTACTGCTTTTGTATGGCTATGCCCAATAAAGCACTTTTCGAAGAAAAATACTCTTTGTTCGCATAGTACTGTACGTACATTACATTACACCGCTTTAAGCCGTTCTAGTATACATTTCTCGCTTACCATGGCTTGAGTTAAAGGCGGTGGAGGTCTAGGAGCTGTCACTCGTCCAGTTTTTCTATTGAAGAATACAAAATGGATCAAACCCGGGAACTCTTCCACTAATTCCCTCGCCTGCCATGTCCCATCAGTGTAGTCTAGTTAAGTTTGATATTGATAAAATTACGATAATTACTTAGGGATTGGAGAATTATTTACTGCCAGAGCCGAATTTAGGGCTCTGAGTCAAGGGAGCCTTATGTCCATTCCGCAATGACCTAAAATGTAAAGCTCTTTGTGAATGAGCCCATTGATACCAGAGTCATCATTAAAGCCTACTTATAGGCTCACACGGCTGGAAGAGTCGGTTGCTAGTGTTTCCGAGGCTCTGAATAGATGGTACCCTTCAAATGGCCTGGTCACCAATTTGACGAAAAGCCTCGTAATGCAACTTAAGCCGTTTGGTTCCGCAGATCTATAAGCCATATATACGTAACATTCATAATTTTATTATTTCTACTTGCGCCAACCAAAAAGTCAATAGGCCCTTAGTCACTACCAAATAGCCATCTATTTGGATACTTGGTCTACAGTTGGAGGTGTCGACTACAACGGGCGAGCCCGTCACCCCAGGCAGTTTTAACGATAATGATCATTTTGTCTCCCGTTAGGTTAACGTAGAAGACTTTGGGACGAGTACAAAGCTACCGTCCAGCAAAGCTAACATGCCCGTCAGAGGCCAACGCCTATTGGCGAGGGGCCAAGAAGGTAACCAGTGGGCCACCTCGCCCCCTGACTACCAGTTTTGGCAGGATACCTCTGTCTGGATTTAACCATCAGGATACCTCCGCCCTCCCGACTGGTTGTGGGCTAGAGGTAGCTTGCGCGGTCCTCTACCTGCCGTATTTTCAACGGTGATTCAGTTTGAACCTATCGCGGATCATGACATTTTTGCCCGGCTCTGAACTCAGGATCAGGTAGCCACATGCTCATTTCAAGAGTGGAGGACGACAGGTCAAAAACCACCTGCTGTTTAGGAAAAAAGCCGTTTCCAGACTCCCCTGGTTATCTGTCAGAGTGCACCATCGATTGGTTAACACCGCACGGTGCGCAAACCGTCCAGGAGCGCTCGAAGAATGGTTCCCAAGGGGAAAGTGACCCACTGGACACTGAGTCTTACCCGGGTTAGAACTTTTCTAGGAGGCTACTGTATGGGTGCTGACCCGTGAATTGGGCCAATTCTAAACACAATGGGTCAATAATGGCCTAATTGCACTGGGTCCATTAGCTCTAATAAGAAAAGCTTTTCTATTATCATCAGCAATCTTTTCCTCACGCTCTATAAAACCTACGTTCGCCTGCTCCTCGAATACTCCTACAAAGTATGGAATCTGTACTTTTAATACAGATGTAGAGCACCTGTATTAAAGTACAGATAATTTCAGAAAGAGTTCAGAGAAAAGCGTTAAAGTTGGTGCTGATACTGAGGAACAAAACGTAAGAAGTACGACTGAAATAACTCCATGTAACAACATTAAAGAAACCTATTCAGCGAGGAGATCGAATATAAACGTACAAAATGCTTCATGGCTATTATACACAGTGGGCCTGTAACAGACCTTAAGTCCACTACATACGATCAACAAATGCATCGATTTCCAGTGAAATCCACTGACACAATTCAGCTATTATTTTGACTCGTGCAGCTATGAATCAGCACGATGAAACAATACTTTTACTCAGAATATTTCAAATTGCATCATTGCACGGCCTATATAAACCGGCCAAAAAGCAACCAAATTATCAGTCCCCGATTGATCACCTTCCCCCAAGGTGCTCAACGGATCCGGCTCCTTGGTTTCCTTTCCTCAATTTTCCCTGAGTCTCGAAGCATCAGTCTGCAATCCCACAGACTCGAGCCGTGCCCAGTACAAGATACTAGGAGCACACATACAATCCTCATCCACTTTCCTAAATAACCGCCGTCGCGCAACCCTCGCGTCTCGATAAAGTAATCCGGGCACTCGTTAATTCGGCAAGCGTTATAACTGGCAATATTCAATCGATTCAATCAATAAATATCTTCTGCTTCGTCATAACCGCCTTTAAATACGGAGATAACTCGTAAGTTGACACCACCACCTCACATCGAATAATTTGGAGTCTTGTGAGGGGTGGTGCCTCACAGGCCCAACCTCGAGAACATGTATGAAGACCAACAAACAACTGCGTGGACACTCATCGAAATTAAATAAAGCAACTGCAGCAACAAACCCCAGGAAACACTTTTTAAGAAATCGTGTAGTGGATGCTTGGAATACATTGCCAGAGGGTGATAAGTGCTGACTCTGTCGACAGCTTTAAGAATAAACTGGACATTTTTCTAAATGCAAAACAGTCACAATTTTAAAAACAAGTGCTAGTTGTATAGATATACACGCATCAATCTTACGCTGCTAGTGTATAATATAATAATAATCAGAAGTCTGATCAAAATAGCCGAACCAGCCGAAAAAAGGATCTTGGAATTTGATAGGAGTGAATTATTTGTTGAGAAAATTTTCCTATCTACTGTAGAAGAGTTGACGGAAATGTTAGAAGAGGTATTGAAAAGCAATCTTATTTTCAGTAGTTCAAATTTTTGACACGATGTCACCCTACAAAGCAGCGATAGCGTCTGAACAAACTACTGTTTTCGATGTATAGACAAGGTCAGTAACGCTGGCGCACATGGCGGGAGAAGCGGACTGACTTTTAAATATATAGCGGGAATATTGTCAGCACTGATGTTACAGCGCTGTACTGACTTTAAATCAATTTACACGATGACAGTATCGGGACAGCACTGACTTGTTGTGAATTTGAAGTCAGTAACTGACTAAATGTAAATAAGCCTTGAGAGTTTAAAGTTGTAAGGTGGCGCACCACTTTCAGGCACAAATCTAGAACTTCACCCGAGGGGGCGCATTTTGTTGAGTCGTAGTATACCACACAGTAGCGTCGCTTAGAATAAAATTGAAAACGAAGCGAGCTACGTCACGAGTCCGAGGGCTCGCATACGTCTACTACTCCGCCAACGCGGATGTTCAAACGTTTGAGAAATTTGCCAACCTTCGCATGCTCGTAACGCTAACCAAAGCTACTTTCTCTCACCCTATCCCCGATATACCCTGGCGCTCGAGAGTGCGTCCACTGCTCTCTCGGTATACTGTGACCGCATCATATAAGTATTGTGAGTACCTAATGAGAAGATTTCAATCTATTTGAAAAGGATATGATTGCATGATCTTCGCCAAGTCAGTATTGGAGGCAAGCAACTCCCGAAGCGGGACCACTTCGGAAAACGAAGATGGCGGGAGAGTCATCAGCTGTTTGGCGGCTTTCAGCAGCGCCACCTTCAGGGCGGACAGCTGCACGGACTGCTGGCTGGGATTCCCCTGAGCAAACGCCGATGTGATGGCCGAGCCCAGAGCGTTGGCGGATTCCACAAATTTGGCGCGCCGTAAAGCTTCCGCCGCCTGGAAAGTCAATAAGAATATTCTTAATTATATAGGTCTAAAAATTGCTAAAAATGATGGTAAAAGTTTGATAGTTTGAAGGTAGTATATTTTTTTAAAGATTAACGTTGTGATAACGTGCCAAATAATCACTTTATGTGGCGACTGTAAGACTCGGTGCTGCCATAAGTAAGAATGATTACAAAACAATTTTGATGTGATTATTGCATTTTTCGTAACAATATTATATGGAAACATAATCTTACTTGCACAGCAGACATATTGTATAGCTGGCTGCAAGGTGGCCTTAGATCGAGGATGGTACACTTACCGCCACGACAAAGTCCTTGCTGTTATTCGCGAGGTAATTAGCCTCTAAGTGGCTAGTGCCAACGAGGTTTTTACATTACCCTCCAAACCCCCAATACAGTTCGTGCGGGATGGCTCTAAAGGCAAAAAACATTTCACAATAATCGAAACACCTTTCTTAATAATCGAGAAAGCTTCAGATTGGATTTTGAAGGTTAATTCGGTCGAATTTAATTGTTTATGTAGCTGGCGAGTAGCTGAATATTTATTTCTGCGGGAAACCTTTCTATAGATCTCTCCGGTAAACTTCGAACTTGATCTGTTTTCAGCTATTTACTGTCACTTATTCCTGCTGCTGCCCAGATGTCGTGCATCAATCTTGCATGTGGTCTACCAACGTTTCGTTTCCCAAGGTTTTGAAGAAGAAATTACATGGCAAATATTTCTGGGATATCTAGGAAGCGACTCTTGGGATCGTAAGCATATGGGATAATACAAATTTCTCACTTTATTGACGGTTATACGAAGGACTTCTTGACCGCCTCCTGAGGAGTTGACTCCATCGTTTCCTGACTCCGCAGCTGCGGCGGCAGCCTTCCACAGCTTTAACCCAGTTTCTCTGCAATCAAAATTAGTTTTTTTTTCGAGGCAATAAGAAATCCAAGATCGACCGTCGAGGTGACCATGGATTTCTCTCATTTTAACTATAGACATTGATTATAAAGGTTATTAGATTGCTCAATGTCGTACTATATTTTGGCAGTTAGGATTTTACTATGAATGCAACATGTAGATGGCACTCATGGTTCCAAACATTGGTTAATCTTCTCTTACGTTAAGTAGCCCAACAGATAGCGTTCTAAACACGCCTATATGGTATCCTATCTAAAAATAAAATAATAATATAATAACACACGAGTTTTGAAAGCATACTTCTAATTATTTTAATATTATTTACATAAAGATGTTATTTTTAATTTGGTATATAAAGGTTTCAATATCTAATAATTATGTGATTTATTGTTCAAATAGACTAATAGACGGCATTCTAATCTTTCTGTATTATTTCCGCGATGTAATCAGCCCATATAAAAATGCAATATATGACACTAAAAATAAAATGTTATTATTTTTATTATTAGTTAAATAATGGGGTATAATAATCAATTAGTCCTTTATAAAAAACCTTCGTTATCAGTGTTCCAAATAAATTGCTATTAGCTTCGCCCGACAATGCTGTCAGCGCTACGTGCATGTCGCCGGTGCTAAAGGGTTGCCAAAACGTAAAATGACATTGAGCAATCTAATACCTAATATCAGTGTTTTCAACCTTTTTTAGATCGTGACCCCCTTTTTGTTAAAAAAAAATAACTCTTAACTTAGTTCTCTCCATCCCACTTAGTCCCTTCCACAGCTGTAACTGTAATCATTCAATAAATATTTTTTTGTAAAAACAATGGCAAAAACTGGTTATAAAATCCATCAGTTATTTTCCTGTGAGTTTCTCACACTGCTGAAGGGTGGTTTTTGTGGACTGTAAATGTTATTTACCTTCGCGTTCTCTCGTTCTTCCTGGCCGCCGAGTAGTCTCCCGTATCTGGTTCACACTCTATTAGATGATCACACAGTGAAAGAGTTTATTTCAAAAAACCGTTTATTGTCCCTCAATTTACTCGTGAGTTACAGTATACACTTAAATTATGCGCGCGAGTACGAGACCAGCCAAGGGCTGCCGTATGTACAACTATTATCCCGCCGCTTAAGGGTCGTTCATTCTCGACCTCGGTATTTTTGTGACTGTTCGATTTTCCAAAATCGTTCACTAGCCTCGCTAAAGCCCCGCCACTCTAACCCGTGATTGGTTAAAAGGCAATGGCGGCGGTAAGAGACCGGCCTACTGAGGGTTAAGGGGTGTGGCTTAGCGAGAGTACATATTATTCAATCAGGCTTACATTTTTAACTTAAATTAATCTCACCTTAATTGAAGGTAATTTTCTATAATATGTATTACTACTACATTATCATTAGGTTTATAGCGAAAATATGTAGATTAAACATTAACAATACATCATATTTAGTACTTAAAATTCCTTCGAATAGCTAGCAAATTATAAGTATTTGATTTTATCCAAGCTTTCAGTCGAATAATTAATAGCCTCCTAATTACCTCAAACATTGCGATTATTTTGAGATTACCACATTTGTTTTAATATAAGAGGGTTGCGCGAGCGGCTTGCCGCGTTTACGATTTTTTGTTATCGGTCGACACCCTCGATATATCCACTGCGAGAAATGACAGGCTGGTAATTAATTAGGGGTCTTCGGCCCTTAAAGACGGCGATATATTATTACCAGGACCTTTCATGGAATTTTGTCCTGCGTATTTAGTTAGGACTTCCTTGCGGATGATTTTAATATTTGAATGAGCCGTATTTTGTTTCAGTGTCTGTTATTTATGTCTGTTATGGGGTGGCTCGAGCGTGTGAAAGAGGAATATAAGCTTCTAAGAATCGATCTCTCGCGAACAGCCACCCATATTAGATAATGCAAGTGATAATTCGTACATTTCCCCGCTCATGGCAACGTGCCATTAACTTATTTTACGAATTATTTACCTTAAATCTACGTTATTTATGTCTATGGCTTATTCTATTCGGGCGGACAATTCTAATCTAACTAGTTTGCTTATTGACCTGCGATAAATTTTTCCGTCGACTTTTACATCTACTATCCTGACAACACCTGTTTTGTCAGGGTAGACTTCCGTTACTATAGCGCGAGGCCATCTTCCTCTTTCTAGAGAGGGATCCAATATTAACACCAGTTCCCCCACCCTTAGTGGAGGTTGTACCTCCTTCCATTTAGGTCGAGAGACTAGCATAGGTAGTACTTCTTTAGACCACCTATTCCAAAAAGCGTCAGCTAGAGCTTGGGTCTGTCTCCACTGTTTACGGTTACATAAATCTCCAATGGTAAATTTACCCATAGCGGTGCTGTTAGAGTGTCCTAACAAAAAGCTTTGCGGCGTAAGTGGCTCCTGGTCTCGACTGTCTATAGTAATGTGCGAGATAGGCCGCTGATTAAGGATTGACTCCACTTCAGCCAATAAGGTCTGCATCATTTCCACAGAAGGCGCTCTTTCTTTCAATATGGCGTACAAAGCTCTTTTGGCTGACTTAACCATCGATTCCCAGCAGCCGCCATGATGGGGAGAAGCAGGTGGTATAAACCTCCAGTCAATCTGGTCGTTACTTAAACGTTCACGGATACGTTCATCGTCAATCTCTGAAACGACCTTCTTCAATTCGGCACTCGCACCTTTTAGATTAGATCCATTATCTGACATTATCACCCTTGGTTTGCCCCGCCGGGCTATGAATCTTCTTATCGCTTGTATTGTCGAATTAGTAGACAAATCATATGCTAATTCAATGTGAACCGCTCGTGTGGTTAGACAAGAGAACAACACGCCATATCGTTTCTCCACTTTTCTTCGTATAGTCACCTGAACCGGCCCGAAGTAGTCTACGCCTACGGCGTTAAAACACCTCGTATGATGCTGCAAACGTGACATCGGGAGTTGTCCCATCAACGCTGTGACTGGTTTTGCCCTTCTCATTTTGCACAGCATACACTGGTATATAAATTTTTTGACCGTTTGACGGGGACTAATTAGCCAGAACCTCTGGCGTAGGCTGGCCAATGTCGTTTCAACCCCGGAATGAGCCATCTCCTCATGAGTTCTTACCACCAGTAGTTGTGTATAGCGATCCCGGCCGTCAAGTATTATGGGATACTTAGTGTCGTGTGGTATACCCGGCGCATTTGCGATGCGGCCGCCTACTCTTATTAAGCCCCGCTCGTCTAAGTACGCATTTAAACCTATCAAACGGCTATTCCTAGGTAAAGTCCCTTTCACTCGTATAAGTTCTATTTCTTTCTTAAAAGAACGACTCTGCGACTCCTTTAATAATATTATTTCAGCGCTGGCAATGTCTTGTCCGTTTAAAATGCAGTTATTCGTGGCACCTCTACATAGTTGAATAAACTTCCTAACGTATGCGGCTACGCGCAATAATCTGCGATGTTGGGAGAATCTCGCGACATCTATTGTGCTCGTAGGTACAGCGTGTAGCGCAAATACCGCCAATGGTTTATACTCGAGGGATATCTTATCCTTTTCCCCGGGTTGATGGGGAACCTTTGCCGGCCATACCTCTGGTGGCTGTCTAAGGTATTCAGGACCATTCAGCCAACGGCTCTCGGGCGAGAGGTCAATTTTTGACTTCGCTCTCGTAGCTTCATCTGCAGGATTACTATTTCCGCTTAACCATCTCCACTCCTCCGGGGTAGTCAGTTCGTCCAATACTCCCAGACGGTTAGAGACAAATTGTTGGTGGTCGGAGCTACGTGAACGTATCCACCAAAGTACGTTCATCGAGTCTGTCCATAAAATCTTTTCATGAAATTTAATTTTGTACTCGCTAGTGATTTTTTTCGCTAGTTCGGCGCCTAATAGTGCTGCTGTCAGTTCTAAACGCGGTATTGTCATTTTTTTTAACGGCGCGACTCTGGTTTTACTTGCGATAAAGGATGTGGTCGGTTCTTCGCCTGGTCTGGCTATTCTCATATACGCGACAGCGCACATAGCCTCTTGAGACGCGTCACAATATATGTGTAATTGTCTATTTTCGGAGGGATTCTTTGTTACGCCGTGATAGCGTGAAATCCTTACGTCCTTCGCCGAGCGAAGGGCATTTATCCATTCACCCCAACCTTTGAAAATATCTTGTGTGACCTCCTCATCCCAGGCTACACCGCTGGTCCACACCTTTTGCATTAGAATTTTGGCTCGGATAGTTATTGGGCTTAATACCCCGAGTGGGTCATAAATTGACATTACTACCTTAAGAGCCTCTCGTTTCGTTGGCACTCTCTGGCCCGTTTTTAAGGCGTCATCGAGTTTTTCTAACCTAAAATTAAATGTAAGTTGGTCACTTTCTGGCAACCATTCTAACCCTAAAAGCCGTTGAGAGCTTATCTCTCCTTTCTCCAGAGCAATATTATGGGTAGCCTTCCTTTCTTCAGGTATTTCGTTCAAAACGCTTTGATAATTAGACGCCCAGCCCTTTAAGAAAAAATTCCCTTGTTGATGTATGTAAATTATGTTTTTTATCACGTTACGAGCTTCTTCTATTGAAGAAGACCCGAAAGCAAGGTCGTCCATAAAGTGATGGTCTGTGATAGCCTCCACTGCTAGAGGGTACTGATTCTTGAAACGTTCAGCGTTTTTATTTCGGATATAGAGGGCTGATGTCGGGGATGACCGAGAACCGAATATTAAAGAGGACATTTTTAGGATACGAGGTTCTATATCGCGCCGATATCCCCGCCAAAGGAACAACTGACTATAGGTATCGTCCTCGATCACCTTAATACGCATGAACATGTCCCCAATATCGGCGGTAAAAGCCACCGGATGCTCGCGGAACCTAAAAAGTATACCTGTTATGCTTTGATTATAGTCTGGCCCCGTTATCAGTAAGCTATTTAGAGATACTCCCTTTACGCTAGCAGCAGCGTCATGCACGATCCTAAGCTTGTTTCCTTTGGCGGCGCTACAGACACCCAAGTGTGGTAAAAACCATATATCAGTTCGGCCGGCTAATTTGGAAGGGTCTACTTCTTCGGCGTAACCTTCTGCTAAGTACTTGTCCATTTTCTGACAATAAGCGTCTCCATAAGTCCGATCTCTGTCCATTTTTCTCTCGACGGCGTGAAGTCGAGCTAGCGCCATAGGTCGGCTATCAGGAAGAACACGTCTGTCATCTCGCCAGAGCAACCCCGTGTGCCATACCCCGCCGTTTAACGAAGTAGTGGATTCCAATAATTTTTTAGACCTTACCGAGTCCGCAAGTTCTCGCTTTTTATTCGGCCAGTCTTGCTCTAATCTGAGGTTTTCCTCGAGTAATCTCTGAAGAGACGCGTCATTGCTACCGCTATCACTTAGGCAGAAGCTATGTAATGCGTCATTTTGCCTATCTACAGATACTCGTCCCACTGGAACCCCGCCCAGTAGTGTTTTTGACAACGATAATTCGTCATTAATGCGCCTTAATCCGCGTGAAACGATTAATTCCCAACAATTAGCCCCGATTAGTAGGCGCGGTTGGACATCTGATATTTTGTCGACTTTCACCGCAGTCAAAGTGTCAAAATCAGAGGCGGCCGCCGATAAATTTTTTAATTTCGGAAGGTTTAACGCCGCAATACTATAAGCCTGCACGTCGAAAACCTTACGGCCCAATTCCCCCCTTATTTGAAACGAGACTGTTTCAGCCCCTTTAGAAGAAGTTTTCATACTTCCTATACCACATACCTCCATATTGGTGGGAGGCCCTCTAATATTCAGCTCTTGCGCGACTTCGCGGTCTATTATAGAGACCGTCGATCCGCTGTCTAAAAGCGCGTAAACTACCTTTCTCCCCTTTGGTCCTATTAACGTTATCGGTAAAACTTGCAAGAGGACTCTGTTGTTGGCTACTGTATGCGCGACAATAGCCCCGGTCTGTGTTTCACCTTCGGCTGTTGCCGTAATTATCTCGGTTCCGCCGAGCGCCGCGTCCGCGGCAGTAGGTAAGAAATGATACTTAAATCGAGGAAACCTTTTATAGGCTGGGCAGTTTTTCCTGCCGTGCGAAGGTGCAAGGCATTTAAAGCATCGCTTAAGTGATTTTACGACTCCCCAGCGAGAGTCTAGGGAAAGTTTTTTAAACCTTTCGCATTTGCTGAGAAAATGATCGCCGGTACAATTTGGGCATTTCATACGAGACTGCTCAGTCATGTTAAGAACGTAATTTTTATGATTTTGCTGTTTATACTTTTTATCGCGCGCTACTACTTGATTTTTTCTACCGCTGTCTAATGGACCTATTCCCGCATCTTGCGAGTCTATCGCTAGTGTTTCTAGCCAAGATGCGAATCGTATGATAACCGGTTCGTCTGGTTTACCCCTTCCTTTATCTCCTAGCCACAATGTTAATAAGTTTTTTGGCAACTTCGCTACAAGAGAACCTAAAAGTTCTGGGTTCCATAGGTGCTCAATCCTATTTACTGATTTTACTGTGGCCACCAGATTCTTAACTTGGCAAGCAAATTGCAACAATTCCTCTGCTTCTATAAATTCAGAGAGGTCCCTGGTTTTACGTAAATCAGCTAGTGTGCGCTGAATAATTACATTTGGATTTCCAAATAACGTCTCTAATGTTTTCATTATTTCGCCAACGTTCGCAGGGGATAAAAGTAACCCTGAAACGCAATCTCTTGCTCGTCCGCGTATCGCGGATTGCAAGCGAAGTAAGTTTTGTTCGTCATTCAGACCTATAACTTCGGTGGACTGGTTAAAAATCGATTTAAAGGCTAAAAACTGAAGTGGATCTCCACTAAAGTGTGGAAGTTCCTTGTTATATTGCGGCTTCGAGGAGGCTATTGAAATTACTCGACATACCTGGCTTATTAATTTTTTGCTCGCGCTGTCATCGGACCCGTCTCCTGTGCTGGAGCCAGCGGCCGCGGCGGCGTCTGTGGCCGCCGCGTCCGCTGCGGTCGCGATTTCGCCGCCCGCTGCGCGATGCGCCGCCCCGTCAGGTGCCGCCGCGCCCGCCTCGAGCCGCATCCCCTCGTGCGCCGCGCGATGTGTTGCCCCGTGAGGTGCCGCCGCGCCCGCCTCGTGCTGCATCGCCTCGTCCGATTCTTCTTCTCTCCTGCCGCGGTATCTCTCTTCATTTCGTGGTTTTATTTGGTCGGGTTCACTATATGAAGTCAGCGGTGCTTGCGTCTCTGCCCACAGCGTAGTACGACCTGCTGTTTCTTCAAGATCGGCGTAACTTCTTGTCTCCCATTCTCCGCTTTTTTCTGAGTCGTAAGCTTCGGAAACTACGTCTAACACTCTAAGTGCGTGCTGACGGTCTGCTTCTAGCATCTGCAATTCAGCTTCTAAATCTGCATGTTGCACTTGAATCGCAGCCGCCGCTCCTGCCGCCTCCGATCTGCGTTTTGCCGTCGCTATCTCTTCGGTCGCACGGAGTTGTTCCCTTTGCGTTATCGCCTCTGATTCCAATTTTTTCTTTTCCGCGGCTACCTTTGCTTGTTCTCTGGTGACCCGCCTCAGTTGTTCTGATGCTTCTTTCACTTCCTGAACTCTTTCACTCCTCCTGCTGCTTTGTGACCAGGTCCGCCTCGATACGTTCGATTTTTCTGCGGTCGACTCCATCGTACAATTTATTTTTCAAGGTTCTTTTCTTTATTTTTCATCCGGCTGCGATGGATCACTTATGGTTATAAAATCCATCAGTTATTTTCCTGTGAGTTTCTCACACTGCTGAAGGGTGGTTTTTGTGGACTGTAAATGTTATTTACCTTCGCGTTCTCTCGTTCTTCCTGGCCGCCGAGTAGTCTCCCGTATCTGGTTCACACTCTATTAGATGATCACACAGTGAAAGAGTTTATTTCAAAAAACCGTTTATTGTCCCTCAATTTACTCGTGAGTTACAGTATACACTTAAATTATGCGCGCGAGTACGAGACCAGCCAAGGGCTGCCGTATGTACAACTATTATCCCGCCGCTTAAGGGTCGTTCATTCTCGACCTCGGTATTTTTGTGACTGTTCGATTTTCCAAAATCGTTCACTAGCCTCGCTAAAGCCCCGCCACTCTAACCCGTGATTGGTTAAAAGGCAATGGCGGCGGTAAGAGACCGGCCTACTGAGGGTTAAGGGGTGTGGCTTAGCGAGAGTACATATTATTCAATCAGGCTTACATTTTTAACTTAAATTAATCTCACCTTAATTGAAGGTAATTTTCTATAATATGTATTACTACTACATTATCATTAGGTTTATAGCGAAAATATGTAGATTAAACATTAACAATACATCATATTTAGTACTTAAAATTCCTTCGAATAGCTAGCAAATTATAAGTATTTGATTTTATCCAAGCTTTCAGTCGAATAATTAATAGCCTCCTAATTACCTCAAACATTGCGATTATTTTGAGATTACCACATTTGTTTTAATATAAGAGGGTTGCGCGAGCGGCTTGCCGCGTTTACGATTTTTTGTTATCGGTCGACACCCTCGATATATCCACTGCGAGAAATGACAGGCTGGTAATTAATTAGGGGTCTTCGGCCCTTAAAGACGGCGATATATTATTACCAGGACCTTTCATGGAATTTTGTCCTGCGTATTTAGTTAGGACTTCCTTGCGGATGATTTTAATATTTGAATGAGCCGTATTTTGTTTCAGTGTCTGTTATTTATGTCTGTTATGGGGTGGCTCGAGCGTGTGAAAGAGGAATATAAGCTTCTAAGAATCGATCTCTCGCGAACAGCCACCCATATTAGATAATGCAAGTGATAATTCGTACAAAAACAACATTAATTTTAACTGTATTTGTATTGAAGCTGTACTTCTTCTTCTTCTTCTCCGTCGTTCCCTCATAACTAAGGATCGTGGCCACTAGACAACAGTTTGCCTACGAGGCTCCTCCACTTCGACCTGTCTTCTGCATGGCGGGTCGCAGAATGTATTGACCCATTTGTAATTTCTTTGATGAGGTCGTTCTATCTGGCCGGTGATCTGCCTCTACTTCTTCTTCCCTCCGCGACCCCCGGAAAGCATTTTCTCCAGATTCTCTGGGCTTCTCCTGGCAACATGACCGAAGAACTGCAGGACCCTTCTCATGCATACGGTGGAGAGCCTCACTTGGATGCCGAGTTCTTCCAGGACAGATTTGTTGGTGCGGCGAGCTGTCCATGGGATTCCTAGCATTTTACGCCAACACCACATCTCCAGTGCATCGATTTCGGTGCGTATCCGAGCCTTCAGGGTCCATGTCTCCGATGCATAGAGAAAGATAGAGAAAATCAGAGCTCGAACCAACCTCTACTTACCTGTTTCAATTTTAGATCAACATAAAGTTTTATAAAAGAAATAGCAAAAAAACACATAATAAATATATTTCTCTTCCAAAGCTGTAAATGTTTGCATATTGTATACAGATTTCTACAGATTTCAATTACATAAATGACACATTTCAAAATTGTGGAAAAAAACTGCAAACTAATAAAGAAAGGCTTAATGATTAACCTGTACGGTGCACATAATCGTACCGGGCTGGTTGAACTATTGGCAGTAAAAGTTGCCTCAAACACTGTATTACCATAATGCAAAAATATAAAATTACACATTAATTTTAAGAGTGCAAACCCTAGTGTTTCATGCGCCGCGCCGCAACAGTAGCTATTTATTTCTGCGATGGGCCTGAATTGAGCTACCGTTTGTTTTTCAATTAATAATAATTTGCTTCAGCAAATTGCTAGAAAGCTTTAAAATTGTAACAGCCAATATTTTGTAATGTTTTAGAAGCGCTTGTGACTACATAATCAGAATGGAGTTGGAAGAAGCTTATATTATTTATTCTTGACAGTTAGCTTTGCTGATACGTCCAGATCAGCTCTTGTAAAGCTAGTCATAATATAATATAAACAATATTATAGGTACAAATCGAGTCTGTTTTTAAGTTGATTGGCAGAGCTTCTACTAATCACTTAAAATGGTAGTTTATTTCATATGCACACCACTCTGTTTTAAAGAACCTTCTGAAGAGGATTAGCTTTAAACTTTGTACGGTTGAGTTTTTTGTTGTGACCTCAAGATGTTGAATTTGTAAATATTCTCTATCCCAGGTACATCGTAATAATTTCTGAGAATTTTATGTCCCAATCAGTTCCCTCCTTTGTCTACTGTTTTTGAGAGTTATCAGTTCAAGTAATTTGAAGCGATCTTCATATAATTTCATAGAAAAATCAGGATTGAATTGTCAATATGGAACAAGGGCTCGTTCCGATCACTATAGCGATTACTAGTTTACCTTCGTCCCAGGTCTTCCAGAATGACAAGCATAATTTCATGGGCGAGCGGCAGCATTCTGAGCCGATGGGGAGCACAAGGCACGGCCGAGGGATCGTTCGTATCCTCCATGCACATATTCACCACGCAAGAGCCACATTTGTCCAACCCTGAAAGGTGTATTAAAACTCTACATATCAAATAATTTTAAAGAGCCTAGAAAAAATACAGTAAAGATTCGTTTTTTACAATTAAATACTATAAGTCTTTACTAGCATAATTATGACGTTTATTTCAAGTCGATATTTCGACTTGAAATAAACGTTTTTGAAATTTACTGCTAGCGCGGGCCAGGCGGCGAACTTATTGTGCAGCCATATTGTGCGTCTATCATTATATTGAATTTATGGGCGGTTCTTAATTTGCACATAAAAATTTAAATGGAAAAAGGTGAACTTATACGCAAGATATTGCCATAAAAAGGCGAGCTTATTCCCACATGGCAATATCTTGCAACTAACCTAATCACAGCGGCAGAGGTACGATGCAATTGTAGTGGGAATACAGAATATTAACCCTTCGAGTAGCAGCATAATTTCATGGCAGACGGCATAGCGGCAATTTATTCGAATTTCTTGCAATATCACCGCGACAAAAAGTACTATAACTATGGAACGATTATAGTAATCATAAAAAGAATAACTGTGCAATGATCACATTAAAATTTAGTATATAGTATATTGGAATCTCATTTTGTAGAATAATTAGATAATTATGAATAAATATGAGAAAGTCGAAAAAGTGAAAAAAACTCGGCATTTCTAACATGTACTTGTCTTACGGAAAAATACGAAACCGTATTTAGAAATTGTAAATGTTATCATGATCTTTATTAGATTCTCTATCAAAAGTAATATTTCGTTTTGCTTATTTACATACAAAAATATTTAGATATTAGCTCATAAAAAGTGTTCAAGACCCGATGTTTGACAATGACGACCGAACACCGATGTTTGACAATAGAATTTTACCAGAAATATCCGTTTAATGACGCGCAAAATTATTATTTGCGCGGGCGTCTTCTATGGTAATAAAAAGATATTTGGTATGCATTTTAGGATGGGTTTGAATTAGAAAATAATATTACCGTGCGCCCGGGAGCAAGCCGCCAATATTGGTCGTTACGTAGTCAACGGTGTTCTGATGTGCAACCAAGTTTGGTCGTTACGTAGCCGAAGGGTTAAACAAATAAGTTTGTCAGCATAAAATGAAACTACTATATTTAAATTGGGAAAGTAAGGAGAGAGACTGGTTACTTCTTAGAAAAGTAGTACTTTTTGAGGTGAGTCTCTAATGATTCTAAAGAAGGTGAGTTTCTTATATTTGCTAGGAGATCGTTCCAGACTCTTGCACCATGGACACAGAAAGAGTAGGACTAGAAATCAGTATCAGGACAAGGACTTTTGAGTGAATTGTCACAGGCTGACCCAAGTACGGAACTTGATGCTTCGAAAAGCTTGTGGAGTCAGAATGCCGTTGTTTAAGAGAGTACTCGATATAGGAGAGCAAGTATATGAACATTTCTCTAGAGCATGAACTTTCTATAAGTAAGCATGTTTTTCTTTTGTTATACAAGGTAGCGGGTAAGGTATTTGTCTGATATTTTGAATCAAATACATGAAACCGAGAGGGATGAATTCGGTCACCAACATAGACATATGAATATCTCGGAAGCTAAGAGTGCTAGCTTATTCAATAATTATAATGAGTATTAAATACCAGGAGCGCTTGTTATATATTTTATTGTGAGAGATCAGGAACAAAAGCAAAATCAAGTGCAGTGAATTCATAGCTCGATTAAAAAAAAAACATCTATTTTGTTTTAGGCTTTTTGATGGCATTACTTTATGGCAATTAAGGAGCATTATTAATATTATTCGAGTAGTAAAACATTGTCTATAGAATACTTTTTATTTGAATAGAGATATTTAGGTTATGTTAGTAGCCCGGATTCATTGCTCTTGAATGTAGATTCATTTAAACTCTATTATAACAAAACTTTGTACTCAATTTACAGTGTTTAGTCATGACACAACAGCACGTTTGCCCATAATCTGGATGAGGATATACAGACAGCAGAGACAGAAACAGTCATACTTACAAGGTAGCTGCAAATACCAAGAGGAATTCCCGTAATTTTGCTCTTCCTTCACCATTGCAAAACCGTCGTCGTCACTGGCCTCTGTCGCCAATTCAGTCTCATCGTCGGCGAAATTGTCTTCGCTGTTGACTTGACTGCTCCGATCGAAGAGACTCACGGTTTCCTTTTGAATATACTCGTCGTGAATATCACGAGCGGCGACACAGTGAACACTCAGCATCGCTATATCTGCGGGCATCAAATCGGCTGATCCCCGTCTAAAAAAAAAAAAAAAGTTTGAGTTTATGAGGTCTGACGAAGGAAGTATTTTTGATTATTTGTTTATTTATTTATTTAATATTTTAATGAGCCCTTGCTGAGTTGGCCACGAAGACCCATTCTGTTCAGGGTTGGTCACACTCATTTTACAGAAAAGTGCATTGAGAGCAATTGCAGGAGTATCCCGTGACACGCACTGCGAACCATATTTTCTTAAGTACAAAATACTGACTTTTACGTCTGAATATATTTTACAATGTCCACTATATGCTAAATCAAATATTAACGAACAAGAGGTAAACGGAAATATGCACTCCCACAATACACGCAGACGTGATGACGTTATCCTGCCTAAAGTACGCCTTACGCAGACACAAAAGTCCTTTGGATATTTGAGCTATAAGCTCTTTAACCAGCTACCACTCTCCACAAGGAAGATGGAAACAAAGGCGTTTAAAAGATTTATAAAACAAAAGCTGCAATCCACACATGCTTTCTATAAGCTGGGTGATTTTTTTGAGCATGCCAATTCTTTGAAATGGGAATAACATTAATATGTAACTTTCAGGTACCTCATTTTAGTTTTTATTATTTAATTATAATATTATGAATTTAATATTTAATATGTAGATTACAATGTGTAATGTAACATACCTGATCATATACATACGTTGTTTTTTTTCCAATTTTGTTTCGATACTTCCAATTGTGTGATTATTTTTTGTATAAAGTGCTTGATGACTATTAATATTCTTATAATAATAATCTATTTTATATGTATACTCATGTCCATGGATTCAGCTCTATTATTTTTTTTTTTTTTAAATATTTGTCTGTCGTGTAAAGCCGACTTTAGTCAATGCTATTGTTGAATTAATATTTATGCTTAAATAGTTTTATATCTACATATAAACTGACGAATTCTAATATGCTATAATTAGCTTTAATTCCTAATTCATGCTGTTATTGTATATTTTGAATAAATAAACTGAATACTGAATACTGAATACTGAATACTCACAGGTCAACACCTATCCGACGGCATGAAGTGCAAGCCTGGGTAGGACTCTGGCCTTATGGTTAGTTTCCCCTGGGAATCAACCTTCTGGCGCTTCTGGACGGTCTGTGCACCGTGCGGCGTAAGCCAATCGACTATGCACTCTGACTAACAGTCGGGGGAGTCTGGAAGCAGTACTGTTTCCTATAGAGCGGGGGTGGTTGCGGACCTTACGGCGACTGCTCTTGAAACGACCATCAGCTATCCGATCCTGGGTGAACAGCCGGGCAAAGGACGCTGTGGTCCGCGATAGGTTCGGTAAACACCGTTTCACCGCTTCGTAAGGGAGAGGACCGCACAAGCGACCTCGAACTCGTAACCAATCGAGAGACTGGAGTAATCTGGTTACAATTGGAAGTAAGGGCGTGAGTGTAAGCCCGCCGGGTAACACTCCTGGCTATCTCGCGATTAAGGTGTTGGCCTCGGCTTGTGGCGGAGCTAGATGGTGGACTGTTTTGTCCAAGTCTTCTGCGCTCACTCCAGGGTAGATGGAACGACTAATCGTTAAAACTTCCTGAGGTGACGGGCTCGCCCGCTGTAGTCGACAACCCTAGTTATTTCATATTTTATATTTCAACTAAGACTTTTTTATTAAAATAAAGCGACAAATTGATTCATCCCAATCCCATGCAGCCCGACGGACATCACACATCTAACTAGGCTTACACCTGTACGATGTTCGATTTTCGACCTATTTTAGATTGCAAGCTGACATATTAAAAAAAAGATTATTAGTATAAGCAGCGCCAAATTTCTCAGTCCCTCGCCCACATCTCAGATCACACGTATTGCATTCATTGAACACTAATGCACTGAAATCAAAAAGGGATAGAAATCCTTTATAGGATGGGATTTCTATTCCTTTTTGGTGGGCGAGAGACCGAGAAATCGGGCACGGCCTGTAGAGATTACTAATAAAGTAATATTATGTGAAGATTGAAAAAAAAAACACTATATATTTACTGCCTAAACTAAACACTAATAATAATAATAACAATATTTCCAAGTTTAAAACAGAACAGCATATTCGTTTGCTGATCTATTTTGGGTTTCGACCGCGTGCAGTGTTGCCAAGTGCTGGGCTTGACTAGTCGCCGATTTCAGCAGAAAAGATAGCCTAAAGTAGCCGTTTTGAAAAAAAAAAACTTTTTTTGCCAATGAAAAGGATTGCAGGCCATAGCTATAAATAGAAGAATTGAAATCATTCTAGGCCATTACAGATATTTAAAAAAAATGATGGAGATTAGTACATAAAAAAAACAAACAATGGATAAAACAAGATTGTATGATAAAATAGAACAAAATTACCTAGATACTACTAAGATTACCATTTTTTATAAAGCTACTATATTTATGAACACGATACCATGAACCATACATAAATGTACAATGTACTATTACCAATTACCTATAATAATTACATTATTGGAAAAAAACTAATTTTCATAACTAGGTACTTTAAACTTTTACACAGAAAGTTTGCAAAAATCAATTACATGCTTACAAAAAACAATTACGTAATATTAAACTAAGCCATATTAAGTTAAGGTTAACAAGGGGAAATTATTTATCCTAAAAACATTACAAGTTACCCATTAATAAATAAGTTCGGCACCATTAATAAACAAAATCGTTGTCGCCATACAAATTGAAATCGAAAAACTGGTGTAGCCTAAATCGGCGACAGGCGATTTTTGGTATATTTTGGTCGCCGGTGACCCATTGGAAGTAGCCTAAATGGCGACATATCGCCTAAGTTGGCAACACTGACCGCGTGCACAACACCTTAACTCTACAATGAGCTGTTTCCACAAGATTAGTACACTCGCAACACCGCCGCTCGGGAACTGTTTCAGACCAGTCTCGACCTGTCCAGCACGGGATGCGCTGGCTTCCTTTTCTTACGCATGTGAGCACTATGACGTCATTCACCAAACTTAATAGACAGAGATTGTATAAACACCACGACATATTAAATATATTAGAATATATTTCCCAGTAAAAAGTCTCCTATCTTCCTACGCTGCGCGATCTTTCCTACCTTGTTTTTAAAACGAGCAATTGAAGAATATATTGTAAGTTAGGTAATTATAAGTGATAATTACCAATTTATGATTATATTAGCTAAACTACAAAATATCGTTTTTATATTGTATAATGTGAGACCCCAAGACAAAGACTCAAAACTGTGTTGTAAAATAAAAAAAAAAGTATCCGTAGTAAGCGTAGGGCCGTAATGATAACTTACGTCGAGTAAAGAGCGATCAGATCCGCGTTCTTGATTAGGGCCAGATGGTAGTGTTTGTTGGTAAGTTTTAGAGTGGAGAATGCCTCGCGCAACGCTAAAAGTGCGCGTCCACCGACATCGCTCGAACCGCAAGCCGTTGCTCCCGTAGCGGCCCAGCCGTCGCCTTCCGATCTCGCTTTTAACATGGCTGTCAGCCAGACGCGACACCAGTCTTTCCGTAGCCTGCAAATGGATGAATACTTTATTATATAATATGGTCATCAGTCATCCTCTCGCATGAATAATGACACACTCATTTGGAAGTGGTAAGCTGCCTTGCAAATGGACTAGTACTACGATAACCCTAATTTATAAAAATGGCGACTAGCTAAACCTTGCCAACTACAAAATTATCAGTTTAATTTGTATATGCTGCAAAATTGCTGAGAAATTAAAAAAAATAATAATGAGTTACAAACTCTTTATTATTAAAACAAGTATATCCTGTTATTATGTCCTAAAAAACTAGAACTGAGTTTCTTTTGTAGTATTAAAATGAGAGTCATTTATTTGCATCTTGTCGAAGTGTGTGAACGGAATTTTGCACAGTAATTAAATACTTTGCTTATTTATTTTTTTAAGGACCGAGTATTTCAATGTAATGGCGAAGCCAAGTTTCGTCCATAGTGATAAATCGAGTCAAAAAACGATCAGAATCCTGTTGTAACATACATATCCTGTTGTAACATAAAGAACTTCGCCTGACAACATTAGAGGAACGTAGGCAGCGAGGAGACTTAATAGAAAGCTACAAAATGCTTCACGGTTATTACAGTGTGCCCAACCTCGAGAGCATGTATACCCTGAACACCAATAGGCAACTGCGTGGACACTCGTTGAAGCTAAATAAGACAATTGCAGCATCGAACCCCAGGAAATATTTTTTGACAAATCGTGTAGTGGATGCTTGGAATGCGTTGCCAGAGGATGTGATCAGTGCTATCTCTGTCAATAGCTTTAAAAATAAACTGGACAATTTTCTTAGTGCAAAACAGTCACAAGTTTAAAAACAAGTGCATGTGATATACACGCATCAGCCTTAAGCTGCTAGTGTATAATATAATAATAATAATAATAATAATAATATGCAAAGAGCGTTGCCAAATCTTCAGTCTAGTTTTTTTTACGCGACCGTAAGTATTCTAGGTACCCAGCGAGTGGATACTTTTTCTTTAATAAGCAATCATGGAAAATACTATGCCATCGACATCTTTACTTCTTTAGCAATAAAACGAACCGTGACACAACAATTTGCCAAAACAATTTTTTCCACTTTTTTAATCATTTCTTCGGGGACTGCATGATAGGGCGACCCGAGCGAGGGTCAATGTTAGTTGAAGGTCTTCCAAGCCTAAATTGCAACGTCAGAAAATGAATATGGGGGGGGGGGGGGCATACACTCCTAATGTTTCTTCCTTAGAGTATATAAATTAATACTCTAAGGTTTCTTCCATACCAATGGTTGACTGTAAGATATCGCTTTAGCGATAAGTCCGCCATTTGTGCATAAATTGTCTTTTTTATAAAATCAGTGTAATATTCATTAAGGTACATACCTTAACGCACAATGGCCCAATCAAGAGGTCAAGTGCGGGAAAAAGCCCAGACAAACTAACTAACTAAGGTACATACCTTAAATTATTTACTAAAAACATTTTTATAGCACAATAAAGTTATTCTATTCTATTCTATTCCATACCGATAGTTTGAAGCACAAATAGTGTATGTCCACTTTTGGGTGTTTTGTATTTTTTGACTCAAAATGTCCCTCATATGTTATATACGAGATTGCAATGTGTTTGATACGATACATATCACAAGTGCCAGAGAGTGTCATCTATTTTAGCAAATTTTCTGATACTTGCTAAAACCACCAACAATGAAAAATTCTACACTTTAGAAATTACATCTGTACTTCGAAGCTCAAAACAAGTGCTCATGTGGAGTGAAATAACACTAACCAAAAAATACTCCAAAGCATTAACAATTTCAATCGCCAAGAAAAATTACTTAATACATTGATTATATGACGGTGTTATACCTACGGACTATAAATCGATGATTAAATCTCTGCCTACAAAAACAAACTTACCAGATAGGGTGCCCATTGAGAGTGGTTCCAACAGTGAGGACTAATATAGTTGTCATTTAACAGAAATTAATTTTAAAATCAATTTTTTTTATTTATTTTGGTTTCTAATAACCTTTTTTTATTTATTTTAATTTTGCAGTACCTAGTGTTCAATTATTGTATGTCCACATTTTACTTCACACTTAACCCCTAGAGCCCCAATTGGCCGATATCGGCCACAACACGATTCAGCGTGACGTCCCCGTTTTAATTTAATTTTATGTTCATTTGTTTTATTTTATTATGTTTTATTATGTTAATACGTTTTATTTTAAAAATGGGTACAGTGGTTTGGCAGTAATTAATGTTTTGGTGAGACAGTGTCATAATTTAATTTTTTTACTAATTTTTGCTAAAATTTTTTGGGACATCATCTTGTCAATCGGCTGAGGGGCCGAGGCCTGAAGGGTTAATGTACAATTATTGTAAGTCCACCCCTTTTTTTATTGATACCTCTAAATCAAAAAGATAGCGAAATTTTATTTATTTATAGGTAATTAATCAAGGACTTTAATACACTATGCAGTCCTAAAAAAAGGCAAAAAATATATTATATCAAGACTTACCATGAGTCAAACGTTCAAATGCATTTTTCTCAAAACTAAGTTTTGTGGACATACAATAATTGTGCTTTAAGCCATCGATATAGTTTTAAAATAATCGCTCTGCACAATTTTTTTTAAAACAAAAATATTTAAATACCCTGCGAAATTACTTTTTCTTCCATTTTAAAAACTTATTCACCATTGTCTCAAACAAATGACTCTTATTTAAAAAAAAAAACAAAAAAATAACAGTTTTTGTTTTTTAAAACATAATAACAGATGTATTAGCTGAGCCTGCCAGTATTTATTTGTATACAAGCTGACCTGACAGACGTTGTCCTGTCATAAATACATAAATATTAATTATACTTACAGATCCGCATTGTTCAAGCAAAGATGCTGAGCATATAGGCGACAGTCATTTAATTCTCTCTTTAGATCGGATTCATCTGCTGTCCCGATGCACATCATCAGCTGCTCTAACCACTGAAAAACAAGACAAACTAAAAAACCCAATCGAATATGTGGATGAATTATTTTCGGTGTAAACAGTTTTTTTCTCTCGCAACAACAGTGAGTTTGCTTAAATCTCTATCAAAATTACCACATCATTTTGTCATTTCATTTGTGTATTTGAAGCTGTTTAAAGTAGACTTGCTATAGCATATTTTTAAATTGGGATAAAATCAATAATCGTACGTTAATTGTTTCTTGTTTTGGATGGTTAGGTTAGGTTAGGTATTTAATCTCATCTGCAGAGAAATTTTAGTGAAACTTTTTTCAGGTGTGTATTTTTGCATTTTTTCAAATTTCAAGAAATTTTGCATAAATTATTATCTATTTCGTAAAAACGAAAATTCCGTACCTCTAGTCATTGTCTCCAGTGTCTCTCAGACACCTACTGTAAGCTTTTGTGATTTTTACGTTTTTATCATCATAACACCTTATTGAAATTAATATACCCTGGCGTTGTAAAAATAATATTTCATGTCATCATAGAAGTAAAACATTTTTTTTTCTCACAATAAGTCAAACTTACAAGATATCGTACGTGTCTGACACTTAACCCGTGTCTGACACTTAACCCCTAGAGCCCCGATTGGCCGATATCGGCCAAAACACGATTCAGCCTGACGGCCCCGTTTTAATTTTATTTGGTTTATTTTATTATGTTTTATTTTAATTATGGGTACAGCGGTTTGGCAGTAATTAATGTTTTGGTGAGACAGTGTCATAATTCAATTTTTTTACTAATTTTTACTAAAATATTTTGGGACATCAACTTGCCGATCGGCTGAGGGGCCGAGGCCTGAAGGGTTAAGGCCAGGTAAGAGTTAAATATATATTTTTCATAAAAAAATGTTGCTCTTATATTTCCTTTGTTACACAGCAACTTCATAGGCCATTATATAGAAAAAATATATTAATGATTTCAGTTATATTTACCTCTGTGAATACGATTTTCATGTTGTCGAAGCATGTTATCGACGAATACGTGTTGCCGAATTGTGAGGCCATTACACATTGCGACGTCACCATAGGAGAAAGTAACTGTGCCACTATATGTTCGTCGATCACCTACAGGAGATGAAAAACAGAGCGTAAGATAATTTAGGGCGTTTATAAATATTAGTTTACACTATGCCAGGGAACCGATCCAGTCTATTGAGCCGTAATAGGTCAACTATGTGAAGCTAAACATTATTACTATTTTTAGTACAATGGACGAACAGCTGATGTGCACATATCGAGTTATTATTTATTCTGGACAGGCAGCTTTGCTGATAAGTCCAGATCAGATGATGTAAAGCTAGTCATAAAGAATATGAACAAGTTTTAGGTACTAATCGAATTTGTTTTTAAATTGATTGACAGAGCTTGCACTAATCACTTCAAATGGTAGTTAATTCTAAATGTCCACCACTATATTTTGCAGAACCCTCTAAAAGGATTAGATTTAAATATTGCACGGTTAAGTTTTTTGCTGTGACCACGAAGATTTGTGTTGACGTTGAATTTGTAAATATTGTTTAGTCCAGGTACATCATAATAATTTGTGAGATTTTTATGTCTCAATCAGGTCATCTCTTTGTCTTCTTTGTTTGAGAGTAGACAGTCCAAGTAATTCAAAACAATCTTCATAATTCCTATTTTTCAGGCACACTGGCATTTTGGTTGCCCTCCGCTGCACCTTTTCCAGGACATCTGCATCTTTGCGTAAATAGGGGTTCTGAGCCAATAGCCATGCTCAAGAATTGATCTCACATATGCCTTGTAGATCTTTGTAAACACCTATATTGATAGATGTTGCAAAGCCTTCCTTATCAGATAGAGTAGAGTTGGCTCTTTTAGTGATTGCAACTATTTTTTTATCCAATTTAAGATTACCACTAATTGTTATTACAAGATCTTTTCGTTGCTTAACTTTGTCTTAAATTTTTTGCCCTATATAGTAATGGCTCACTTTAATGTCTAACGACAATTATCTTACAGGTGGGCGGCTTTTATAACATCACGTGACAGTACTCCACCCACGTACAGTCACCCATCCAATTACTGACCACGCCATACGCTGCTTAAATTCGGTGACCTGACGGGAATCAGTATTTTAACGCGGCTATGGATGTTATCATACGTTTTAAATTTAATTTATTGAGCTGTTTGCTCTTTAAGTTTGATTGAGAATACAGTTTCCATTTCAGGTCACTGGATATGGTTACACCGAGGTCATTTTGCATTGACACACTTTCGTGTGGTTCCACTCAGTGTGTAGGTAAAAATATGACAAAAAGAAAATCTGTTACTTTTGCCAGCTCTCCAACGCATTGTTTGTTTTATTTGTAATATTCATTGGTGACGCGATGCTAGCATTTTTTTATACAGTACTCTCTCTATAATCCGGCAATTCACAGTTATTTAGCAGTGCTAGTAAGCTGCCATTTTTATACAGGCAGCTACCAAGCTCGGTAATTTCGAGCGTGAATTGGAGACAAATGACTGATCGTCGCGGGGTCAAGGATCGCTGTGCGCGATGCATTTGTCTATTTTGTCTGCTTTACGCCAGTCTGTGCCGTGTAGTGCTAGCTCGCTGATGTGCTGTATTTCATTAGTGTAATTTTGTGTGTTTGCAGTGCTGTGAGTTAAAATGTCTCTACAGTGTAAACGTAAACATAAAACATTATCGCTTGTGGATATAAAAAAGATTTTGAAACGACTTAAAAACGGTGAAACGTCAGTTAGTCTCGCTAAAGAACATGGAGTTGGTCGTGCTACAATTCACGACATAAGGAAGAACAGTGACAAGATATACTTTCTTAAAAAAATAAATTAAAGTGAAATAAAAGTTAAAAAATAAATAAATAGAAAAGTGTGCGGAAAACACTGAAAACTGGCAAGTTGTCAGTGTTTTGTATTTTTAGTTTACATTAACATTACAATTGCGAGTATGTAGTATGTATAATACAGTATTACATACATATATGTATACAATAAAACATAGCTTCTGCTGTTTAAACCTGTCATTATTAGTGATTTCCAGTAATCTAGCATTTTCAGTAATCCGGCAGCGTTCTGGTCCGATATTAGCTGGATTACTGAAAGACAACTGTTACCTGCTAGGAATTACAACGAATGTTGTCATCATCTAAGCTTCCTAATTTGATAATGATTTGGATTCAACAGCAAAAGTGTCATCAGAAAAGTGATTCAGCGAAAAGACCTCTCTGGCGATCATGTTATAAAAGATTTCAGTAGTTGTCTGGCAAAGATAGATGCCTTGCTAATTTCTGGCCCTCGTAAGGCTTGGATCTATGACAATTATTTAACTTCACATTTGTCATGGCTCTTTCTTATTTACGATTTCACCAAAACCCAACTGTCTCGTCTGGATGCACTGGTGACAGCTGGTTTAAAATCCTGGTTGTCCTTAGCCAAACCAGCTGATCCCTCGACTCTCTTCAGGTCCAAACACAATTTTGGGCTAGCTCTAAAACTGCCCTTTGCTCTACGCCAACTCCAGAATAACCAAAAATTTGATTTTAAGCAATTCCAAGGATCCAGCAATATCGAAGCATATAAGTGGCCGTAGTGAGTCAAAATGATCTACAAGCCCGGGTAGACTTCCACAAAAAGTTCTTTGTTTTTTTATATACAATTAACCAGGTATGCTAAAAATAACATCAGGCCTAGGACATGCCATGTGTATGGTCTTGCACTGGAATATTACGATTTAAACCGTTGCAGAGTAGTGTCCTTGAGCCCAACGAGTTTCAGTTTGGCCACTGGTATGGTTGAGAGATGGTATCGAATGCCTTGGCAAGATCAAAGAAATACCAATAAATTCTGTAATATCAAAATAAGCACACCTGTATTTGGAACATGGAAAAATATCTCAACGTCCTGGACTGGATCAGTTTCTGGAATAGTGCAAACTACACTCATTTTATATGAATTCATTCCCACCTATTCACATTCGCTTACCTCTTATTTCTCTTAGTTATCCAGTCGAATGCATCTCCATTTTGTAACGTCCGCCATGAACCTGAAATTCTCGAGGGTTTTCGGGCAGAAAAAAAAAAAACTAGCATTGACCCTGTCAACGATATTACTGTTTATTCCATTTGCTAACAATATGAAGTCTAAGGACTCAATTATATGTACACTTAATACTGCTAACATTACAATGATCGATATAAAAAACAAGCCTCTTTACAACGATTGCACTTCACAATAAACTCGTTTCGATAGTTACGTTACGATGGAATCGTTATACCCTCACGTTTTGTGCTTTTAGTTTGGCCTCCAAATCATATCACCGCAAGGCAAGCTTGTCCTTTTCAAATTGAGATCGCAGCTCTACCCAATGATACGATTCTTCGGCCAGTTCTTATTAATTAATGCTATCAGTTACACTGATAACTAACTTAAATATACATACATTAATCTCAATTAAAAAATCTACAAATAAACATTTGTACTTTCAAAATAAATCATTAAAATGCTGAGCGCACCCCAAAGGAAAAAAAGCATAAAAGTGAAACGATAAACGGTTGCACGACGACGTTAATTATTGTGTTAAACATGCATATTTTTCGCTGTAACAGTGATTCAAATGATTATTATAGTTCTGTAATGTGATGTCTATGGTTAAACCTACTTTTGGATACTCGAAAGATTCAACTTCACACAGTATTTAGAAAGTTTCTATGCAGACTTTGAATTCTTGTGAGCAGTTGACTTGATCGATATCGAAATGGGGGCACTTTCCAGTTTTTATCATCACTATTCAGGGTAGATTCCACTTTTCTGAGATGTTTCACTATGGTTTGTATTGATAATGCATTGGTAACCCCAATGTTCAAAAGCGGAGACAAGCCAAACGTCAATTACTGGCCTATCTCAACATTATCTATATTTGTGAAAGTTTTCGCAGCGTTCACTAACATCCCTTGAAAAGAAATTTTCAAGGGTTGAAAACATGCTGTCGTGAGTTTCATTCCCATGGCTAGCTTTCTAATGGTTAATAATAAACAGCATGGTTCTTCCCGGGTAGATCAGTCGATATTAGCTGTATTTATGAAGTATTTAAATAAGAATATGGACTATCGAATACAAATTGACACCGTGTATATGGATTTTGCCAAAGCATTTGACTGCGTAAATCGTGACATCTTATTGAAAAAGATTTACTCTATTGGTATAAGAGGTGACCTTTAAAGATGGCTAATTTCCTACATTAAAAATAGATCGCATCGTATCATCATCGGCACTGTTATGTTAACATTCGAATTGATATCTTCCGGTATGCAAAAAGGATCACACTAAGACCTATACCTTTTATTCTTAAGTTAGTGACATTGTTATCTGTAAAAGGACCGGTTTCCGAACGGTTGCAATGGTGAAACGTGCCATATAGCGAAGTCCGTTGGAAAGTTCTTAAATGAAAACAACATACTGCGTAGGTTCGAAACGTATCCTCGCCCGACCCTTCGTAAGATCCACAAAGTACATTAACCACAGACAGGTCACCGAAAACACTTTAATTCTACCCTATCCGTAGGCCTCTCAATACAGCGTCACTCGAATACATTACTGATTATCTACAGTCTACGAGCCGATAAATAGTAAGGCCATAAAATTAACGCAGCTACGTAATATCCGCGAGCAGTTCGGAATAATAATGAGCGGCGTTGAGGTAATCGAGCAAACGCCGCGGCAACGGTAAATCGTTTATCAAGTCTTTCCGCACCACTTTCAAAATGGCGAACCGGCACACGTGCTGCAGGCTCTGCACGCGCTTGAACCGCGACACGGGGTACAGCAGCTGCACGCGCACCGGGCCCAGCAGCGGCCGCAGGTTCAGGAAGAAGAGGTAGCGGCCGCTGCGCGACGTCTCCACCGCGTTCTCGATGAACTGCACGATGGTGGGCGCTTTGAACATGGTGCAGCTGCCGAAGCAGAAGTTGCCCTGCTCGTGCTCGATGCGCACGTGCCGCATGCCGTTCAGCTTGAACGTGAGCGTGAAGATGTAGCGGTCGTCGCTGCTGTCGCGCACGATGAACGACCCGTCCGGCTCGTTCGACAGCAGCTTTTCGGCCGCCTCCACGGAGATGGGTCCCCAGTACCAGCCGCAGTCCTTCACGCGCTTTATGGAGGTGGCGAAGTCGACGGCCTCGGCCTTGCGCTGGCCGGCGGGCGGCAGCGGCGGCAGAGCCCGCCGGGGCGCGGCGGGCGGGGCCCGCGCGGCCGCCCGCACCGCCCCCTCTTCCCCGTCGCTGTTCTCCATCGAAATTCCGCGCTTCGACCGAAATAAATTACAGAAAGTCTGCTTTAAATTAAACGTCAACTTTTTCGCTGGGGATTTTTTAATTCGGATCGGTTTCTGCGGTTTCGGTTTCTTCGCCACCGCTGCCGTTTCCGGTTTTTTATATTTATTCGTCGACGGAACGGTTTTTATGCAATTTTTTTTGTTTTCGACGTTCAATTTGCGCGATTCGAGCTTGTCGACGGATAGGCTCTTGCGGCGGACCTCGTTCTTCCGGACGACCGGGGCGATCGCGATCGCCCGACCCTCCGACTCGCTCGAGCTCGAGTATAAAGTCTGTAAATATTTGCGGACTTCGTGCAGCGTCATGCGCATGGGATCGACGTCGGAAGCGGAATCGGAGGGGCCGGCTACGCTGTGGCGCTTGGCGGCGCTCGCCCCGTACGAATCCGTCGAGTGGACGCAGAGGCGATGAGACTTCTCGTCGGCCG
The DNA here is from genome assembly GCA_944548615.1 of Micropterix aruncella. NCBI lineage: Eukaryota > Metazoa > Arthropoda > Insecta > Lepidoptera > Micropterigidae > Micropterix > Micropterix aruncella. The sequence goes on along the minus strand of OX155957.1, from coordinate 34,872,425 downwards.
AGCGGCTCGCGCTCTTCTCCCGCTTGCGCTGCGGCGGCCGCTTCGCTTTGGGCTTCAGCGCGACGGGTCGGACGGTGTCGACGGGGAGGGCGTAGATGTCGCTGTCGAAGGGGACATTGTACATGTCCGTTATGTCGGCGGTGGCGAGGGTGTCGTGCGATATCGCCTGCGTGATGAAGCTGGAGTCGTCGGCCTGAAGCTGCGTGACGAGCGAGTTGTGGCTGCTGGACAGGCGGGAGGCGAGCGAGCTGCGCGACGCGGGCCGAGCGGCCGAGTGGCCGGGGCTGAGGCGCAGCAGGCGGGGGCTGGCGAAGCGGCGGTAGTGTCGGGCGGCCACGTACAGCCGATCGAGCGTCATCCGCTGCGACGCGTCGCGCACCGGACTGTCTTGAAACTGCGGCGGCGGCTCTATGGCGGGGACGACCGCTTTGGCCGGCCCCTTTTTAACCGTGTCGAAATTGTCGGGCGAGCGGCGCAGCGAGAGCGAACGCTCATCGCAGTCGCTGTCGCAGCGCTCGGAGGAGACGAGCGGCCAGCCGTCCGAGTCGCTCGAGAAGGAGCCGCCGCTGAGGATGAGTCCGCTGTCTTCGCTCAGCGGCGCCTCGGAGCGTGTCGAGCGGGACGGCGGCGAATCCATCGCTGCGCCACCATTCTCCTACCGACGACGGCCCCGAACTTTACATCTACGGCATGAAACAAAATACGCCTTACATTCTACTCGAACGGACGGCGAACGTACGTACGAATTGTGCGCCTTTACTGTCGTTGCGCCGATACCCTGACGCTCGACAATCTCCGGCAAACTCCCCATTAGAAGCAGTTCAGCGACGAAAAGATCTCGGAATAACAATTATCGATGATCTCAAAATAGGAAAAACGCAGTTGCAATCGCTAAAAGAGCCAAATCTACTCACTATCTGATAAGGAAGGCTTCCAATATCTGCAAATAGAGCTGTTTATGAAGATCTACAAGGCATATGTGAGACCTATTCCCGAGCATGACTATCGGCTCTGAAACCCCTACTTATGCAAAGATGTAGATGTCCCTGGAAAAGGTGCAACGAAGAGCAACCAAAATGCCGGTGGGTGTGAAGAATAGAAATTCTGAAGATCTCTTGGAATTACTGGAATTAGAAGACAAAGAGGGACCTGATTGAGATATATAAAATTCTCACAAATCATTATGATCTGGGCTTCTGAATATTTACAAATTCAACATTAACCCCTTGAGTATGATACGACCAAATCTGGTTCTGAAACAATTATCCGTTGAGTATGATACGACCAGATCTGGTTCCGCGTTTTTTTCACTTCTTTGACGTTCTCATATTTATTCATAATTATCTAATTGTTTTACAAAATGATATTTCAATATTCTATATTCGAAATTTCAATGCAATCATTGTGCAGTTGTTCTTTTTATGATTGGTGTAGTAGTTTCGTAGTTATAGTACTTTAAGGTCGATGTCGCCGAAAATCCTGCAAAAGAGACAGATGCATCCATGAAAATACCCATTTACTCCAAGGGTTAACAGAAATCCCCAAGGTCACAGTACAAAACTCAACCGTGCAAAATCTAAACCTAGTCCTCTTAAGAACGTTATGCAAAATAAAGTGGAAGACGTAGGGAGTAAACTACAATTTAAAGTGATTAGTGCAAACTAGATTTGTACCTTAAAACTTGTTAACATTGTTTATGACTAGCTTTACAAGATTTGATCTGGACGTATCAGCAAAGCTGTCTGTCCAGAGTAAATAATAATAATAACACTGACAATAGCCAGAATAGTGAAAAGTCTGCATTCGTAGCTCTCGACCAATCTGGACTAAATCTGGCTGGATTCTCAAGTAAACTGTTGAAATTCTTCACAGATTACTTAGGAGGCCGCCAGCAGTTCATTAAATTTAGCAATTTTGATTCTAAACTATACAACACTTAATCGGGAGTTAGCTAAGGATCAAACTTGAGGCCTTTGTTATTCAACTTGTTTGTTAATAATCTGAGTAAAGTTGTCACAGCAGCACGTTGTCTAATGTTTGCTGATGAGGTCAAATTATTTTTATCCACCGGAAATGCTGAGGCCTGCAAGCTCCTTCAGCATGATATTGATGCATTTTTTCAATATTAACAAATGTTCAGTGATGACATACACGAGATCGCCTGCTCATCTGATGTATGATTACTCCATCGCTGGATGTGTGCTTCCCAGAGTGACTGAAGTCAAGGACTTGGGAGTTTTTTTCAACCCCCAGTTAAACTTCAAGGAACACATTAGGCAACTATCTACAACTTCTTTCAAGCTTCTAGGGTTTGCGATATGGCAATCCAAATACTTCAATAATATTCGCGTTATGTGCATGTTGTATACACAGACGGCTCCAAAACCACTCAAGGTACAGGAGCCGGCGTCTTCTCAAATGATCTAAACATCAAAATATCAACTACCCTAGGCAACTTAAATACGATCTTCCAAGCAGAATGCATTGGCATCACCAGAGCAGTACAGGCAGTCGCAGCCAAAAGGGGATCAAAGGAAATAGTATATGGACCGGAACCCTTGATGCCCATTCCCCAGGCCCAAATAAAAACATGGCTACGCAGGAACACCGAAGAAACCCACCTTACAGAATGGAAAAAAAACGCAGGATGCAGGCAAACAAAGAACGCGGTTCCGGAAGCATCCAAAAACCTTGCCCGCAACCTCACCAGATTAAAAAGGGACAAAATCCGTAAAGTCATAGGTACTATGACAGGCCACTGTCCCCTAAACAAACACCTGTTTACCATAGGTGTGACAGACAGCCCTCTATGCAGAGGATGCATGGAGGAAAAAGAAACGCCACAGCATGTGCTCATGGAATGCAGGAGCGTGGCAGAGCAACGGGCAAGAATACTACAATCTCCAGCATCTCTCCCGGAGGCCTGTAGCAACCCAAACAGGCTGCTAACCGTCTGGGACAGCCTGGGTTGGCTGGAGTAACATAAATGGAAACATGAGCCACGCACAACGGCCCAATCAAGAGGCCAAGTGCGGGAAAAAGCCCAGTCAAACTAACTATGTGCATGTTGTACAACTCGATTGTTAGAAGTCGCATGGAATCGAATGCAGCTATTTGGAATCCGCATGAAGATACTTACACCCTCATGCTCGAAAAGGTACAGAAGTATTTTTTGAGATTTTTGTACTTCAAGCAGTACGGATATTATCCATTTTTGTATCCGACTTCATTTATCACAGGCATGGCTGGCTATAATTGTATGTCTCAGAAAAGAAATGCTGACCATGTCTTATGTTTTTAAACTAATTTGTGGTAAAACTGATAATCCTAGCTTACTAGCCAAGGTGTATCTTTTCGTACCGAATAATTATCTTTGTGCTCGATTGCACCATCTTTTCGTGGAGCCGATCTCGCACACTAACCTTACGAGGTGGAACTTGTTAGTGGGTGCCTTGTGGCGTTTAAATGAAATTCATTCAATGGCACCAGATTTTGTTATTTTACCGCCAATCCTCAATCGTTTAAATTGCAGACAATTAACTATTTATTCTTCTATGATAACTATTATTATGTGACATTCTATTTGTATAATTACAAGTTGATATATTATTAATTTTACTTTCAATGCATTGGTTTTACTGTAATATTGATTAGTAATAAGCGAATAAACAAATAATTAAATGGCCAAGCTATTCGTTTATATAAGAAAATAATAATAATCCGAGCCAAAACGCCAATTTTATGATTGTATTTAAAGACAGGAAATGTTCAGGCGCTCAATTCGTACATACCATATGAAATATAACCTAGCGACAGACATATTTTGTAGCATTCGTGTGAATAGGTGGGAAAATGGTGATTATTTCGTGTTATTACTTTGGAATAGCTTTAGATATGTAGGAAATCAAAAAAAAAATGTATTCAGAGCATTGCACTAGCATTGCTTGTAATGCCGAAAATGGCAAAAAGCGTTAGAAATATCGAAATAAACGTACCTCTCCATCGTCATTCCCCTTGAGCTTGCCAATTTGCTGGAGAAATGATTCATCCCAGTTCCAATATATCAGCTCGTTCACTGTGTTGAATACGAGAACGGCTTTCATTGTTGCGGGCTAAATGTGTGTACGGAATATTTGCAACATAAAACTGCACACAACTGCACTGTTTGGTAAACAAAACGGTAATTATTGCTGGCTTTTGAGGCGAATGTTAAAAAACGCGACGGAAGTCGAGAGGACAAGCAAGCTGTCAAATTTTGGGTTTTTGACGTTCGTTTTGCTCGTAAAACCGAACGAATGCACTCCAATCGATCGCACGGCTTGTCCATGTTTATAAAGCCGCGTTTACATTTCTATGTGATTTGCTTTGTAGAAAAAATCGAAAAATTACTGAAATACCATTTTTTTTATTTAAATAATCAAAAATAAGGTATTGGATAGATGTTGATTTTGCTACATGGAACTTCATTTATTTCCAAAATGTACCGTAAAATGAGATGAAATGGGTCTAGCCTCCGACGTTTCAGTTACAGTAGGATAGAAAAGTAAATAGGACATAGAAAACTTATAAACAAAAATGGTCAAAAATACGGCTTTGAATTAAATAAAGTCGCTTTCTAGGTCAATTTTGAATTAATCAATTTACTATCAAATTGAATCAAAAATCTAATTTAACCGACTGAACTTGATTCTGCCGTGTCAAAATTCTACTCGGCTGTGAAGATGGTCGGGTCATAGTCCTATTTATTCATTCCAAAAAGTATTACACTGTGAAAAATGTCACATGTAAATACTTATTTTAGATAATCTACTTTTTTATAATCATAAAGGAACTTTTAACAAGGAACATTGCAGTTATTGTGTAAAGTATATGTACCTATCCATAATTATTTTAGGATTTTGCACAATATATACCCTTGGACACAACATTCCGTGAATTCAGAGTATGAATTCACACGTTCAATTATTAGTAGGTACATACATTTATTGAAATTGTGCTTTTGTTATCCTCGGAATTACAATGTAAAATAATCAATTCAAATAAACTTTTAAATAATCATTATAAACATAGCCGTAGGTACAAATAGTGGGCCCGATTGCGTTTCTTTGTGGACTAAAACTGAAATTAGTTCAAGCGAACGAGATAGAGCAATACGTTAGAGCGGAATATGAAACGAACGATCGTCGATAAAAACTACCTGTCGACCTACACTCGAGCGAATAAATTTGAACACATTTCGTGCGGTGTTAGATTTCTGAATCTTTGGCGGGTAGTTTTAATTCGAAAAAGTGACAACCGTTCGTTACACATTCCGCTCTAGCGTATTGCCCTGTCTTGTTCACACGAACTAATTTACGATTTTAGTTCACGAAGAAACGCAATCGAGCCCAGTGACCAATATATAAAATACTCCAAAAATGAATACGTTAAAAGGGAAGATAATGGGCGGGTACAACAACTAATTAGTCCACAATAAAAATGGTGGAAAAAGAAAGTCTATTTACAAAATTTAAATAAAATAAAATAAAAATAGATGATCTTAGACTTTACATTCAGTCTATTAAATACCAAGTCAAAATATATATTTAAGAACTAAATAGATTAAAAAAAAATCATTTGAAATTAAGAACGACCTTTTCAACTTCCTCCAAATTATGGAGGGCATGCATGACTAGATTCCTTTTTATGCATATGATAGAAGCCGATAGCAGGCCCGATTGCGTTTATTCGTGAACTAAAATAGGAACTTAGATAAACCGAACGAGACAGATCAATTCATTAGAACGGAATATGAAATAAACTATCGTCACTTTTCCCGCACCAAAACTACAAATATTTTCGATAGGTAGTTTTGGTGCGGGAAATCTACTACTGTTCATTTCATATTCTGTTCATTTCATATTCAGGGTAGACTAAAGTGCTGTCAGTCGTTATCATTTGTTCTGCGAGTATTCGGAAAACTGTTGCTGTTATTGCGCTGATTTAACGGTGGTGGGACGGGGGGTTTGGTGCGGACGAATTTTGAAAATCCGACGTGCACACATTACTCAATGTATCTTGTGTTGCGTCCTTGCGCTCGATGGTAGGCATTGAGAATATTTCAAGAAGAGAGTTGGAAGCCGCCATCTCTTTTGAAGTTCGGGGTTCTTCTTATTTCAATTGCTACCCGGATCATGCGGGGAAAGTAAATTTGTTCTTTGGATAGCACAATGGGATTTTGAAACGGCACCCAATGGTTGGTTCCGCTATCCAAAATGTCTTCGTCAATCGCCGATTGTTCCGGTTGAACGTTTTTAACAGCTTCGATTTGTTTATCAGTTGAGTGGCCATGGGCCGTTACGTTTGTACATAGTGGGCTAGTCAAGTTCCAGGCGACTAGTCGACACATAGGCCCCAGCACTTTTAATAAATTGCCTGGTAGATTAAAGGCGTATAAAAACATCGATATTTTGAAGAGATCCATCCGGGGGCATCTGCTAAAATCAATATGTATGCGCATAACGACATTTTAAAATATTGCGTAAACAGCATCGTAGCTAACAATTTAATTTAATGTATTCCCTTTTATTGTCAATTGTTTTATTGTAAATTGTAACTTTATAGTTTTTGTTTTTGTTACCTGGAAAGTTTGGAGTAATTTTATATACCTAGTCTTTGTTAAATTGAGTTTACTTAATATGATAAAATTAAATCAAATCATATTTATTTTCAAAAAACCTGTTTAGGGTGTAGAAAATACAGACATGAAATAAACAACTCAAATGTAACAATTAAATAAAATAACATAAATCCCTAAGTTAAAACTCACTCAAATTGTACAAACATTTAGTAAACATATATTGTTTCGTTCGTTTTCTAAACTCAACATAATTATTAATATCTATCAAGTTTTGTGGCAGCTGGTTGGTTGGCTACGAGTTCGAGGTGGCTTGCGCGGTCCTCTCCCTTACGAAGCAGTTAAACGGTGTATACCGATTCTATCGTGGACCACGGCATCATTTATCCGGGTGTTCACCCAGGATCGGGTAGCCGATGGCCGTTTCGAGAGCAGTCGCCGTAAGGTCCGCAACCACCCCCGCTCTATAGGAAACAGTACTGCTTCCAAACTCCCCCGACTGTTAGTCAGAGTGCGCAATCGATTGGCTTATGCCGCACGGAGCGCAGACCGTCCAGGAGCGCCAGAAGGTTGATTCCTATGGGAAACTAACCCTAGGGCCAGAGTCCTACCCAGGCTCGCACTTCATGCGTGGAGGCCGTCGCGGTTGACCCGTGAGTGTGACCAACCCTGAACACAATGGGTTTTCGTGGCCAACTCAGCAAGGGTCCCTTAGCTCCTTATGTTGGCTCAGTTCCGATGACAATGCATTTGTTATGGTAAGCATGAACTGATTATACACCCAGAGTTGTCTCCCAACGAGGGGACTCCTCAACGGCCAACAGCATAGATACGAAATTTTTGTATACGCGTTCAGTTATGATAGCCCATTCTAAGTTTCCCCATGACACCAAGACATTTCACCAAGACACTTTTGTGGCACCCATGGTTGGCTTCCAACGAGGAAACTCCTCAACGGTCAACAGGACAGACACGAAATTTTGTATGCGCATTCAAGATAGCCTGTCACAAAAAAATGGAGTCGGTTTTATTTTTGTTAAAATTTTGTGTTTCTATTATATTTGTGTGTTTCTCAGCCAGCTCATTTACATTTACATTTACATTTTTGTCACGTCCAATTGACGGCTAAAGACCGCTCTTGGACGTGTCAAAATAATTGGGTTAGGTAGTAAGTCTCGTTACTACTCTTTACTGAACATACATAGGTAGTCAAGAATTAACTACTAGATTGTCAAACTATAAATATAAATAATCAAAATAGAAGCCTAATATTTGAAGTAGTTAGTGATTCGAAAAGATACGTAGTAAAATTATTCATCGTAATATTCAAATTGATCAAATTAAATCTACGTTATACATTTTTAACTAAAAGTACCGATATAAGACCATATAAAATAATCAGACAATAAGGCTCTACTTTTTAAGTAATTTAAATGGGCACAATATTTGAAAAATCATGGCCCTCAAATTCGGCCAGATTATAGAAAGGGTGGCCTATCAGTATCTCCTTGATGTTTTTTTTTAAATTTTATATCCTCCAGCTGTTTAAATTTTGTAGGGAGTAGATTATAGAATTTAATGCTAAGGTGCAAGTAGCTTTTCTGTACTTTTGCCAGTCGTATTCGGGGTAAGGGTAAAAGGGAGCTACCGCGGGTATGATGCGAGTGAATGTCTGCATTAATTGCAGTTTCTGCGAGGTGCTGTCTAGCATACATTAGACACTGGTATATGAACGCCGAATACATAGTCATTACCCTTGCCTTGCTGAAATATTCTTTGCATGAGGTTCTAGTCGTTACCTGATACATGCTGCGCAGTGCTCTCTTTTGCAAAAGAAAGATTCTTTTACTGGTTGCGGCATTTCCCCAAAATAAAAGCCCATAAGTCATTAATGAGTTAAAATACGCAAAGTATACTGATTTGGCTGCCGCATAACCACAAAGATTTCTGATTTCTCAGGTTATAATAACCGACCAGTACTCCAATGAAAAGTCGGTAATTTCACTAATTCCAAATAATATAGGTAACACTTGACCTCTAAACTTAAAGAGTTGAAAATCCCTCCGCGATCGCACCGCAGAGCCATTTCAGCACTTCGGCTCTTATTTATTTGCTAAGTAAATAATTTAATATCTGAAAATTGTTTTAATATTATAATACGCCATAAATTTCACTTTATTATACCGCTTTCAGAGAAGGCCGACAATACTCTCATATAAAGTGGGGCAAATTAGGTCCTTTATCATTTTGGACGCGAGTTTTTGCAATAAACGGGTAGACCGCGTGAATTTCTGCGAGCGGTAACTGAGTTTCAGCAAATGGGAATTTATTTGGTTTATTATTCTTAGAGTTTAAGAGTTCCGAATTTAAGCTTTAATACGCACAATTCTAACACTATATAGACAATGGCCTCGATTGCGTTTCTGTTCATCTTCTGCGCTTCATGTGAACGAGACAGAGCAGTACGTCAGTGCGGAATGTCAAATGAACAATTGTCACTTTTCCGCATTAAAACTACCCACCGAAGATATAGCAGCTAAGTCTAACATCGCACGAAATGTACTCAAACTTATTCGGCCGTCTATAACTTCGACAGGTAGTTTTGGTTCGGGGCAATACGTTAGAACGGAATGTGTAATGAACGGTTGTAACTTTTCCGCAATAAAACTACCCACCGAAGACAAATGTGAAATGTGTTCAAATTTATTCGGACGTATATAATGAGCTCGACAGGTAGTTTTGGTGCGGGAAAACGACGATCGTTCGTTTCATATTCCGATCTAACGTATTGCTCTGTATCGTTCGGTTGAACGATTATAATCAATAGTTGAACTACCTTCCAATTTAAGTTCACGAAGAAACACAATCGGGCCCAATATTTGGACAATATTTAGTGAATAGTCTTTTATTCGTCAAAAGTTGCAAATACAGTAGGATATGTCATAAATAAATGGTCAAAACATAAATAATCAAAATAGGAAGGTAACTGATAATAATAAAAAAAATACGTGTGGCACTCGGGGACTGCCGCGGTAAAGCTATTGCATAGCATTTTTAACAACTTATGCAATTATAATTATTTATTTATTTTATTTTTTCTGATATCAGATAACTGCGCTCTATCGGAAAACGTTGAAATTATTCTGAATCATCTGCGGAAGCAAATGATTCGGAATAATTTAAACGTCTTCCGATAGAGCGCCGCGCACGAATTTTTTATTCTATAAAGCAAAAAAACTGATAATTGAAAAAAAAACGTAGATAAAAAGATAGATAATAAAATTATCTTTAAAATGGTGCAGGTTTCATAATAATATGCCAAATAGTATTTGCGTAGTAGTCATTTTTGTGTTCGGTTAGACCTAATTTCACAAATTAATTACACTATGTAATATGAACAAAATCTAAAATATTCAAAACTTAGAATATTAGGAAAATGTTCTTGTTTAACATATATTTTTTTGGAATCGTAAGCAGTACTCGTTTAGACGTAATTATCAGTTTAAAATCATTCATTTTCGTTAAGAAATTTCTTCATTCGGTCGCCGCGCTGGCCTAGCCCGCGATAAAAGCTATGCAATAGCTTAAAAACAATGAAATAAATATAACTAATGTACAAAAAATCAATAAAAACCAAAGTTTGACAAAATAATAGATGAAAGCTCAATAATCACATATATGAAACGAGAATAATTATAATGATATAATTATTATAATTATAATAAATCTTTTATAATGATAATGAATATATAAACACATTGTATTAAATTATTCCTACGAGGTTTGCCTAGTATGTTTTAATATAAGGATAATGGAAGTATCTTAGAGACAGACGATAATATTTTACATAATAAGTATGTAATAAATTATATAATCTATCAAACAGCTGGAGGAAGTAAAATAAAAAAAAACATTAAAGGGATGCCTGCATTCCAAATTTCAGCCCAGTCGGATTAAGCGTTTAGGCGCTATCGTGGAGTAATACACACCTACAGGCACACAGACACACAGCCAAACACACAAACAGACGCATCTGGAAATAGCCTTAATCGACTCAAGGGGGCTGAAAAATTCCGTCTTCATTTAAAAAACAGTAAAAAAAAATTGCTAGTTTACAAAACTTTCCCTCTTTGGTGATTGGTGGGCCGTGAAAGTAATAAGAGTTAAACCTCATTCAAATTATATATATACATTTTGACAAGAAATATTATTTAGCCCATTTCCTAAGTTCAATATACTTATCGATATCTTTTAAATTTTGTGGTAGCTTATTCTAATAATGTAGGTACTCTTCTATATACCTACCTTTGCGCGTTAGAATTCTGCTGGCAGCCTGCGATCAATGGATATTGAGTGACTTGTTTCTTGATTGTTAACAATGCGCCATGGTTGAGCAGAAAGAGCTTTTGTAAATCGAATCTAAAATTCCATCCATTTGGTTGACGCACGTTTCAAGGGCACAGTGCCCTTGTATCTATAATCTACATTGTGTGATATCATCCACTTTCCCGGGCTCATTTTTAATCAATATTGTATTTTTAACTCATTTGAATATTGTTTGATTACGCAGGTGAGCAGGGATGGCAGGGCGTTCAGATATACATAGATCTTGTGATCATAGAGCTGAGAGGATATTATGCACGGCGCGGTAGGTAACCTACAAAGGCTATACTGGGGTGAACTTCATATAAAAATTCATATTCATATCGAAAATATGTCTTCTAAATTATAATATATAGAGGTGCCAACTACAACGGGCGAACCCGTCACCTCAGGAAGTTTTAACGATCAGTCCTGTCTATCCTGTCCACCCTAGAACGGGCTAGTCCCAGTTGGGCGACAGAATCAAATAAGCAAAAGGTTAAGGTTTTGCCATTCGGTTCCTGTTATTTTTTAAGCAAATCAATGTTTTATAGCGATTATTTTCTTAAATAAATAAATAAATAAATTTGTCGTTCTCTCTCCCGAGAAGCGAACGCAGAAGACTTGTACAAAACGATCCACCGCCAAGCTCCGCCACATGCCCGCAAGAGGCCAACGCCTTAACCGCGAGATAGCCAGGAGTGTTACCCAGCGGGCTTACACTAACGCCCTTGCTTCCAATTGCGACCAGATTACTCTGGTCTCTCGATTAGTCACGAGTTCGAGCTCGCTTGCGCGGTCCTCTCCCTTACGAAGCGGTGAAACGGTGTATACCGAATCTATCGCGGACCACGGCATCCTTTGCCCGGCTGTTCACCCAGGATCGGGTAGCCGATGGTCGTTTCAAGAGCAGTCGCCGTAAGGTCCGCAACCACCCCCGCTCTATAGGAAACAGTACTGCTTCCAGACTCCCCCAACTGTTAATCAGAGTGCACAGTCGATTGGCTACGCCGCACGGTGCGCACACCGTCCAGGAGCGCCAGAAGGTTGATTCCTAGGGGAAACTAGCCCTAAGGCCAGAGTCCTACCCGCGCTCGCACTTCATGCGTGGAGGGCGCCGGATGGGTGTTGACCCGTGAGTGTGACCAACCCTGAACAGAATGAGTCTTCGTGGCCAACTCAGCAAGGGCCCATTAGCTCCCAAATCGGGAGCTAATGGGCCCTTGCTGAGTAGTATTAGGGCTTCTAAATTATAATAAAATATGTCTAAAAATATTTTATTTTAATTGCTCATATACTTTGAAAAAAATATTTTTTTATTATCATTAAAAAATATCCATAATAAAATTCTTAGAAAATAATACAAAAATGACATAGGATTACGAATTAAAATATTGAACAAATTAAATTGCTGTTATTTTGGAAAATGTTCCTACAATAAACTAAAACCCTATTACATCAGCCAGGCGTTTCATTTCGCATTAAAAGGTTTTCTTTTGATTTTATATGGAATGTGATTTTTAGTTTTAATGGTTTTAGTGATTACAATTTAATAATGATTTTTGAGGATTGGCAGTAATAAAATGTTGCATATCGACATATCATAAGCAATAATAAAGAAATCTGAACCATATATACCTGGTGATCAATTTGGATATTGTAAAAACGGACGAATAAACCGTAATTTAAATGTATCGAGATAGTAAGTTTCTACAATCTGTCAAGATCTTTTGGAAAATAAATAAATGAGAAATATAAATAAATAAATATGTGGGAAAAAATAGTAGGCAAGTGTACCCTTTTCAAAAGGTGTAAAATTAAAAAAATCTATATACATAAAAATGTAAATGTTCGTTAGTTGAAAATTTTAAATCTCGGAAAGTTCTTCACCGATTGCTTTGAAATTTCAACATAACGCTGCACTCGAATACGAGCGTGTTTTTGGTATAATAATCTACCGCAATGGGAGCGTTATCTGTAGAACGTAAAAGCAACACAGCATACAGCCACAGCAACGCGTATCCGGATACAGCTAGGATACAATAATAATGCCCATGTACTAGATACACTGACCTAGTATTTGTAATACGAAATTGTAACATGTGAACGTAACTTCACACTAAATTAAACATAAATCACTTCGGTAAGCATTTCCAAAGGATATTTCCACCCGTCGCTGCCGTAAATTCCACCTCAAATACCCAATACCTACATAATTGGTAAGAAGGTAGGTACCTATTATTACATAAACCTATAATCATGACGAGGTTAGTCAAATTTTAAAGGGACAAATTATTTAAAATCAGTAATTTCACTGCGATTCATTCAGGATAGCAATTCGGCTAATTTCTCAGCAATTAGGCTATTTTTCAGCTTCCGAGGGGGGGGGGGGTGGGAAGGGGTCGAATCGATAGATAAAATGTCGTATAAGAGATGACTTCATACCTCTATGAAGGTAAGGGCAGATTGAGCTCCCGTACGCAACGTATGCAACGCATTATGACATCTGGGCTCTTGAATTTGCTTGAAAACAGATGACACGCGTCTCACGCAACGTCGAATTGCGATCTCCAGATCGGCATGGGCAGGTGGATTGGATGACAGTACGCGGTCCCACGCCTAAAATCAATGTGTTTCTAGAACTTTCGCTTCGAATACTTCTCCTTTCTGGCTAATACTAGCAAGGATTGCGTTTGTTATTAAGTTCTGTAATCAGTTTACTAACGACATCGCGATAACCCCAAACTAAATGCAATAAAAAATGTGCATGACACAGCGACGCACGACTGGAGTTTACTCTTTTAGTGCGAATGTCATTGAATATATAATACAACAGGCAAAGGCGATAAATAAACGCATCTCTTATAATACTGAAAGCATTTATATACTTATATTCACATACAATTGCTTACTTCCTTAATTGATTGTATAATTGATTGATTGGTTAATTGATTGATTGATTGATTAATCGATTAATTGATTGATTGATTATGTGATTGATTGATTGATTGATTACTATTATTATTAATATTACTTTTACAAACAGGCAGCACTATTGCTGAAATGTCAGCATATAAAACTGAGTACAATCACAATTTCTTTTTAAGATAATTCAATTTCGTAAGTAGTCCTAAGCTGAAATTGTTTACTTTTTAATTATTTGCATTACTTATATAAATAAATAAATAAAAAATAAATGTGCATTGAATCTATTTTTGAATATGTTTACACTACATGGTTCAACCACTTCAGCTGGTAAACTGTTTCACTGGTCCATAGTCCGGTTGGTTAGGAAATGTTTTCTGATTGATTAAAACGTTTATTACGAAATGTTATGTTACGAAAAGTTATTTATTTTTTAAACATTCTGCTTAGATGGCGCTAACATTAATAAATTTATAAAAACATAACGCTTTTTGTTAAAGCTAGTTTTACTACACATCAAAATGTCGTACCGAAGGCTTTAAATGAAATCGATTCTTAAGAGGCCGTGTACGAAATCGATGTGGGCCGTGATACCTCTATAATCAATGGTATAATATAACTATAGGTAGGTAGGATTTTCGGAGCCAAAGAGATACGTCCACCCTTTGGAAGCGCTCGGCGGGGACTAGCTGACTTGAGGCGTGAATCGTGTCATAGGCGAGTATCATAACGCGAGAATTAGATTGTTTTAAAAGACTTTATTGCCAATTTTAATTAATGTTTTGCATTTTTTTGAGGAAATGTATTGATATTCAACTAAAGTTTATTTCTGTTGTTTTTATTTTATGAACGATAGTTCTAAAAGGCCAAAATCAAAAGCATTTCTTCGCCCATTTTCTAAAGAAATTGACAAAGTTAAATATTTTTTTATCAACAATTTTATATGAGAGTAGTAAAAAGTGATTCACTTATTATATAGAGGACTTTTACAACAATATATTGTAATTTTTTTATACCGTTTAGATGTCAAAACGATTCCTAAATATGTTATATTCTAAAACTCTTACAGCAAAAATTCACAAACAGTCAATTAATCAAAATTCGGTTTAAGGTCAATTAATCAAAATTCTATAATACTTTTCAAAAAAGTAGCTCACTCATTAGACAATAATATAAATGATCTTTTATGTTGTGCAATAAAACTTATAGAAATACAGTATTTTAACCTTAAATTCACGTCTACAAAATTACGTAAATTCACGAAATGCGCAAAATTTCGTGTACGGCCTCGCTTCAATAAACTCCAAAAAACTCGACTAGGACTTGACCAAACTAAAACTTTGAAAGATTTAATTTCAGCTCAATAGGATACACAAAGACACACAGACTCACAGACTTCACATCGAAAAAACATGTAAATGTAACGATAAGGCCACCAAGCCAGTTGACTTGCAAGTCCATTGGAAGACTAGCTCTATAGACAGTTAGTTAGTTTTCCATCTGGAAATAATCTTTGCCATCTATAAATAATAATAATAATAAAAGGTATTTAAAACGTGTTCCAGTCCCCTACAGATTGGTCTGTATAAAAATAGTCCTAAAATACGTATCCTGAATTGCCGCATCGAAATCAATATTCAGCGGCAAGCACCAGTGAAACAATTGAATTGGCCCACCTGTGCTTCGTTGTTTATTTCGCTCGGGGGCGGCGCAATGCCGACCGGATGGTGTGAAAATATCGCGCGGCCGCGTGAAAACCGTGCGAAAAAAAGGCAGACCCTCCTATTAAGGCGACGTACTACTTAAAAAATAAACCGTATCTGAGTTTTTAAGCCCCGCCTACTTACCCCCTCCCCTCGCGACGGGGCAGGTGTTTATTATGTTGACTCATCTCGCAGCGATATTCACTCGCTATCGATGTCTGGACTAAACACACTAGGTATACACTATTGCAATGGGATTTATATTTTGGGATTATGCAAGTGTCATGTACCTACGCTGGTGAAGAAGGCTACGCTTTATCATCATCTAAACTTGAACATTATATTACTTTCCCGGCTGCCACTGGTAGGGAAGGTGTTGTGATCGTGCGGAAAAAAATGTTTAGATAACGATAGAGATGTCCATTTTGAGGTCCACCAAGATGATTAAGACCATTTTCAGAGAAATGTATGTCTGTTTGCCTGTATGTAATCTCTCACGATAACTGCCGAGCCGTTGAACCGATTGAGTTGAAATTTGGAACATAGGGATAGTATCACCCTGGAATGCGCCCATTAGATTTTGGCTGTCAACTGTTAAACCAAACTATCACTGTCAAAAATTGACAGAAGCCATATCTTACAGAATTTCATTTGCGATATGTCATTTGAAATCCCCTGAAAAACTGTATTAAGAAGAGTCACCTGTCACTAATTAATTTTCGACATTTTAAAATTATTTTAAATGGTGATAGATGACAATTGGAGAAATGCCGTTAACTGTTTTGGATACAGTTTTCCAAGGGCTTTTAAATGACATAAATCGCAATTCCTGTTCCGTGAGATACAGCTTTAGTATTTTTTTGATAGTTGTAGTGACAGTTTTTGATAGTATTTTTTGGCAGAAAAAACATTTAGAATCGAATTAAAAAACAACATTGTGTATCGAACTATTTATTCGCGGTATAATAGTTCTTTGAGGAGGACATAACGACATCCATCGCCTTGTACATTATCATTAAAAAATTATTTAATTAAAAAGTAATATAATTTATTTTTAGATACTGTAAGCACATCATTGTAAACTTTAAAGAAATACACATCATTAAAAATAAATAATTATTAATTAAAATATAAAATCATTAAGACAAAAAATCATGAAGACATTTCTGGTTGGCAAAGTAGTCTGTTATTTCTGAGTAGATACATACATATTAAATGTAAAGAGACGAATAAATACATTTAAAATTGCGCAGTACATTTGAGACTTCCTTTTTGTAGCCTTGACAGTGTCGCTTTGTAGTGGTGCGCCGACTTTTGTAATTAAAATTCATCAAATGATAATACATTTTCAAAAGCCTGTTCATCATTATTAATTAGATCTGTACTCAGCACAGATTTGGAATATCGTGTACTTTTCGGTGGCTCTATATTGCTTGTGCTTTGCTTTGGAGTGTTATTGGCAAGTACATTCTCTGTGAGTTCTTTGCTCGCTTTGTGATGGAATCACTGAAAACTAACTACCGCTTAAGCGTTGGACAAGGGAGAGGAACCGATTTCTTTCGTTTTATCGTGTCGTTTCTTTTATTTGCTTCTTTCAAAGTGTATTCAGGCTCCCTTAAATCCATATTCCTTCATACTCCTGGATCGATAATTTCAGGTAATACACAGTCCATATAAAAACAAACAAGTTTTTTCCATGACATTTGTCCAAATCAAATCATTCGTCTGTATATATTCGGTTTTGAGGAGATCGTTTTTACCAGACCAAAATGTAAATAGGCACACTTCCTTTCCAGTTATATGTATCGTTCCAGTTACAGTTTCTTTCCAGCACACTTTCTTTAAAGTTATCCACAATACCACAGATAGTTCATACCTTGTTGAAAACTTACGTTTTTTCGTTCCTCAGCGATTAATTCGCAATTCACGCACGTTTGAGGTATCTCGTGCCAATACCAACTACGGGAAACATTCCATCGCTTATGGGCTGATATGCACGTACGACTCTTGTTTCTCCACCATCGACATTTTCAACCTCAACCAACCGACGTTCGTTAAAGAATTATTCAAATCAATTGCACCTAACGAGCTTGTTAATACCTATAGTAATTAGTTATATACTTTCTATACAACAAAATAAAATTCGAAATTTAAATTCTAAGTGTCAACATATTTTAAAATTTTCTCCCCTCTAAATAATAATTAAATAATAAATTTTAGTGATTATAGTGCAATTCTATAGTCTGGATTAACTCGCGGTTAACACGGGACGCGTCCCGAAGGATCTGATCGGTCTGAGCTGTTCACTTTAAATATTCGACCAGCGTGTCTATGGAAAAGTCGACCATCGAAAACAAGCGAGCTGTAGTTACTGGCTGAAGGCAGATCGACTTTGCTGAAGATACATCGGAGGACTTACTGAAGGTGGTGGTGGATTTGATTGACCAGCCACCTTTCGAAGACTATATGCAAAGACTCTCAGAAGGAGGTTACCGCAAGGTATAAGGACGATCAATTGTGCGCTGGCAGCTTAGAAGGATTACGAGACTCTTGTGGAGGCGATAGTGGTGGACCTCTGCAAGTGGCGATAGCTGACAACCAATGCCTTTTCAACATAATCACCGTTACCAGTATTGGAAAGAGCCCTTGCGGAAGTGCCAAGGGACCTGGCATATACACTGCCGTGAAGAGTCATGTGAAATAAATGGCGTTTTAGGAGTATGTCTACCGGCGAAAAATTGTCCAAAAACTGAGGGGGATTTGCCAAAAGGGAAACTATCACAATTTTGTATAATGTCGGAACAAGAGACTGTATGCTGTATTCAACACAGCCCCATGAGCAACAACACGAGATCATCAGAAAACCAGGATAAATCCAATAATGCATCTTCTATATCACCGCCTACTACAACAACTACCAATAAGTCACCGGTCATCTCTACAATAGCTCCAGAAAAAACTCAAACATCACCACAAGCCATAACTACCAATTTCATAAATGACAGTGTGAAAAACGAACTAAATCCGAAAAAATAGCTCTGCAATATTGAGTAAAAATTTAACAATGACAGTCATTGCTGCGTTAGCGATTAATTGATTTATTTTATTTTATCTGCATCCAAACTTTTCTCTGGTCGTAACGGTCTCCGTTCCATCGGGTTCAGAAGAGGGAGGAAGAGAGAGTGCACCCGTGGTCGCGCGCCCACCTGTGCACTATAATATAGCCTGCGCACTTGACTGCTTCCGAACAGTGGACTCTGAGAAGACTAAAGAAGTCACTAGAATCTACAATGCAGTCGCTGTGGCCGAACACGGCTAGAAGGATATATATATACAACATATCAGTAGCTACCACAAATATTTATAAATATCTATAAATATTTATTATATATCTATAAATACCTATAAACATCAATAAATATCTGTATTTATATATCCACTATACGACCTATCTATATCTTTATTTATATCTATATACATATACACATACCATCGTCTAACTCCTTCTTCCTAATCACTTCCAATTCCCTACCTCTCCCATCGGTTTTCTATATATTTTTTATATTTAATATGAACTTTGTTTATTTTATAATTAATTTTTAAGTGTAATATGCTGAAATCCAAATGTGTAATAAACGATTATAGGCGTAATGTTTTTCTTTTTTTTCTACATTTATGCACACGTATGTATATTGTATGCGCTGTATTTTTCCAGAAATAAAATAAAAAATAAATAAATAAAAAGAAATTATATATGGACCTGTCCTTGAACTTGAACGTACCAGTGATGTTTGATGCTGATTTCAAGTTTTCCATCTTTCTGTTTCCAAAATGTCACTTTTCTTTTTCTTGTCGCTTCCGTTAACCAGATTCTATGCGCTGTAATGGGAAATTTGACTTCAAAAATATAATCATCAGATATTCCATCTGGAGAAGCTCCCAAAAATGGAAATTTAGGGTCAATGAATAATCCACATTGCTGAATTTCCACTTTTTCTAGACATATTTTTCATTCTAGTGCAGTTGTTTCATTTTCTTTTCCATGGCAAATTGATGCTACGTTGCTCAAATCCCATTTTCAGTCATGGATTTAACTAAATTGGCGCATTTTGTGTGTTGTTAACTATTGACAATTTTGCCAAAGTTAGACGCAGTTACCATTTTTCTTCGTAATTCCAACCACTCGCTGCTTTCACCTTGAATAACCGTAAGTTTTTCAATTCGCAATCGATCATTTTTCTATTTTCCAATTCTTGAAATAACAGAGCTTTGCTTTTTTCGAATATTTCTGATGGAACATCGGGTTGGTTGCAATGTTCTCCATAATGCGAATTATTGTTTTTTTTTTCAAAAAAACTTTCTGCTTTTATTTCTTTTATAAAGAATGGATTTACTTAAATGCCTCTGTCTTCTTTATTCCACTTTTGATATCCTGCCAGAGGGACTTTTGCTATATATTTTTTATGTAATCTTGAGAGTGGCTGTTTTGTATTAAAATGATATAACTGCCGCATTACATCGCGCTTGGTAAGACTGCTTTTGGATGTAATTTGTCCTCTTACCACCAATAAATTTTGCAATGATGCCGTTAAACCTTTCGAGAACATTACTATCGACATCATGAATTAGGCTTCTTGCATGTATTGCTACCTACGTTTTAAGTTATGTAACGTATTCTTTCCCAAATAATGTCACCCATCAAACAACTCATTGCATCCAGTGTTTCATTTTCCGACAAACAATTTTAAAAACTTCTACATTTATCATGGTTTCCAAATGCATCTATCGGGGCGTTCAAAATGTCATTATACAGGCAATCAATTTTCTCATCAATTGAAATGTTTTGACATTTATTATAAGCTACTGCTGATGTAATATTTCTTCGCATTTTTAGTTTTTTTTTTCACAGACATTACAAGTTGAATAAAAGCTTTTAAAAAGTAGATACCTACGTTTTGTTTTTTAAATTACAATTCTGCCTATCTGACGGTTTTCTATATTAGAACGGTCAGAATCGTAGCCTAATAGTATATTATATTTATACATGGGTGTATAGCTCTGTCATATGGCTCTAACGCAAATGTATTGGCATTATTTACTGTCCCCCTTATATATGACACATTTTGACTCGCGGGAAGCAAGCTGAAGTGGCGCACTTGTTTTAAACTCGCATAAGATCACACCGGTCGTAGGTTCAAAACCTACCGATATGTATATTTTTTTTTGTTTTTATACATAAAGAAACATTGTTATCAAATAAATGAACACTTTTTATTAAAAAAAAGTAATATTGTAAATTTAAAAAAAAATAAATAAATATTAAATATATTTTACTTATTATTGTTTCTATTTTTCAACATATGATTTATCATGTTTTTAAACCTCTTTCATTTACACGGTGAAATAGCCATCTAAAACCGATATTTTTTTACTTCACATCTCCGATCCATCGAAATGTCAATTTGGTAATAATAAGTCATGAAACAGAGCGTCGCGAACGCAACCGCATATGTCGGCCTTCGAAGCCGAAATGAACCACGTTTTCTAAGAGCCAATAACATTTCATTATAAAAGGTTGGCTGTTATGCCATTTGAATCAGTAATTGATCCCCACATAAGAACCATATTGACCCAATGTCGCTTGCGGCATTTTGAATGCCAGCGCGTCGTCGCGAGAAGAGCGCGCTCATCTCATTGTATGACAAAAATAATATAAACGGGCTCTGCAAAATATTATTTTTAAAATATACTGATATTTTATTTGAAAAAAATAATCGTCAGTACTACAAGTTTATTGTACATAGTTTATGTAAAAAAAAACAAACTTGAAAAAAACACACAGTAATAAGTAATATTTAACAGTGAATATGGATGAAAGTTACACTTTTTATATAATTTTTTTTAACAAGAAAAACTTATTTTTTTAAATTTATGCGAAAGCATTCCTCTTTACAACTATTGTTAAAATGCCGTAGTATTTTTTTTTGAGTTTCTTGATCGTGCAGTTTAGTGTGAGGCACGTTTCAAAAAATGCTCTAAAATGAAAATTTCCTGTATAGCTCCCAGATTTAATTATTTTCCTCAATTTTCCAATACTTAAAAAAAAATCTGAAATAGCTATCTACTTAAGAAAGGTACTGTGAGTTACGATAATTTTTTTTTGTTGGCTAACATCATCAGTTATTTCAGTATGACTGTTCAAAAATTGCCAAAAAATGTAATTTTCGAAATTTACCTACATCGTCGCCTTAATTACTTACTTAACCGAGTTGTTTGTATTAATGATCCACGGGCGCCCTGTGTACACGCCATGTTGGCACAGCCACCGCCCGGGTGCCATGCTGGTGCCACTGTTGCCTTCTGTTATATACCATAAAAATACAAGCCTGAGCGTTGAATATGAATATATCGAAAAAAAAATATGCAACCATATGAGTAGATATTATTTATGGCAATATTTTACAAACGAAACACAAGACGGCTTACATTTATACGACGTTTTAAAAGACGGTGTCTTTTTCCTTGTCAATGTGGATCTTTGCATCAGTGTAATAGTGCCCCTAAATGTACCTTTTTGTACCTATTTGTAGATTGTTTCTTTAGTTTTTTTTAATTAGTTTTCACGTTTCATTTATAAAACTCGGTGGCGCTTAATTATTCAAAATATTTTTGGAGTTTACTTCTTAATAATCGATTTCATTCAAAGCCCCCGGTACAAAAAAATTATGGGTAGTAAAATCGATCGTTAACAAAAAGCGTTATGGTTTTATTAAATGTATTAATGTTAGCGCCATCTAAGGAGAATATTTCGAAATTAAATAACTTTTCGTAACATAGTAATAAACGTACCTGACAATAGATGGCAGCACATGTATTATTTTGTTAGCGCCATCCAAATAGAAGATTTCTAAATTAAATATCTTTTCGTAACATAGTATACATATGTACGTGACAATAGATGGCAGCACATCTATTATTCTTCAAAAACAATGTTAGTATAAGTAATATCAGTATTTAGTCTGCTATTCAAAATATCAACAATCGATTTGTGGAACTTTGGAATTAAAGTTACAATAATATTTATATGTATTTATATTTATATGTATATACCGTTAAGTCAACAAAGGTATACAATATTGTAAGATATGGAAGAAACCAGTTCAAGTGACAATGAAAAGAAAAACGAAGAACACATGAATGTGGTAACTAGGTAGGCTTATAATTCATGTGTATACATGTATGATATAGATTGTACAATGCACATATAAACATATGTGCCCTTTATGGTTGAATTTATCGAATTTGACAGTTCTGTAACCAGCCCGCCACTGAAAAAATAAAAAACTCAGGCAGAGCGACAGCGAGAGTACAGACTCCTACAAAACAAACTGAAGAATTAGAAGTAAAAAAATGATTCTTTGATCAATATAAATAAATATGAATAAAAGTATATAAATGCTTTCAGTATTTTAAGAGATGCTGAAAGCATACACCATTTTCCTATTGTATATTCAATGACAAACTCCAGTCGCGCGTGGGAGCTGACACGCACAACTTTTTTATGGCATGTCTTTTACTTATACTTTCATCTGGCTTTCTTGTCTAATAGAAATAAGTTAATAGCAAAGCCCCATTTTTAAAAACAAATTTTTATTAAAATGCTCTGTCCCGAGCCAACCCTGGATGCAGCAGCAGCCATGTCATAGTGGAACTTAGAAAGGGCTATCATAATTAATAAATATACAGAATTTCGTGTTTATGCTGTTAACCGTTCAGGAGTCATCTTGTCGGAAGCCAGCCCTGGGTGCAGCAGCCCTATCTCGGTTAAATTTAGAACGGGCTATCATAATTGAATGCGTATACAAATTTCTGTGCTGTTGACCGTTGATGAGTCCCCTCGTTGGAAGCCAATCTGTCGTGCAGCAGCCCTGTCGCGGTGAAACTTAGAACGAGAATTGTGTGTTGGTGCTATTGACGGTGGAAGTCTAGCCTCGTCGGGAGCCGATCCTGGGCGTAGAGCCGATCGGGACTGAACCAACATGCTAATTTCAGTTTTCTAGGATAAGAGGAAGTGATTCTAAATCAGCTTGCAGATGTGCAAGGCTTGCCCTAAAAAAACTATCAAACATTGCAAGGTAAATAAAAGCTTGTAAAAACGTAATGACTTTTCGGCCAACCCAATTATAACTTTTTTATAAGTGCGATCTTGAAGCAAACTGAGTCATATCCCTCACTTTTTGGCACTGTATTAGTTTGTAACGATCTTAAGTATCGTAGATGCCAGTCAACAAATGCATTGAATTCCAGTGAAATACACTGACGTCAATACAGCCATTGTTTCCCCTTGTGAAGCGCTGAATTAGCACGAATTTTAACTACTTTGTCAAATCAGTTACATTGAACAACATTTTCTTTCGAAATATTTTGGATTGCGTCATTTTTCGGCCTTTATAAGGCGGCGAAATTAGCACCAGGGTATCATATCGAATGATTACTCCCCCCAAGACAGCGGCGGAATCACCCGGCACTACTCTCACGAGTCAGGTCAACGGGTCCGACCATTTTGGGTACCTCTTCCTTTCTTCCTCATATCGAGTAGAGCAAGCTTCTTCTGAACTCCTACAGACTCGAGCCGTGTCGAGTAGAAGATACTCAGAGCACATATTGGCCCGTATTCCGTTTCTCGCGGGCTTAAACTAAGCTGTTGCTAAAAATTAAGAACTTAAGCACCTTCATTATTTTGTTGGTATTCCGTTTTATCAAAATTAAGAACCAGTCTTAAATCTTAAATTTCCGTTTTGTCTATGGCCATTCTAAAGCGGGGTCTTAGTTTTGACAGCTCGCCGCCCGCTCGTCGCCCGATCGCTCGCCGCCGCGCCGTTTCGTGTTTGTGTGTCGATTCGCGTTTTGGTTTGTTTTGAAATAAAACGGCAAACAATAATAAGGAGAATATGCCTAAACAAGAATATACAGGGCGATTTATCATAACCTACAAAAAAAATACACAGGATCTTCAGGGCAAGATATAGATACCTATCAATAAACGATTACTTACGATTATAATCTGCGCTCATCATTCCTTCTTCGATTTAAAAGCTAATGCTGAGCAAACATCTTTGGAAATTGCAACACGAAAAGTCTTTGGAATCACAAGCAAAAACAGGTTACACGGCTGTCAGACGAAGACTGATCGATTTTAGACCGCTCTTAGATAAGACCCCGAACAAGACCCATCCGCCATGACAGTTGTAGAAACGGAATACCAAAAAGGGTCTTGACGGTGCTTAACGTCAATGTAAGCACCTGATGATCTCTATATAAGCACGCGCTAGTTAGGACACATGAAAGGGAATACCAAAACGTCACTTCAAAATTAAGCGTCGTTTTAGCGCCTTTTTAGACCCCAATTTAGGCACCTGCGAGAAACGGAATACGGGCCACTATAATCCTTATCCATTCACCCTCGTAACTTCAGGCAGATAGCCACCGCATTCGCGTCAACCCCTAACATATTCGGGAAGCGTTAACAAACTGGCAATATACATCACTAAATTCCTTCTGATACAATAAATACCTTCTGATATACATTCAATCGATTTTCAATACGGAGATAACTCGCAAGTTGACACCACCTCCTCACATCAAACAACCAAGGGCGGTCCCAGGGGGGGGGGGGGGGTCAAGGGGGTCATGACCCCCCCAAATCTTAAATATATGGCTTATAATAAGCTCCTTATGCAAATACACTTGTTTCCGTAAATAAATTTGTGTATAATAAATGGGAACTTTGTTTTATTTACAAACCGTTAAACCAATCTCATGGCCCATAACAGCGACCCCCCCCCCAAACCTTAAGCCCATAACTGTGACCCCCCCCCAAAATGTAAGGCTAGGACCGCCCTTGCAAACAACTTGGAGTCTAGTGAGGGGTGGCCCGTCACAAGTCCCTAGAATGGTCTTTAGCTTTTTCCCGAATGCTCGTTTATGAAGCACATCCATATCAATTTATTGCGGTGTTTCCAAACGCCTTCATATATTTTATCGAAGCGTGTTTGGCGCCGTGACGCGGGCGCCTTCTTATTGAGTTTTGCCGCGGTGGTTTCCTCGAGATCTTCGTCCCCCGGAGGCTTGTTGTTTTTTATTTATTCTGTATGTGTTTTCATTCGCCGGGCTTTACATTACTTACGGGATTACTGGCGGAGGGGTAACGCGATTGGACTGCCGCGCCGGGGAATTCCACCGAATCTACACAGTTTCACACATTTGCCATTCTATTCGCTTCCGAGATGATCTTGCCTTACGCCATTGATTATGTAGTTTATAACTGCAAAAACTGTTCTCAGAATGATATGTGGGTTACAAAGAGGTGATCACTGTGCTGCGATGTTTAAAAATTAAAAAAATATTGAATGTAAAATGTGAATTTATTTACCAGTGTGAATTTATTTACTTTTAATTCATTTTTTTATTTTATAAAATTATCCATTACAAGAATATTGATTTTGCCAAAAATAACAAAAGTATAAATAATAATATTTTTACACTTTTTTTTGCGAAGCAGAAAGATTACATTTGTGTGGATTTTATCACCCCACTAGATTGTATATCTCTTCTGGGGTGATAGTACCTATTTAAGACATAATGACTTCACTTTTTATTTTTTTTCCATTCCTTCATTCCGATCACTCATTCATTCTTAAAATTTTTAAGGTTAATA
Source organism: Micropterix aruncella (assembly GCA_944548615.1). NCBI lineage: Eukaryota > Metazoa > Arthropoda > Insecta > Lepidoptera > Micropterigidae > Micropterix > Micropterix aruncella. Next base: position 34,846,102 of record OX155957.1, on the reverse strand, counting down.
CAATATATAAATGTGTATATAAATAAAAAACTAATATTAAATTAAAAAAAAGAAAATATTTAAGTTTATAGATGAGCGAAATAAATAAATATATAATTAAATAAATAACTCAATTGACCAATTACATATAAAATTGCACATATGAAATGCATATATAAAATTATAAATCTAAATAATTAATATAATATAATCAATTTATTTTAAACATAATCAGCCGAAACATATTTCTTGTCAAGTATCAGGTGACAGATATGTCAAATATGGCCTAAGTCAGGGTGTGGGTCACCATTTCTTCGCACTGGCTTCTACTTTTCGTCATGAGCCACTTGAAAATATATTTCTTCATAGTCAATCTGTTAATTGAACTCAGCACTTTAGCCTCCCCCAAGGAAGAGCAAAAGGAATCATAAAGACGCGGTGCCAGAAACGCGTTATGCCCCTGTGCAAATCTCACTAATTCACTCGCTGGTGGGCTTGTTCTTTTTTATTCCGAGTGTCGTATGAGTGGTTTAGCGAAGAATGACGATCAGTGCTGCTACGGAAATGCGTAATAATATTTATGCGAGAGCAAATTTGGGAGGCCACGAAAAGCACTCGAATTTTCACGAACATAACACACGCAATAAGAATAACAACTTGATTCCAAAATTGCAGCTGGGGGAAGATGTTTCCTGCGACTCATCAGAGTTTGCAGCGGAATTACATCCTCGGGCCACTTAATGCGAGGTCGTCTCGTGCGATAAAATGTACGCCGGAGCGGATGAAAAGGAAACGGCGGACGCCTGAATAAATGATGGCGTCGGCGCTGGGCACCCGCCCGCTTTAAATCAATCCTGAATATTTCATCGCGCGCGCGATCATTGCGGACACTCGGCCACCGCCATAACCTTGCACTGGCGCAGAAGCCCGAACCTGTGGATTGGCGGTTTGGGGTCCCGCAGACTAAACCCAGACGCCTGAGTGGGACGTAGTACGAGGCGGTATTTCTGAAATACGACTAAAACGAGACTCTACTGAAACGAGGTGGGCTTTACTTATACTCCGGTTTAAATCTTGGATATGCCTTGATTTTATCATTGATTGTTAACGCAGTGATTTTCAACCCCCCCCCCCTAAGGTCACAGTCTATTTAAAAATAAAAATCGATAATATTACAAAATCTTTATTTGTTAACCGACTTCAAAAAAAGGACGAGGTTATCAATTCGGTTGTATTTTTTAAATGTTTGTTACCTTATAATACCGTCATTTATAAACCGATTTAGAATATTCTTTTTTAAGCTATTGCATAGCTTTTATCGCGGGCCCAGCGCGGCGACCGATTGAAGAAATTTCTTAACGAAAATTAATGATTTTAAACTGATAATTACGTCTAAACTAGTACTGCTTACGATTCGAAAAAAATATATGTTAAACAAGAACATTTTCGTAATATTCTTAGCTTTGAATATTTTAGATTTTGTTTATATTACATATTGTAATTAATTTGTGAAATTAGGTCTAACCGAACACAAAAACGACTACTACGCAAATACTATCTGGCGTATTATTATGAAACCTGCACCATTTTAAAGATAATTTAATTATCTATCTTTTTATCTACGAATTTTTTCGAATAATCCGGTTTTTTTGCTTTATCGAATAAAAATTCGTGCACGGCGCTGTATCGGAAGACGTTTAAATTATTCCGAATCATTTGCTACCGCAGCCGCAAATGATTCGGAATAATTTCAACGTCTTCCGATAAAGCGCAGTTATCTGATATCAGAAAAAATTAAATAAATAAAATAAATAAATAATTATAATTGCATAAGTTGTTAAAATTGCTATGCAATAGCTTTACCGCGGCAGTCCCCGAGTGCCACACGTATTTTTTTTATTACAAAGGATATACATCCAGATTGGTCTCATTTGTATCAACATCCTGTTCTGATGATTGGATCCATGAGGAATTGAGGAAACTCCTCAAATATTATCATATAAAGTTGAAAATTTACATGTTGGTTCAGTTTTAACGACAATGCATTTTTTATGGTTAGCATGACATGATTCTACATATTGAGTTGTCGACTACAACGGGCGAGCCCGTCACCACAGGACGTTTTAACGATTAGTCGTTCTATCGACCTGCAGTGAACGTGAAGGCTTTGGACAAAACAATCCGACGTCTAGCTACGCCACAACCCGTAAGAGACCAACGCCTTACCGCGAGATAGCCAGGAATAGTACCCGGCGGCTCGAGACACTCGCGCCCTTGCTTCCAATTGTGACCAGATTTCTCCGGTCTCTCGATTGGTTCCGAGTTCGAGGTCGCTTGCGCGGGCCTCTCCCTTACGAAGCGGAGAAACGGTGTACACCGAATCTATCGCGGACCAAGGCGTCCTTTGCCCGACTCTGAACCGGGATCGGATGGCCAATGGTCATTTCAAGAGCAGTCGCCATAATGTAGGCAACCACCCCCGCTCTATAGGAAACAATACAGTTTCCAGACTCCCCCGACTGTTAGTCGGAGAGCACAATCGATTGGCTTGCGCCGCTCGGTGCGCAGACCGTCCAGGAGCGCCAGAGGTTTGATTCCCAGGGGAGACTGGTTGACCCAGTGTCCTACCCAGGTTCGCACCCCATGCGTGGAGGCCATCGGATGGGTGTTGACCCGTGAGTGTGACCGACCCTAAACACATGGGTCTTCGTAGCCAACCCATCATGGGCCCGTTAGCTCCCAAATTGTCATGACATGACATGATTCTACACCCAGGGTTGGCTCCCGACGGGGAACTCTTCAACGGTCAACAGCACAGACACGAAATTCTGTATGCGCATTCAGATATGATAGCCCGTTCTAAGTTTCATCATGACATGGCAGCTGCTCTCAGGGTTGTCTCCAGACGAGGGGACTCTTCAATGGTCAACAGCACAGACACGAAATTTTGTATATGCATTCAATTACGACAGCCCGTTCTAAGTTTCGCCAAGACAGGACTGCGGCACGCAAGGTTGGCTTTCGACGAGGGAACTATTCAACGGTCAACAGCACAGAAACGGAATTTTGTATACACAATAAATTATGATAGCCCTTTCTAAGTTTCACCATGACATGGCTGCTGCACTAATAAAAAAATGAAGTCAGTTTTTTTTTGTAAAAATTTGTGTGCTAACATTTACAAATATGCTAACATTTACAGATTCGGAAGAGAAACATTTGTGTTTTGCTATTGCTTCTACAACTGATACTGTATGATAATTTAAGAGGCCGTGTACGAAATCGATGTGGGCTTTGATACCTCTATAGTCAATGGTATAATATAACTATAGGTAGGTAGGATTTTCGGAACCAAAGAGATACGTCCACCCTTTGGAAGCGCTCGGCGGGGACTAGCTGACTTGAGGCGTGAATCGTATCATAGGCGAGTATCATAACGCGAGAATTAGATCGTTTTAAAAGACCTTATTGCCAATTTTAATTAATGTTTTGCATTTTTTTTGAGGAAATGGATTGATATTGAACTAAAGTTTATTTCTGTTGTTTTTATTTTATGAACGAGAGTTCTAAAAGGCCAAAATCAAAAGCATTTCTTCGCCCATTTTCTAAAAAATTTGATGAAGTTAAATATTTTTTTTATCAACAATTTTATATGAAAGTAGTAAAAAGTGATTCACTTATTATATAGAAATTTTTCACAACAATACAATGTAATTTTTTTCTACCGTTTAGATGTCGAAACGATTCGTAAATATGTTATATTCTAAACCTATTACGACAAAAATTCACAAACAGTCGCCGGTTTAAAGTCAATTAATCAAAATTCTATAATAATTTTCAAAAAAGTAGCTCACTCATTAGACAATATTATAAATGATCTTTTATGTTGTGCAATAAAACTTATAGAAATACAGTATTTTAACCTTAAATTCACTTCTGCAAAATTACGTAAATTCACGAAATGCGCAAAATTTCGCGTACGGCCTCTAATTAGGTTCAGCTTCAAAAGTAAAAACAGTTTAAACAAGTAAATATATTAAAAAGAATAAAAAACACGCCTGCCGCTAGAGAAGGTGAACTATAGTATTTATCATTCTTTGTATATTATAGGGATTTTTAATGACACATTTGTGGTTTATGTATTTATCCATATAGATACATGTGTATTTCAGGAGTGTACTCAATCATACCTTTCATTTGACACTAAATACGAACAATTTACGTTAATTAATTGACATTTGGACATTTGGATATTTAGACAACTACTTACTTGATATTTGGAAATTTAAGGTGCCTAATGACACTCAGGATGATATAGCATACAGGACGATTCCAACATAACCATACACTTCTAAATCGGTTTATGCGTTTGAAATTTATGGTGGAATAAAGAAACGCAAAATATACCCTGAAAAAATATAGCATGAACCCTGAACACATTACAGTCCCCTTTTTTAGGCAGTCGGGTCATTAATGTGGTTTTTGCCATCGCCATTTTGTTTTTGAAAAGTTTATTTATTGGATGCTTACATTTATAGCTGTGGAAGAGACTAAGGGAGGCCGAGAGAACTAAGTTGCTGTCGAAGGGGGGTCGCGTTAGAGTTTTATTATTTTTACCAAAGGGGGTTCGCTGTCTAAAAAAGGTAGAAAAACACTGATTAAGCGTATTAGATTGGGAAACATCGGTTTTTGAATTTGGCAATCAGGATTTCTCTACGAAACGCAACGCGTAGAAGGCTGCCATATGTCCAAAATGTAATTAATTTTCTATTATTATGTTCAATATGGCGACTTTCGTGGTATAGCAGTATGGCGGCGTTCTGTAGATGGCGCTCTAAACATGTCTATACGGTATGAAATAATATTTTTCAATCATAGCACTTATTATTTTAATATTATTTACATAAGGATGTCCATTTTTAATTTGGTGTACAGGTTTCAATACGTAATAGTTATAATTCCAAGATCAGATAGACTAGTAGATGGCATTCTTTTTCTCTGTATTATTTTTATGATGTAATTAGCCTATATCGATAAATACGATAGATAGCACTGATCAAATGATGTTATTGTTATCGTTTATTAAATTATTGGTTTTTATATTTAATCAGTCATTTCTTTTCAATGTTGTTAGAGTTTCAATGTTGTTATCAGCGGTCCCTGCATTTCGCCGTTTTAGAAGGGTTACCAAATCGTGCTATGGAGTTGTGTAATCTAGTACAAGATGTAATCAACGATTTTATTTCTGGTATATAAAATTTTTCTTTATTAAGGAAACATCTAACTGAGTAAACCTCGACTTGAATTGCAAGCTGTACTCAAAAGGCAACCTGCACAGGATGTCTGAAATTTCCTACTATTTTACCAGCTCCCTAAAACGGGCGATCGACAGGGGCCGACTCACAATCGCCTTGATTTCCTCCGTTACGCCCTAGAAATTGCGTCATGCATGTCACAATTTACGCAATTTTGACCTTTTTTTGGTAGTAGTCTTTATTCATAAAAAAAGATACAAATTACATGTCACAGTTCCCCACTAAGGCTAGTGCCTTTTCAGTGGGTAACTAACAATAATGTGTTTATATCTGACTTATATTATCTATTACCTATTATACTTTTATTAACTATTATAACTTTTTACGTTAAGTAGATGCATTGACTTCCTAACCTAACCTAATCTAACCTATATCTCCTATCATAACTAGCTGAATATACACTTATAAATATGCTTTTCCACTAAATTAATATGCCTACTTACTAATCTAACCTAACCTATACTAATTATCCTGGTATACTTACTTTGTTTACAATTACAATAACAAATGATTACACTAATAAAATGATTCATACTAGATATCTATACTTATGCCCTAACCTAACCTAACTTATCTTAATTAGCTTGGTTTACCATACTTATTATACTTGATGTTAATGCTAATTTAGTCTAATAGAATTTTTACTTGTTACAGTTATGCTACTGCTTTTACATATTTATGCTAATTCACACTAATATAGTTTTAATTTCTCTGCTATAGTATTTATATTACATAATATTTAAATTATTTCAATTAGCTCGCCTGGGTAAGTCATTATTTAGGTTGCTTAGTAGTATAAGTTTCAATGTTTTCTTTAGTAAGTATTTGCTGATTGAGTTGTCTAATTTTATAGAAAAGTGATTGAGATGGCTCCTTGGATTCCTATTGGTTTCGCGAAGTTTGGGTTTCAATCGAAAGTTACCAACTGCTTCAATAATTCTTTCCCATCGTTAAAAAAAAGAATATATTTTAACTCAAAATATAAACCCTGTAAATTGAAAAGAAAATACTACAGGAATCGTTTTATAAAAAGCATATCAACGACCAGAACATACATATTAAAAATGACAAAAGAGCTACGGAAAGAAATTAAATTAGCTAAAAAGCAATATTATTCAAAATTATTAAAAACCTCTTCAAATAAAACTAGACAATCATGGCAGATAATAAATAATGAATTAAATAGGAAAAACAGGACAATTAAAAAAAACATAACCTTGACAATAAATGGAGACGTGATTATCCAGATAAAATATGTGAATCTTTCAACACATTTTTTATTTCTAAACCAGTTCGTCTCAATCTCAATCTCCGTCGGGCCATGCGATCCCGTGTGAGATTGAAATTTGAAGTAGAATTACCGCTAACGTCAGGTATAGGCTGCGAAAGCGATCAGACTGGAGGATGGATAAAATCATCCAAATCTGGTAGCAAGGGCGTAAGGATAACCCGCTGGGTTGCACTTCTTAGTGCACCGTAATAAGGCGTCGGACTCTTACGGGCTGTTGCCGTAGTTTGGCTGTGGATTGTGTTGTCCATCAAGTCTTTACGTTCATCCTATAGGATACAGAATAGCACGATGTCGTTATAACTCTCTGGGTGGGGGTTGGGGGGGGGGGGGGGGGGGAGGGGGGAGGGTTCGACCGTAGTAATTGACACCATTCAATGCTCCCTTGACATACGTTGATATTATTTGGCTTGCCCACGGTTGCCGGCGTTGTTAGACCCCGCGTCCGCCGCGCTAATGCTTTCCCCCATCAGTGTCCAGTTTTTCAATTAGTGGTGCCACCATATTAAGTTTCACAAAAATGTTTCTACTTTTCGCGCGTTTTAAGCAATATAAATAGTAAACTTATTACGAGTTATAATACCCTACTAGTTTTTTTTACTAGGCACGGTGAATGTTTTGTTGTTAAATATGTTTTTAGAAATACGGTTTGTATTATATTTTAATTTACCTGCCTACCTACTGACAAGGTGGTAAAGTATTATAAATGCGCATTTTTTTCCAGATGATGAAAGATATATACATATCGACTCCCCCCCCCCTCCCCCCCCCCATCCCTCCCTCGAGACGATTAAGACCATTTTCGGACTGTAGTCTGTCTGCTGAGTGTCTGTGTGCCTTTGTGTATTTCTCCACGATAGCGACCAAACGCTTAATCCGATTGAGCTGAAATTCGGCATGCAGGCATCATTCGGTCATGGAGAGAGTGGAAAAATTGTGGTTGAAATCGGTCCACCAGAGGGCGCGCTAGCCATACTTCAATCTCGAAATATTGGACTTACAGACTTGAACTTCGGTACATAGAAGCGTCGTAGGGCCTAAATTACATTTTTGGTTGGAATGTCTATAAAAATAAATAAATTAGAACATATGAAAAAAGATACCGCATTATTTAAAAAAAAATCTACATGGAAGATAGCCATTTTAATACCACGTAAATATAACAACATACTAAAATATACTACTTTTGCTATCATAGTCACATTACACAATCACTATCGGGGGGGGGGGGCAGCTGTCGGGGTAGCTGGGTGACTAAAGGAGGGGGGGGGGGGTCAGGGTGATATGGGGAGGTTGATGCGGGGAAGTTGCTGGTTGTGAAGTGTTTGAGGGGGATGGGGGGAAGGGGAAAGTGGGGGAGGGGTGGTGGAGGGGGTGTTGGGGTAAGGTAATGTGGTAAATCTGTCTAACAGGGGGGGCGCTAGTCATACTTCAATCTTGAAATATTGGACTTGGAGACTTGAAATGCGTCGGTACAGGGTAAGTAAATATAAATATAAATAGAAGTAAAATGAAGTAGCCGAAAGTTACAGATTTAAACGAATTGGCATCTAAAATTTAATCAGCTCGTAGAAAGCATGTGTGGATTGCAGCTGTTGTTTAAGGAACCTTTTAAACGCCTTTGTTTCCATTTGAGTTGTGGAGAGTGGTAGCGGATTTAAGAGCTTGAAGCTCAAATACCCAAACGACTTCTTAGTTTGCGTAAGGCGAACTTTAGGCAGGACAACATCATCACGTCTGCATGCATTGTGAGAGTGCATATTTCCGCTTACCTGTTGGTCATTAATATTAGATTTAGCATATATTATGCATTTAAAAATATATTCAGCGGTAAAAGTCGGTATTTTGTACTTCATAAAGTATAATTCGCAGTATGTATCACGGGATACTCCTGCAATTACTCTCAGTATCCATTATAGGTTCTACACACGATGAGGCGGGCGGAGTGTTCTGGTCTGTCCGGCCAAATCCGTCAGGCCAAACCCGTCGTGTGTAGCGGGAAATCCTGAACTGAAGGCGCAGCCGGAGGGGCCTCTCATCGAATGAAATTTCTTTCGATGGCCGGATGGCTTGTTGAGGTCGCAGGCCGGGCCGGTGTGTATGTAGCGTGCGGCCGTCAGTTGCGCACAGCAGCACTCAGTAGCACTTACTATGGAATTATTGGGAGTTAATGGGCCCTTGCTGAGTTGGCCACGAAGACCCATTCTGTTCAGGGTTGGTCACACTCAGGGGTCAACACCTATCCGACGGCCTCCGCGCATGAAGTTTAAGCCTGGGTAGGACTCTGGCCTTATGGTCAGTTTCCCTTAGGAATCAACCTTCTGGCGCAACCGTGCGGCGTAAGCCAATCGACTGTGCACTCTGACTAACAGTCGGGGGAGTCTGGAAGCAGTACTGTTTCCTTTAGAGCGGGGGTGGTTGCGGACCTATGACCATCGGCCATCCGATCCTGGGTGAACAGCCGGGCAAAGGACGCTGTGGTCCGCGATAGATTCGGTAACACCGTTTCACCGCTTCGTAAGGGAGAGGACCGCGCAAGCGACCTCGACTCGTAACCAATCGAGAGACCGGAGTAATCTGGTCACAATTGGAAGTAAGGGCGTGAGTGTAGGCCCGCTGGGTAACATTCCTGGCTATCTCGCGGTTAAGGCGTTGGCCTCTTACGGGCTTGTGGCGTAGCTAGACGGTGGAATGTTTTGGTCCTCAAGTCTTCTGCGCTCACTCCAGGGAGATAGAACGACTAATCGTTAAAACATCCTGAGGTGACGGGCTCGCCCGCTGTAGTCGACAACCCAAGTTACTATGGAATACTATGGCCATTACTATGGACAATTCTATTGAATACTATAAAATACTATGGCTATTGCTATGGAATCAATTCTTTCGGGCTCCACAATAACCTGTGAACAAAATATTTGAAATCTAGTTGCTAATATGCCAAATGCATTCTCAAAAATACGCCTGGAACGTAATTTTCGGTGGCTGTATATTATCATGTCTACTCATCATAATATCTACTCTAAATGGGAAAGCGTCGCCGCGTCATTACGACGAATACTTAAGGCATATTTCTTAAACTAAGGAAGGAAATAGTGTTGTTTTATGTTTCGTCTTCCATATGTAGGTAGCTGCGAATTTCAGGTTTCAATTTTAATGTAGTCAATAAATATCCGTCTCTTTCTAAGCAAATCCTTAATCCATTCTTCGCGTTTTTTATTTCTTTTCTTCTTTTAAGAAATTTTCATTAAAGTCAGAGCGTCTGTGTACGTCATCATTGTGACGATGAACTGAGTGGACTGAGGAACTGAGAGGCAGGGCAGACGCCCCTTCACACCTCGCGCGAAATCCGACCTCGCCTTCAGTCCAGATCCGTCCGGCCGTAATGCGGCCTACACTCGATGAGGCCCAGTCTCGGCATGATAGTCCGGTCTCTCGACACTTCCGGTCTCCCGAGTGGTTACAGGTTCGAGGTCGCTTGCGCGGTCCTCTCCCTTACCTAGCGGTAATGCAGTGTCTACCGAATCTATCGTGGACCACGGCATCCTTTGCCTGGCTGGTCATTCGGGAACGGGGAGCGGATTGGTCGTTTCAAAAGCAGTTACTGTAAGTTTAAAAACGACCCCCCGATCTATATGAAACAATACTGTTTCCAGACTCCCCGGCTATCAGTCGGAATGCACAATCGATTGGCTGACACCACGCAGTGCTCAAACCGTCTAGGAGCGCCCGAAAGATGATTCCTAGTGAAAACTGGCCCGCAGGCCGTGCGAGTCCTACCCGGGCTCGCACTTCTGCGTAGAGGCTGCTAGATGGGTGCTGACCTGTGAGTCGGGCCGACCCTAACACATGGGTCATCATGACCTAACTGCACTGGGGAGCTAATGGGCCCATGATGAGGTGGCCACGATGACCCATGTGTTCAGGGTCGGTCACACTCACGAGTCAACACCCATCCGATGGCCTCCTCGCATGGGGTGCGAACCTGGGTAGGACACTGGGTCAACCAGTCTCCCCTGGGAATCAAACCTCTGGCGCTCCTGGACGGTCTGCGCACCGAGCGGCGCAAGCCAATCGACTGTGCTCTCCGACTAACAGTCGGGGGAGTCTGGGAACTGTATTGTTTCCTATAGAGCTGGGGTGGTTGTCTACCTTACGGCGACTGCTCTTGAAATGACCATTGGCCATCCGATCCCGGTTCAGAGTCGGGCAAAGGACGCTTTGGTCCGCGATAGATTTGGTGCACACCGTTTCACCGCTTCGTAAGGGAGAGGACCGCGCAAGCGACCTCGAACTCGGAACCAATCGAGAGACCGGAGAAATCTGGTCACAATTGGAAGCAAGGGCGCGAGGGTCGGCCCGCCAGGTAACACTGGCTATCTCGCGGTAAGGCGTTGGCTTCTTGCGGGTTGTGACGTAGCTGGACGTTGGATTTGTTCTGTCCAAAGTCTTCTACGTTCACTGCAGGGCGATAGAACGAGAAAATCGTTAAAACGTCCTGTGGTGACGGGCTCGCCCGTTGTAGTTGACACCGCAAGTTGCACTGGGGCCATTAGCGGGATGCAACACGACGATTGAGGACAATGCGACGCGAATGAACCGTCCATACTTGTTCATCGGGCGGCTCGATCGATGCCGCCACTACTCTGAGCCGCCCATTAGCGCGTTGTCTCCGCAATATCCATTTAACACGTCATCTGTCTCTGTCGCGTGGCTTCCTGTCTCATTTCACATCCACTTTACTAAATTTCACCGCCTGCCTCGCGGCATGACCTTTTTGTTTCATTCACCTCGCTGGAAGTTAATAAATCGTCTAATTTTAGACTTCGAAGAACAAAGCGAAAGGGGTGAAACAATGTTGCCCGCGAATATACTAACGGATCGTCCTGGGAGTAATTATCGACAACTTTAGAGAATCACGACTCCTCTTGTGAGATATTTGAGTTGTGTCAACCTGTGTATACCTACCATCCCCGGCCTCACCGACTCTCCAGAATTTGTGTATTAAAAAGTGCGTAGGTACGGAGTCGCCGTGGTACTTTGGGAGCCATCCACATATTACGTAATCACGTTTTTTGTGATGTTCGATCCCCCACCCCTCCCTCCCCCATGTCAACAGATGTAATTAGCGGCCAGACCCCCCCCCCCCATGTCAACATACATAATCAGCGACCTGACCCTCCCTCCCTCCTCCCTTCCCCCCTCCCCCCCCCCTAGATTACGTAATCAACCGAATTTGCGGAAAATGTGAAGAATAGTGACCCGAACGTTTGTAGTGTATGAAGACGGTAAGTGGAAAAAAACATTTTAGAATGCTTTTAAAAATGTGCTTTATTAATTCAAAGGAATGACAAAATCTCAAACTCTTTGGTTTATTTTACACGTCCCAATCTTCAGACCGCAGTGGCTGTAAAGACGATATAAAGAGAAAAAAATATTTGTGAACGCGTTTAAAAATGCACTTTTAATATGCATTTTTATTCTAAAATAATTAGAGGAGTGAAAACGCTTTGGCGTAGGTACGTACTGAAAAACTCCATGTGTAAATCCGCCTTAGTTGATGCTACACGAGCACGTTAATCTTTCCGCGATGGAGTTGGAGCGTGCAGCGGCGCTCTAGTCCAGAGTTGCAGCCGTGCCGCCGCGATGCAGAGCCGACCACCGGTTTGCTAGCCAAAGCAGGAACAGGCCCGGGCCACTCAATCGCAGACGAGCGCGTGGACTATCAATCACATCGCGCATGCAATGTATCTTCGGCGCGGCACTGCGCTATTTCCGTACAGGTTTAGAGGTAACGATGCGGTAAGCAACGTTGATTACGTAATCAGGACGCCCCCCCTCCCCTCAGCTCCAACTCCCCTTTCCCCTCGGTGATTGCGTAATATGTGGACGGCCACTTACCAATAATTGATATACCCCAGACCATACTGTCACCTCATCGCGGCCGTCGTTTGCCAATTCCCCAGTCAGCACTTTTAAAATGCGTGCTGTTCATCACTCCTCGCGGCATATGCAAACTCCGCCCTGTCAGCGAATTGGCGCCGTCGCCGACGGGGTGATGGATTGGATTTGGGTGGATGTCGGGCAGATTGGCCGATTTTTCTTAATTATCGCCCGTCTTGGCCCGTTGACGTTGATAAATGTAGTCGGGCGGGCGGAGAGATCACTTACGGCGCTATCGAATTACGCGACGAAGCTATCCGTTCGTTGGGAATTTGCACTAATCTCTTCGCGCTCAATTCGGTAGAGGAAGTACTGCCAAGGGAAAATTACGATTGTTTTTGACGTGCACACAATGCACATAAACCACAATGAAAACATTTGAAAATGGTGCTCTTTAATTATTTATTTAGGAAATAATTACTTGTAACCTATAATTTTGGTTACGTTGATTTGTAACAATTATTTAAAGTTACACTTTTGTTATAAGGGATTTTCAAACTTTAAATGAAAGATTAAATGATATGAATGAGTATATTATATCAACATATATCGTTATTTTACAATGGAGTCTGCACTATTTTAAGACAATAAATTTGTATTAAGATATTATTATAAGAATACACATACGAATTCAAATGGATGAATTATGGTTACAATTAATTTTATATTGCAGTACTCAAACAACCAGGATTTGTTAACTCTTCGAATAACTTTATTATAATTATTTTAAAATACTGTTGACATGCGATCATATTATGATCATATTATGATAATCTCTCGCTCATAATCGCATAACCTGGAACGCCGGCAAAGATTGGATTTTGACGTCACTCATCTGTAGTGTTGCGCGACTAATGTTCTTCGAATTCTTATGTCAAAAATTTGATATGCAGAATGGTGTCGCGAACGTGATTAAATTGTGGAAAGTTCAGGAAAACACGGCCCACGTGTTACATACTATAAAACATTGATTTTGACTACAACAATAACAGGAAACGAATGGCAAAACCCTAACTTTATGCTTATTTGATTCTGTCACCCAAATGTGACAAGCCCGTTCAAGGGTGAACAGGGCTCTAATATTACAATAAATTAAATAAAAGTTTTAGTAAAATGCTCTTAAAACTTGTGGCGTATCGAATACCACAAATCCAAGCATCCAGCATGGGGTGATATCGATTCTAGTTATAAAAATAATAACACTGCAAAATAAGAAAGAATGATCTCAGGTCGTGGATTTGAGTTGTATGTCACTGGCCAGGATGTGGCCAACAGGAAACTCCTTTACAAATACGCCAAAAAAACACATTTCTGGAGAATGTTGTGTAATATTGCACACTTCAATCCCTTACAAAGGCAGCCTTGCAGATTCTGCTGTCACAAAGACGGCTTCCCAACAAAAATGTGGTTTATTCCATCACACATCAAAAGCAGCAAATAAGAGTTAAACACAGATAAAGCAGAGATGCCGGCAGCTGAAGCAAACGAAAGAAATATGTCAAAATCATGCCGATCCGCGTCGGAAATTAACCCCAAATAGAAGAAAATGGCTTACCAAATTAGAAACACTTGCTACATTGAAAAAAAACTCCTTTAACTAGGCATTTCAATTAAAAAACGGCCGGCGAATCGACGCCCTCACACACTTCCAACCGTTTGACAGCTTCCAATTTTGACAGCTTGTGTCTTACCCATAAAGCGTAGGGTTCAACCGAAACTCGTTTTCCTCTATAAAATGAACCGATTCCCGGCAGTGTGAAACGCTTCGCACAGCTCTAGCTGTCAAATAAGACATTTGTTAGAATATCATAATACATTCGCGATATTTTTATTTATATTAAATATTGGAGAAGTGTTCGCAAAACGCCAAAACAACGCCAAGAATTGAAAAACAGAATGAAAAACCACGGCATTACGGCTCTACAGGACGAATGAAGCGGCCGCGCAGAAAAAGGCAATTTTTGTTACAACATGCAAAGCGGTGTTCTATAAAACCTAAGTATTCTCATCCTAGCATGTCACCCTAGGCTGGTATAACGATATAGATCATTTTTTCAGCCGTGGGATGAGCGTAGAAGACTTGAGGACAAGACAATCTACTGTCTAGTTCACTAGCAACCCGTTAGAGTCCAACGCCTTACGGCGAGGCACCGGGGAAGGTAACCAGCGGGCAGTCTCACCTACTCAACTACCAGTTTTGGCAGGATATCTCCGTCTGGAATTAACCTTCAGGATATGTCCAAGATATGACCAGTCCTCCCGACTGGTCCGAAGTCGCTTACGCAACCTCTACCTGTTGTATACCTGGAAATTAAGACCCATTCCTAAAATTTAAGATACGGAACACCAAAATAATAGGAATGGTACTAATTTTCACACGACTGCCCAACAAAAATGGAGTGTAATGTGTTCAGGGTTCATTTATGTATGTTTTCCGTTTCTTTATTCCACCATAACTTCTAAACGCTTGAGCCGATTTAGAATCGTGTGGTATTCTTAGAATGGTTCATCTCGAGCGTCATAGAGTACATTACCTGTCTAAATATCAAGTCAGTAGTTGTTCAAATGTCCACATGTCAATAAATTAAAATAAATATATAGTGTTTAGTATCAAATAAAAGGTCTGATTGAAAACATTCCGGAAATATACATGTATCTATATGAATATATACATAAACCACAAATATTTCATAAAGAAACGTAATAATAATAACTATGCATGCAATAGTTCACTTTCTGTAACGATAGTCGTGTTTTTTATTCTTTTTCATATATTTGCTTGTTTATATTATGGAACCAACTAAAATTAGGCTTGCGATAAACGGAATAGGAACGTCGGCTCACACTCATAGAAAAGCTACGTCGAAATAAGTGAATCGTATGCGATTGGAAAGAGCATTTCAACAGAATTCCAGCGATGCTCCAGAAACTCATTATAGGGGAATTAGGGTAGGGGGCCCAATAGATGAACATTTAAGGATGTGGCCGACTTTATGATGGTTTTTTATGGCTTTATATAACCTATTTCCTTTTACGTATATGTACATTTTATAGATAATTTAATCAGGATTATGCCTATATTTTTTATTTTAGTTTAAAGCGATAGTACAATTTTATAAAAAATGTAAACTGTGAAAAAGTCGAAAATAACCAGTAGTTGAACGCTTGTGTCCTATCTATGAACATTAACGGCCCAGATTATGAACTAAGAAACATAGGAAACAAGAAAAACTAAGTTTAGGTACATGGAAAATACGCTTTTATAATAAATACTTTTACAAACATTTTATTAAAATGTACAATTTTCAAATATAATGAGACAAACTTTTACTCACACATTTTCAGATCAAATACGGCGTTTGAAAATCACAACAAGCCTCGTCGACTATAAGAGGGCATTTGCAAAACTTCTTTTATATTCTTAACAGAAACTTCTGAAAGGTCTGAAACAGCTGGATTCACAAAATAAGTTAAAGTATCCAATTTGTTGCCTTTCTTTCTTAAAAAAATGACTTTATACGTTGTCTTCTCCGTATTTATCATTACCACCTTTCCTACGTAATAGCGGTCTCTCTTATTAGTAGAAAAAACGACAACGACGTGTGTACCATATCTTATTGAATTCGATAGTTCTTGTAAGCTTTTGGAGTTTCCAGAAATTATTTTCACATTGGTATTTATTATATTACCCTTATTGTTTTCTTTGTCTGTGTGAAATCCCTTTCAATAGAAGCTATAGTCCTCAAAATACCATTAGCCATGAATGTGCTACTATTTCTTTTCTTATTTTTAGTACAATTTTTTATTAATGGCTTTTCAGCTTTATTTTTTTCTTTCATTATTATTCGAAGCAGTATAGCCTCTTCTGTTTATTTCTTCTCCGTTTCTTTTTTTTGCATAATCTCGTTAAATTTTTTGATGTAATTGCCAATGGTATGTGTGAATATTTTCTTTTTATTGTCGCTTTCTTCTGACTCTCAGGATATATCAAAATCTCGCCAATGCTTTTAAATTTCATTTACCTCAAATTTCCTTTTTGTTTGAAGTACTACTTCTTTTCGATCAACTAGTTCATTACTTAGAACTATAATTTGTTTAGATAGTGGTATCACTCACATTGCCGAAGTACTTGGTTCACGGTCAGTTACTGCTGAACTTGAAGCAGCTGAGTCAATGACTTTTAAAACATCAATATAGGAAGAATTGTTCGCATTCCCTGTATGTGTATGTGCGTGGCGTTGGGCAAAACGCAATACAGTATAAGATCTTTTTCTCTACAAAATTCGTGCAATTGTAAGTTAACATGTGATTTGTGTCCATCAAGCAGTAGCAATATTGGCATTGTAATGTTCTTTTTAATGATCCAGGGATAGAAAATATTTACAATATAGTCATAAAAAGTATCTCCAGTCATCCAACCAGATTTCGAGCGTCCTATTCCCCAATCATCAGGGACGGAATTCACTATTTCTTTGATATCCGCTTCAATGGATAAACTACCATTGGAGGTGCAATATCACCATTGGCGTAAAAATTACTCAGGGTGGTGATACATTCTTTCTCCTTTGCAATACGTACGTATTCCGATAACTTTTTGATCCTAGTACGACTCCTGATTTTGGGCAGAGTTGAATTCCTGTCTCATCTGAATTAAAGATGCGGCGTGGGTCGTTGAGAATGTCTAATTGGTTCTCTTGATCTAGGTACGTCTTTAGGGCTTGAAACCATTCTCTGGTCATCTTCTCTCTTATCACGGCTCTAGAACGGGAAATAATCTCGGTATTTCTCTTGGTAATGTTAGGGTGTCTATTTAAGAACAGGCATATCCATTTTCTTCCTGGCCGCCCACCCGGAAATTCTTTTGCTCTGATGGAATTCTCCATGAAGTGTTGAACAGAATCCTTAACGTCTTCGATATTCATAGCATATCCAATTTTGGCCATGTTTATTATCCATGTCGCGAGTTTATTCTCCTCATGATCCGTTAATATTGTGGCAGGACCTTTTTTAGACTCCAGTGGAACTTTGCCTCGCACCTTGTTGTGCAAAGTTCCCTTTGGTATTCCAAATTGCAGGCTGGCCCGATGTAACGAAATTGCGTTCGACTTTATAAGCTTCACTGCTGTTTCTGAAGACTTATGCGAGTATTTCTTCTCAACCTTGGGTGACATCTGGCAAATAAATATATTATGTAGTATACATTAATCTTGTGGTGAATTATATAATACGCGTAAATAAATAGATCTAAATACTCGTATTTGCTCATTAGAGTGATGCATGCCAAGGACCATGCCATGTTTAAGTAATATGAAATCAGGGCATAAGTAAATAATTAAATGTTAATTCTATATTGAGAAGTAATGTTGATTAGTTTTTAGAGCTAGAAAATCATTTCAATAATTTAAAAAAAATGCCCTTTGTTATCGAAATACTGCTTATCCGATTTTTTGATTATAAATTGGCCTCCTCGGCTCAAATTTCACTTAATGGTTACCGCCGCCATTAGTTGAACGAATATTATTTGTTCGTTCAAGTATTGGTGTCAATATCCAATAGATGAACATCATACAAAAATGTTCGTTCATCTATTGGTCTCGGTACCCAATAATTGAACACCATACAAACTATTTTCAACAGAAACTCTTTAATTACAATGGAAACAGAAGTTCATGTTTTGGTAGTAATATAAATAATAACATGCTTAAGTCATTCATGCCATTATTGTCAAATAAAATAATTCAGTCGTGCGTCAAAAACGCTAATCTTCTTTTCGTGGAAATACCCAATACATGAACGACGTTCAATTATTGGGTTTCAGTTAACTTTTGAGGACCATTACTTGAACAGCGGTTTTTAAATAACATAACTGATTTTAATTTCCATTAAACTTTTTTAACAGTCAATAACATAGTCTATATTTCATCCATAGCATTAGAGTCATGATCTGACAATTCAAATTCGAACAATCAACGAAAAAGCTTAGTGATGGTAAGTGCATACCTTAGAAGGTTTCCATACAAAAGTAACGAATCACTCCAGGCACAATTTCAACGCGCTATCCTGTCAAGACTGGTCGCAATACTGACACCAAATTCCACACAAGCATAGGGATGTCATTGCCATTACGAAAAAAAAATGTTTCCCCAACAGAAAAAAATACCATCTCTTAGGATATTCGAAAAACCGTCAAATGTTCATCTTCTGGGGGATGTTCATCTTTTGGGCCCCCTACCCTAAGCTTTGTCGGGATCGAATGCGGCGGTGGGTTTGTCTATAACGGCGCCTCTATGGGCATTCATTGTGCGCTATTTATTGGGTGGCATCTACTGCGAGATTCACTAATACGTTTGTAAACCAAAGGTTCCTAATGGTTTCGTGCAGCTTGGGTGGTTTTTGCCAAACTCTTTGTCATCTGGACTGCCCATTTCACGGTTCAACTTCGATCTGGTAGCCTCCTCAAAGAGGGGCTTACCATGTCAGGGCCGCTGTAAGCTTCTGCCCACGGCTATAATCCTGCAGTCGGAGGCAATCGGGAGCAGAAGTTCGCGGATTCAAGGGCGTTTGAGGCACTATTTATACACTTGCGGAAAAGACTAAGACAGCCTCATTCGGCTAATAACCAGGGGTCTGGAGACGTATATTTCCTATGACAGCGGAGGGTAGTTGTCGACCTGTCGTCCTCAACCATTCATTCGATCCGTCAGCAACCTGACCCCGAGTGACGATTGCGGAGATAGGGTGTCGCGGTCAGCATAATTTTCAAACTGAATAACAGCTTACATCAGGTAGAGGCCGCGCAAGCGACCTCGAACCCCTGACCAGACCGGGAGACGGAGAAATCCGGCCAAATCTGGGAGTAACGGCGTGAGGGTGGCCCGCTGGGTTCACATACCAGTGCCTCGCGGTAAGGTGTCTCTTCATGGCATGTTGGCGGAGCTAGATTGTGGACTGTGTTGTACCTAAATCTCTATGTAATCACCTCACGGCTGCAAGAACCGTGCGGTGATACGGTTATAAAAGCCTTAAGTGTCGGGTTCGCCTTTAGCCGATGACAGCTCGAAAGCACTGATCATACTCGAAAGTTTGTAAATAAGCGACATAGTTGTCAACAAGTTGATGCCGCAGCGTATTCACGTCATCTATCCATACCCGCACAGACATACACACATTTTTAAACCTAGTCGGCAACATTGTAAAAACGCGTTGCTGCTTGAGTTAAACGCAACTCATTTTGTGAAGAATTCGATTTTTATAAGTAGGTACAGCAAAAGAAGGTGAGAGAACTCTAAAGTACAACCGTCAAAAATGTACTTTTGTCTTTGGCAAACGCTGAAGCTGAAATTTTGAAAGGATACTGTTGGACAACTTAGAGGAGGTGGCGAGATTTTGGACGACTTAAGAATTCGTTTTGTTTCGAAAGATACAAGCGGCGGTTTATGAAACTAGATTCCTAGTACGAAACCCCATATCGCAACGACCATCATTTACGACCGAGCTACAAGAAGAGCTGGATGAGGATATAAGGACTAGCGCAGCGACGGCAGCGAGGATTCTGTCGATGGAAGTTTGACTTCTCTCGCGCAATTTCGTTAATTGTCCAAATTCTTTTTTATTCAAGATATTAAAACAGTGTTGAATTAAACTTAAATTAATTCAGTAAAGCTAGCTTTGTTTTATTTATTAAACAGAATTCATATAGCAGTGATTTTCAACTAGTGGGTAGCGACCCCCCTGGGTGGTCGCGAAAAAACCCCCGGGAGTTCGCAGGCTACTTAAAAATAATAATCGAAATATTACAAAATCTTTATTTATACATATATTATGCAAACATTTTCGGAAGAGAAGCATATATGTATAATATGTATTTTTCTCTTGCTTTTACAAAACTTTATGTTGATGTAAGATGGTAACAGTGAGGTAAAATTTCGAAAGTGAAACACAGTTAAAATAATTGTAATTTTCGCCATAGTTTTTATAAAAACTTAATTTATTTGATGCTGATAGTTTCAGCTGTGGAAGAGAAAACAGCAAGGGCTACCCCCTTAGACTGTTTTATTTTATTGTTTTTTACCAAAAAACGCGTCCCGATCTAAAAAAGGTTGAAAAACACTGCTACGAGTATAAAGTATTAAAGATCGTACTCGTTATAGCTGCTCGGGTGGTGGATGGATGGCTGTTATTTGTCTTCATCAACCATGTTAGAGCACATATTATTATTGGTATTAAACCACTAGTTAATTATCGCGAGACTTATTCGTCGCAGCACAGGTTGACAGGGAAAGTGGACTGTCAGATTGAATATACGCCAACCTTGCAGTTTATCTTGGGTTTTCTTGAGCGGTGTTGAAAAATGATCGTGGCGCCAGAATGTCGTTTTCCAATGAAATACAGCTTTGGAGTTGCCCGTTTTTTGACTCATTTTGCGTAGTCATGTGATATCGAGAAATTCTAACCTCAGCAGCCGAACGAAGTACTTTTAGTCATCCGCGCCAATTTTCGAATATTTCCGGCGTGACGGCGTCGTCCCACGCGATACCGCTACCCCATATGCTTTGCATAATAATTTTTGCACGAATGGTAATAGGACTCAACGCACCTATCGGGTCCCATACTGACATTACGGTTTTAAGGGCTTCTCTTTTGGTGGGTACTCTTTGGCCGGTTTTCAGCTCGTCGTCGAGCTTCTCCATTCTGAGGTTAAAGGAGAGTTCGTCGCTCACAGGTAGCCATTGTAACCCTAAAAGTCGCTGTGTGCTTAATTCCCCCCGTTCTAGGGATATATGTTTTCCTGCTTTCAATTCTTCGGGAATGACATTTAACACAGTAGAAAAATTGGAAGCCCAGCTAGTCAGGACAAAATTACCTTGTGATTGGATCCAATTTATGTCCTTAATTACCTGGCGAGCCTCTTCTTCGCTTGAGGCACCTCCAGCCAAATCGTCCATATAAAAATGTTGCGTAATGGCTTCGACGGCTAAAGGATACAATTCTTTATATCTCTCAGCGTTTTTGTTGCGAACATTCTGGGCGGACGATGGGCTGGACCTGGAGCCGAAGATCAGGGAGGCCATTTTATATACTCGAGGTTCGACATCGCGTTGGTAACCTCGCCACAGAAACAGTTGACTGTAAGAATCTTCTTCGATCACTTAGATTCCAATAAACATGTCGCCTATGTTTGCCGTGAATGCAACTGGATGCTCTCGGAATCGGAACAAAATCCCTATAATACTATTATACAAATCAGGGCCCGTTAGTAGTAAACTGTTGAGAGAAACTCCTCGGACTTTCGCGGCTGCATCATGCACTATCCTAAGTTTGTTACCCTTAGCTGCATTTTGTACACCCAAGTGAGGCAAGAACCATATATTGCTTCGTCCTTCTAACTGAGCGGGTTCTACCTCTACCGCGTAACCTGCTGCTAAATATTGGTTCATCCTTTTGCAATACGCGTCTCTCGCCTTATCCATTTTCCTCTCTACTGAACGCAAACGATTGAGGGCCATGGTTTTACTATCCGGCATATTGCGCTCCTCTTCTCGTCATAACAGGCCAGTAGACCAAATTCCGTCTCGCACTGATGTGGTGGCTTCTAATAATTTTTTAGCTCGCTCAACGTCGGCGATTTTCCGTGTCTTACTCGGCCAATCTTGTTCTAATCGCAGGTTATCTTCTAGCAGGGTCTGGAGATGGGAATCATCTACACTGTTATCGCTA
Organism: Micropterix aruncella; assembly: GCA_944548615.1. Classification (NCBI taxonomy): domain Eukaryota; kingdom Metazoa; phylum Arthropoda; class Insecta; order Lepidoptera; family Micropterigidae; genus Micropterix; species Micropterix aruncella. The sequence goes on along the minus strand of OX155957.1, from coordinate 34,823,863 downwards.
GCACAAAAACTGTGAAAAGTGTTGCCAGATCCCTCTCTTGGTACTCGGCCGACGGGTACCCATCTGAGTCTGGTTTTGGATAAAGCTAAATCGTCATTAACGCGTTTTAAACCACGCGAAACGATTAACTCCCAGTTGTCGGAACCGATTAACAAGCTGGGGCGCACATCTGATATCGTACTTAAGTTGTTATCGTATGCCGCGCCATACCTCGAATAGTTCGCGGTTATGTTTTTTAATTTAGGTAAATTCAACTTTTTAATACTATGTGCCTGCATGCTAAATCTCTTTCGACCCATCTCACCCGTTATTTGAAAGAATACTGTTTCAGCTTCCTGGGGTTCCGTTTTTAAACCAGACACGCCGCATATTTCAATGTGGGTGGTCGCGCCTCGGATTCCCAGTTGAGTAGCCACATCACTATCTAACAATGAGACAGTAGACTCGTTGTCAAACAGCGCATATAAAACCTTTTTTCCCTTCGGGCCAATGACCGTAACGGGAAGCAGCTGTAATAAGACCCTATGGCCCGAGACGGCGCGTGCCAGCCAGCTTATGGTATTAAACCACTAGTTAATTATCGCGCGACTTATTCGTCGCAGCAAAGGTTGACAGGGAAAGTGGACTGTCAGATTGAATATACGCCAACCTTGCAGTTTATCTTGGGTTTTCTTGAGCGGTGTTAAAAAATGATCGTGGCGCCAGAATGTCGTTTGTATACTTCATTTTGTATACTTTATATTCGGAATCACATTAATGGATTTTTGTCACTTTTAAATAGGTTTTTCATGCATTGTATGTAGTTCTGTTTGGTTCCAGAATAAAATAAAATAAAATAAAAATAAATAAATAAATAATAGGAGCTATGATTTAAATTTTCGTTTATGAACATATTATTCTTTTATACCGTATAGGCGTGTTTAGAGAGCCATCTGCCTTGCACCGACTTACTGTTACCACGAAAGTCGCCATATTGAACATAATCATAGATGATTATACCATTTTTGGAACTACACGTTGCGTTTCGTAGTAAAATGCTGGTTGCCAAATTGTAGTACGACACTGAGCAATCTAATACGCTGTATAATCAATGCTAGTACGTAGCTTTCGCGAGTTTATTATCTTAGCAGGATAAGTTCGCTCGTAAAATCACCTCGTTTATGCGTCGGACCGAGTTACCCCATCGGCCAAGATTTATAGGTCGTCACGCGTACAATTTTATCGTGATCGCCGTTGGTCCAATTATTCGGTGGGATAGATTGATTGCTTCGCGGCTACTGCAACGTCTTGGTCTAGCTCGAGATTCAATCCTCTATCTACTCGCATACGACTGCGGTTAATGGACCGCCCATCTTATATATATCGTGAAGTATAAGTATTTTATAGATATCGTGAAGTAAAAGTAAAAGTAAAAAAGTAAAAGGTATTTATTTCCAATACAACCATACAATTGTGTAGGAATGACAGTAATTAATCTTAAATTAGTTACTCAATTTAGACAAGAGATGATATACAATATATAGTTTTAAACTTACCAATTTACGAAAACATAGACTATATGATAACAGTTTACAACAAAACAATTAACGGTAAATAATATGTATTAGATTAAATGGGTAGATACGATGCTATGTATTCTCAAAATATTTTAAGAAGTCGTTATGGGCATACATGTTGATTTTAAGCAGATAGACTCGGATGGATCTCTTGAAAATATCGATGTTTTTAATTTCTTTTAATCTTTCGGGCAATTTATTGAAAAGTTTGAGGCCTAAGTATCGACTAGTCGCCTGGAACTTGGCAGTACGTGCTACGAACGGTTGGAGATACAGGGTTTTATTCCTGGTGTCATGCCGATGTACTTCCTCGTGGGATATGGCCGAGCTCTTATTGCAATAGAATTCGCAAAGAGCTTCTTGAGCAAAAATTGCATATACGGTCAATATCCCTAGTTTTTGGAAGTGTTCACGACATGACTGCCGTGGACCAATACCTACTATCGCACGTATGGCTCTTTTCTGGAGAGTGAATACACTGTTGATGAAGGGCTCTTTATTGGAAGATTAGATTTAGATTTTTTATAGATATTGTGAAGGGCTCTTTATTGGAAGTAATTAGTCAACTTCTAGGTAAATGCAGTAGGTTTTCGGTAATACCTACTATTAATTATGCAGGTGCAACATGTACACGACACTTATACTAATGCTAATATCGACCTTGTATTTTTAAAAATATAAATTACATTACATTACATTCGTATCCAATTGACGGATTTGTCGCTTTTGGACGTGTCACTTTATACTATATGTAGTAGTTTTTAGGGAGCTAATGGGCCCGGTTGCAACTAGGGTTGTCGACTACAGCGGGCGAGCCCGTCACCTCAGGAAGTTTCAATGATTAGTCGTTCTATCTCCCTGGAGTGAACTCAGAAGACTTGGACAAGACAGTCCACCGTCTAGCTCCGCCACAAACCCGCAAGAGGCCAACGCCTTAACCGCGAGATAGCCAGGAGTGTTACCCAGCGGGCTTACACTCACACCCTTACTTCCAATTGCGACCAGATTACTCCAGTCTCTCGATTGGTTACGAGTTCGAGGTCGCTTGCGCGGTCCTCTCCTTTACGAAGCGGTGAGACGGTGTATATCGAATCTATCGCGGACCACGGCATCCTTTGCCTGGCTGTTCACACAGGATCGGGTAGCCGATGGTCGTTTCAAGAGCAGTCGTTGTAAGGTCCGCAACCACCCCCGCTCTATAGGAAACAGTACTGCTTCCAGACTCCCCCGACTGTTAGTCAGAGTGCGTAAGCGATTGGCTTAAGCCGCACGATGCGCAGACCGTCCAGGAGCGCCAGAAGGTTGATTCCCAGGGGAAACTAACCATATGGCCAGAGTCCTACCCAGGCTCGCACTTCATGCGTGGGGGCCGTCGGATAGATGTTGACCCGTGAGTGTGATCAACCCTGAACAGAATGGCCAACTCAGCAAGGGCCCATTAACTCCCAATGGAGTTAGGGCCCGGTTGCAGTTAGGCCACTAAGACCCATTTGTTTAGGGTCGGCAAACTCACAGGTCAACACCCATCCGTCGGCCTCCTCGCAGAAGTGTGAACCCGGATAGGACTCTGGCCTGCGGGCCAGTTTTCCCTAGGAGTCAACCTTCGGGCGCTCCTATACAGCTTGCGCACCGTGCGGCGTCAGCAAATCGATTGTGCATTCTGACCGACAGCCGGGGAGTCTAGTACTATCTCCTATAGAGCGGGGGTAGTTGTAAATCTTACGGCAACTGCTCTTGAAACGACCAATCGGCTACCCGATCCTGGGTGAACAGTCGGGCAAAGGGTGCCGTGGTCCACGATAGTTTCGGTAGACACTGTATTACCGCTAGGTAAGGGAGAGGACCGCGCAAGCGTAACCAGCCTCAAACCTGTAACCAGTCGGGAGACCGGAAGTAATCTGGAAGTAAAGGCGTTAGTGTCGGCCCGCTGGTTGATTAACCTGGTTATCTCGCGGTACGGCGCGCGCGGCGTTGGCTTCTAACGGGCGAGTGGCGTAACTGATTGCCTCTCTAGTTGCTATGAATTCAGAATCAGGTCATTCAAGAGTATTTGATGAAAGGTCAACATCCACCCCCGCTGCTTAGGAGACAGTAAATTTCCATAGTCTTCACACTCTTTCAGCAATTGGTGAGAGTGCACAATCGATTGGTGTCGCCGAACGATGCGCAAATCGTCCAGTAGCGCTGGGATAAACTTTTACCAGGAGAAACTGATCCACCAGCCGTGAGGTCTGAGACGCGAGAGTCTTGCCCGGGGTAGCCTTCCGCACGTGGAGGCTTCTGAATAGGAGCTGAATCGTGAGTTGAGCCGATCCGAGAACAAAATGGATCTTATGGCCCAAGCTGCACGAAACTGTTCGCTAACATAAATTCTGCGCATGCGAGTCTGCGAGTTTTGTAACAGATGAATGAGATAAAAAGCATCAACGACTCGGGGATTCCTCGAGTCTCGCGCGCGGGATCGCCTAACTTTCATAGTGTTGCCAGACGACTCTGGATAAATACTACTTCTGCGTATGGAAATAAATAACAATAATTAAGCTTTTTATAATTTGTAAAACGTTTTTTGCGAGGCTGCCTCAGGCGTGAGGCCGTCAGCGGTCGCCGACGTCGCCGACGCCTAACGCCGCTACTGAAAGGGCGAGACTTCGACGGCATAAGGTCGTCTACATGACAGAATGGCTCTTGTCATTTCAAGATATATCCGTAATATGCTATCCATGTTATCCATTCTGAACGTTAAAACGAAAAAACACAAAAACAAAACAGAATAAGTGCGTGAAAAAACAATCCACTTACAGGTCGATAATTAGGTCGTTAGATTAGGTCGCTTCCACGTCGAAGTTACCGCTAGCTGTCAAAATTCGGTAGAATTGGCTTACAAGTCACTCGACCTAAATTACGTCGAATCGACGTTAAGATTTTACCCACTTAGGTTGATTCGACTTCGAATCGACGTAATATTTATCTAATTAGGTCGCGCAACTTGAAGTCAAATAAGGTAATTTTGACGTCATTTCTACCTAAAAGATTTGCAGGGCCTTCTGCATTGGTAGCATCTATTGGCACTGCTCCAATAGATGCTACCAATGCATATGTCGTGGAGGTACATACTTGGCATACCTCTCAAACAGACAAATATTACAGGAATTATCGCCTAGTGTACCTAATGTAGTGACCGATGAAACTAACGAAATAAAACTCTAATGAAATAAACTTTTTTTCACATATCAATGCACTTACAAACAGTAAGGAAGTGTCAATTGCTGCGGGCGAACCAGCCATCCTAATGAGTTATAACGACCCTTGCCATCTTATCTCCCATGGGATTGAACACAATCTACAGTCAATCTACGCTAACAGCCCGTAAGAGTCCAACGCCCTACCGCGAGGCGCTTGGAAGTGCCAACCAGCGAACCTCCTCGCTCTCTCACTACCAGAATTGGGCGGATTTCACCATCCTCTAATCTGGTCATTGATTCTAGGTCACTTGCGCGGTGTCTACCTTATGTTAGTGGTAATTCACTTCGAATTTATCATGGACCGTAGCGCACATTTCTCGTCGATCTCACACGGGATCGAGTGACCAACAAAACGTTTCAAATGTGGCTGACAGCAAGTCAACAACTACACCCGCTTCATAGAAAACGAACCTTTTCAGACTCTCCCGGATATTCGCAGGAACGCGCAAACGATTGGCTGACGCCGCACGGTTCGCAAACCGCCCGGTTCCGGCCGAGGTGTTCCCCGGATCGGAAGCTCCGATCCTAACTGTTCACGACTGCAGGTTACAGCCGCAGACAGAGTTCACAGCGGCCCTTTTAGGTTAATCACTCTTCGAGGAGGCTACCGGATGGGAGCTGAACCATTAGTTGTACTGACCTATGAAAACACAGGCAGGCCATCAGGCCCAACCTGCACGGAACTGCTCTTACAAACAGATCGCATCATCTCCCTTAGGGAACCCGCACAAAATACGGCAAGTGACAGCGCGCTACGGCAAGAGCAAGACAAGAGCAAGCGGAACCCTCACGCCAACTTTACGACGATACACCATGAAACACATATCCTTCCTGCCCTTTATTATATATTACAAAAGTTCCTGTTACTATTGTCTACTTGGTAATAAATCCCATATAACATGCGTGTCTTACGTGATCAGTCAGTAAATTGCCAATGTGGATAATGATAGGATAGGAGGAGGCGAGCCGCCAGTATCAATTTCGTGCACGATATGAAAAGCGTCGAGATACCAAATACACGACATTACTCACCAAGCCGCCTGTGCGCCCTCCTCTCGCAAATTAATTTCTTTTTTATCTTTCCGCCCCAATGCCCCCCCCCCCCCCCCACCGCCCATATGATTTTGCGTAGAAATATATTGCCACTGTAAGCCTCAAATGACGTACATATCACAGGCACGTGCAAAGCGGCGCTGCCAGCTGGGTTCAGAATTTCCAAATTTAAGATCAACATGTAGATAATTGTTTTGAACAAGTAAATACGAGTATATTAAAAGGAATAAAAACCACGACTACCGTTTCAAAACGTTAACTAGGTACTAGTATTTATAATTATTTTTATTACTGTTTTTTTATAAAATATTTGTGGTTTATCCATATCGATGGCTTAGAACGCAAATGTGTTAAGTGACTTTTTTTACGAAAATGAGTTAAGTACATGACATCCAATATATTGATCTCCACATTCTGTGCTAATGTGGTAAGCATCTAACAACCAAGGTTTCGACTACTTCTTCGTAAAAATTGTGGTAAGTGCATCAAACAAAGTTTTTTGAAATGTTAATGTTGCATAATCATTTACCACTATTGATATCTAATCAAAATTAAATCATCATAAAATGCATATATGTTATCATCAGTTGACACAATATTCTCCAAAGCATGCTTAACCCTATACATGCTTATTGGTTTTATTTACTCTTATAACAAATTCTAAAAGTAGAAAGATGAGAACAAAAAAAATATAAATAATATAATAAAAATGAAAATGTGGTAACTACATACATTATTATATTACCATATAAAAATGTGGTAAGTACCACCTCTTGTCGTTTTTTTTATTAATACATAAAATACTAAAAAATAAATATAATAATTATAATATAGTGTAAGCCAAATACATATACTACAGGTTAAAAATATTAACTGAAATTATTTCTTCATCTGTTTCGAGATTATTTTACCTAAACTTTCAAAAAGTTCTCTTGTAAAATTTAGAAATTTGCACTTGACACATATGCGTTCTAAGCCATCGATATATACATATAATATATGTATATATGGATAAACCACAAATATTTAATAAAAAACCGTAATAAAAATAATTATAAATACTAGTTAACGTTTTGTAACGTTTTGTAAATATAGTACCTAGTTAACGTTTTGTAACGGTAGTCGTGATTTTTATTCCTTATTATCGGATTGTACTCAATCAGAATCTTTCATTTGACACTAAACACTATATATTTATGTTAATTTATTGACATTTGAAGATTTAGACATTTAGGCAAATATTTACTTGATATTAGAAAAAATCAGGTACCCTTATGACACTCGGGATGATATAACCACTTAAACAATAGGTACCACATACTTCTAAATCGGTTCGAGCGTTTAAAAGTTATGGTGGAATAATGAAACGGAAAACATACGTAGAAGAACCCTGAAAACATTGGACGTCTTTTTTGTTAGGCAGTAGTGTAAAAAGACGTACCTACGTATAAAATAAGACGATTATACAATCGTTTGCGTTTCAATCCTTGTATGTTTTGGTTTCATTTTTATCATTCCTTTAAAAAAGCCCTAATGTTTTGTGGTATTTTTATTCAGCTGTCATTGGCAGATGCGGAAGAAGATTTTCATATTAGAGTTTTTGTTTGAAAATTGATTAAACATATAAATATTTCATATGTTTGATATATCTAGGTCAGTTTAACCGTAACAAAACTGCGTGAAAACGATTTCAAATTGCTAACTATACAATCGTTTGTGTTTCAATCATTGTATGTTTTGGTTTCATTTTTATCATTCCTTTGAAAAAGCCGTAATGTTTTGTGGTATTTTTATTCAGCTGTCATTGGCAGATGCGGAAGAAGATTTTCATATTAGAGTTTTTGTTTCAAAATTGATTAAACATATAAATATTTCATATGTTTGATATATCTAGGTCAGTTTAACAATAACAAAACTGCGTGAAAACGATTTCAATTTGCTAACGACACTTGCCAAATAATATTTCGTCAACTATACTGCTGTAATGTTGAATCGGAGACTCGGAGTGATGTTTATATTGTTATGATGCTACGCAGGCCAATACGTTAGAGCGGAAAATGAAATGATTGTCACTTTTCCAGCATAAAACTACCAATCGAACAGAATGCGGCATAATCTAAGACCGGAAGAAAAATGAAATCGAAGACTATCGTGGTTGTTTGACATTTCGATATTGCGAGACATTCTTCCGCGTTTGTATCAAACTTGTTAGGGAGCGCCATTTTCCCAAGATGGCGGCTCGATCTTAACAGATTGAGAAGGAAGACTAATTTTATTACGTTTTACAGTACACCTCAATGAACATTTATGCCAACTTTCGCAACATAATCAGTTATCTCCGTCAAGCGTCGAATGTTGTTCCTATTTGACTGGACTATAAGTCCTACGGACCAAGTACGTGGAAAACCTGGGGATTTTCACATTTATATATTTTCCATGTAAGTACAACATAGAATTCTTAAAAAAGCAAAAAATAAAACACAATGGAATGTTATGTTTTTTTAGAATGACGTTTTCATAATTGACGATTATTTCATTTAAGTGCTCGATTTTTAATTTGGCAAAAAAGTTTTCTTTTATTTCTTTTTTTTCTTATCTCCTTGTATTTTTAGTCAGAGATTGGGCTTGATTGCGTGTCTCAGGATATAATATCGGAAAATAAAAAGCGGAATGTAAAATGAGGAATCGTACATTTCTCGCACAAAAACTACAAAACCTAAAACCATTTGAATTAGTTTTAAAACATTTCGTCCGGCTTTAGATTACGACGCTTTATGTTCGATTGGTAGTTTCATGCTGGAAAAGTGACAATCATTCAGTTCATATTCCGCTCTAACCTATTAACCTGCGTAGCGTAACGAAATTAGTTCACGAAGAAACGCAATCGGTCGCAACGAAGTCTACTCAAGATTGACGCCATTTCCTGAAGTCTACCTATCAAATAATTGTGAGAATACTCTGATCCAATACTTGATCATTTCACAGAACGACGGCCGGCCGAACGAAACGATACCTCGAGGCACCGTTGAAACTTTCAAATTCTTGCAATGCTCGATTTTCGAACTCCATTACTTATGATATGACGTATGTATTATTTTTTCGCAGATTACAGTAAAATTTGATGGACGAAGCGTTTGGAAGATTCTGCTACGCACGGTCTGGTGCTCCAACCGCTCTGCCCGCGCTCTTCCTCGTCGTTTTTTTTTTGGCAAATTAATTATTGACATATTTTTATTTTAGCATTGGCTAACCCATTTTGTATGTAATAATGCCTGAAATGCGAATGAATCATTAGTCATGATGACATTCTAACGCCATTAAAAGGGTTTCTTGAGTCGCGATTTTAATGTATTTATTGAGTTATAACATGTTACAATAATGGTTAGTAAATGTCACCGTTGTTAATGTGATTCTAAATACGAAGTTAAAGTGACAGCAGCATAATTTTGATTTTTCTTTAATAGAATCGCAATAAAATATAAAAGGGACACAGAAGGAGCCTTCTGTGTCAAATCGGGTGGCCAACAGATCGAATCACAGGTTGAAGCTATTTTTATAAAATCCAAAATGTCGGATATAGAAGATAACAATATCAGAAGGACAAGGAGTATAGCAAGTGGAAAAAATAGAAAACCTGCCAAGGATACCAAAATTGCAAACACAAAAATACAAAAGTCTTCAAAGATACCGTCAAGCAAAATAGGATTTTTACCGAAAGATTTAACTTCGACGCCTAATACAGTCGATTACAAAATGAAAGCTGAAATCGCGAGAGTAAACTTATCCAATGAGAAAAACTTGTCGCGCAGTGACAGTGCTCCAAACTTAACCAATATCTCTGGAGCAAGTGAGGATATCACCATTTTAACGCAAAACATAGGGCAATTAGATCACGATTTACAAATAGCTCATCAGGAAATTGAGAACCTCAATCAGGAAAACACAAGCCTATTAAGAGAACTAGCGGCTAGTAATGAGAAATGTCAGCAGTACAAGAAACTATACATTACGAGCCTGAATCTGAGACAAGGTAAGGACAACCAAATAATTCAAAATCAAAGCTCTTTGAAATTTGATCTAAATAAATTCTCAAAAAAAAAACCGATTATCTGAAAGTGCGCATGAAACTACAGAAGGCAGTAGAGTAAAAAATAAAAGAAAGGACTTTCTAGAATGCACCTTATTACAACAGAATATTATTGTTGACGAGGCGACCAGTCGAATTAGAAATTTTTGCGGCAAAGGAAATCCTAAAGAGATACAAATTCACAAAGAAAACTATAATATAAACGGAAAAAGTAAAATTCAAATTTATGGCGACGAAACTATTAAGGGCGTAAGCGGGAAGCTCAAACAGAATATCATTGAAAGTCAGATATTTGCTCTCATTATGCCAGAAGCAACGAGTTCAGATATTTTGAATAACATGAAGTGGAGTTCTCATTTTGATCAAAATGATCATGTAATCATAAGTACTGGATCGCATAATAAAAATCCAACAACATTTTTAGCCGATATTGGTATGGCCATATTGACACACAGGAATACGAATGTATACGTTATAGAAGTGCCAATTAGCAACTCACTGAACGAGAAACAATTAAATTCTGCACTTCGCACATTGTGTCATCAATACAACCACGTAACTTACATTCCTTTCACGAGAAATCTGGCTGCGAAGATAACTACTGAAATTAAAATGCGCAAGTACGAAATTACATATTTAAGCTATAATAAACTACAAGTGAAGGACTGCTACAATAAAAGACAATATAAAATCTGCAAATCAGCATCAGAGGAAAAAAAACCGGATTTGGAGAAAAAAACTTCCACAAAAGGTCAGCGCCTCATTCCCGATTATTTCAGCAAATGGCCGCCAAAAAACATCCCTAGCAATGGAAAAAAAGTAAGGATCACGGATTACTTCAAAACCAAAAAATCAGACGCCGAACGGATTACTTTTTTATAGATAGGTCTTGTAACAAAGAGCTAAGGGTCAACCAAAACTTTAAATTACTGTATCTAAATATTCAATGCTTAAGCACAGGGCGTGATGAATTAGAGGTATATCTAAATGAGAAACCGGAAATTAGGATAGTTTGTATCTGCGAACACTGGGTAACAGAAGGATGCGAACTCGAAAGCATTCACGACGAATTTATTCTAGCGACAAAGTACTGTCGAAATGTTTATTCACACGGCGGAGTAGCGATATACATAAAAAAGGATATACCATTTGATGATATAACAAATCACTATAATATATTTCAAAACATTTCAGTAGAACGTCATTTCGAATGCTGTGGAATTAACTTGAAATCAAATGATTTAATTATTCTCTATATCTATAGGGTACCTAATGGAGACATAGACTTGTTTTTTAATAAATTAAGTATGATTCTGGAAATATTAATCTTCAAAAGGGTAATAATAGCCACAGATCATAATATTAACCTAATGGAAAATAAAAGTAGTGTCAGAAGATTAAAATCAATTCTAGCTCAATATCGCATGGAAATCACAATCAATTCACCAACCCGAGTTACACTTACTACTAGTACGTTGATAGACAACATATTTACAAACTTACCATTACATTTATACGAAAGTAAAATAGAGTCACTCGGAATATCCGATCATGAGGCCATATCCATGAAAATTTTTAATGAAGGTAAAAAAATATTTAAAAAATGTTTTCTAAAAACACGGAAAAGGATTTTTCCTAATAAATCTCAGTTGGATTTTAATGAACATTTATCAAAATTAGATTGGAATGGAATTTTCGATCAGAACACTGACAAATCTAACTGGTTTTCTAGTTTTTTGAAAACTATAAAAGATGTTTTTGATAATACTTTCAAACATAAAAATGTGAATTTAAAATCAAATTTAAAACTGAAATGGATAACGAAGGGTATTAAAGTGTCATGTAAAAATAAACGAAATTTATATTTTTTATTAGGAAAAAATAAACGAGATCAGAATGCAAGAGACCACTGCAAACAATATAAAAATAGACTAAAAAAAGTCATAAAGCAGGCACGGAAAATGGCAACAAAAAAATATATCGATGAACAAAAAAATAAAAGTAAAGCAATTTGGAATATTGTAAACCTTAACACAAACAGAAACAACAAACCAAAAGTCAATTTCGAAATATACACGGAGGACAAAATTACAATAAATAATCCTGAACATGTAGCAAATGAATTTAATAAATATTTTGTAAATTATCCAACGAAAATAAACAAGGCTCAATGTAACAATAATGAATTTCGTTTCTACTTATCAAATGCAAGACAAAATCCAAATTCAATATTTATGAAACCCGTCACTAGTAGGGAAATAGAAAATATAGTAAAAAAAATGAACAAGAGTCATTCTGCAGGGACGGATGAAATTCCAATGTTTTTTGTAAATAGGGCAATAGATTACATTAAAAACCCCTTAACGCAGGCTATAAATGCCTCTATAGAAAGTGGTGTTTTTCCCGAAGAATTAAAATTATCAAAAGTGATTCCACTCTATAAAGCAGGCGCAAGAACTGAAACTGGAAATTTTAGACAAATTGCAATTTTGTCTTCTTTCTCAAAAATCATAGAGACTATAATTAAAAATAGATTAATTGCGTTTTTTGATGCAAACAATATTCTTAGTGAAAGACAATTTGGATATAGACGAAACAAGTCCACTACTAAAGCTATCGAGGATTTAATATCTTATATAAATGACAAACTAATGGACAAGTACTACACCTTAGGTATTTTTTGCGATTTGAGTAAGGCATTTGATTGCGTTAGGCATGATATTTTACTAAACAAACTAAATCATTATGGAGTCAGGGGAGACTGCTTAAAATGGTTTGATTCATATTTAACAAATAGGACGCAAATCGTGGAAATTACACAATGTCAAAATCAAAACATTACAAAACACTGTTCGATCCCTTTAACTAATAAACTTGGAGTCCCGCAGGGTTCCATTTTGGGCCCTATTCTATTTTTAGTATATGTAAATGATTTACCAATGTATTTCAACGATATAAATGTAACGATGTTTGCTGACGACACTAGTTTAATTGTTGCAGGTAAAGATATGGAAGAATTATTGATTAACGTTAAAATTAATCTATTCTAACTAAATAGTTGGTTTGAGAGCAACAACCTCACACTAAATGCGTCTAAAAGTAACTTCATACATTTTACAAATCATCGAAATCGGAATAAAGGTTCGCCAATAATACTTTCAATAAATAACACTGCCATTCCTCAAACTCATTGTACTAGATTTTTAGGTGTTCATGTCGACGAACTTTTAAAATGGAACTTTCACTGTGAAAACCTCGAAAGTAGGTTAAGTCGGGCATGTTATGCTTTAAGTATTGTAAGAAGGTCGTTGGATGAATTGCAAACAAGAAATGTTTATTTCAGCTATATTGAAGCTATCCTAAGTTATGCCATTACGATCTGGGTAAATTGTTATGCTTGTCATAGGGAACCCATATTTATACTCCAAAAGAGAGCAGTGCGAATAATTGCAAAGGTGAAAAGGGAAGAGTCGTGTCGACCCATTTTTAAAAGGCTAAGAATCCTCAACTTAACCTCACTTTATCTCTTTAAGTTACTAACTGAGTTTTTTAAGAATAAAGAAACACATTATAAAAAGTTTTCAGATACACATACTAAAAATACGAGAAATAAATTAAACATTTTTATACCATGCATTAAACTAAACACAGCAAGGCAAGACACAAAATACTCAGGGCCATATTACTTTAACAGGCTACCAGAAAGTTTAAAAACTATTCAAGTGGAAAGCTTATTCAAAAAGTTTCTTATTATTATTAGACAAAGCTTTTTACTCGATCGATGAGTTTGTTAATTTTAAATAATTTTTCAAATTTTTTGGTCATTTTTTTGACAATTTTAAGTAGCATTTTTTAATTATTCTGACTTTTTCTGATTTTAATTTCTTGATTATTTTTATCAATTATTTTAATTTGTGGTTTTAGTAAATAAATCTTAAAAATGATTTGGATGCCCTAAAAGCAATAATGAAGTAACTGTATGTATGTACGTGGTGATAAATTTAAATATTGTAAAAACGAACTAATATACTGTAATTTAAATGTACCTAAATATTAAGTTTCTACAATCTGTTAAGATTTTTTGGAAATAAATTGAAATTGAAATTGAAAAAAAAATGTCGTGTACTTCCATATTTCTGTTGCTAGGCCGAGTTCCGCTAGCTGAAGCTGTGAGAGGGGAACTTCATGAGCCGGATCTATGGTCCCGGCTTTCATGTGACAGGTTTTCAATCTTCCTTGCGGTGTGTGTCGAGTGCACTCGAGCTACAGCGCTGGATGCTTTCGTGTAACGACTGCACGCCGAATTGCGGCTCCAGCCGCAACTATCATCTACTCTCAAGTCGGCGAGCCGCTGCGCTCTTCTGGGGGGTACTACTCCGCGCTGCGACGCAGCAACTCGGCAGATCCAAGAGCGGTGAGTAGGAGCGGGTGAATCTACTCGCGCAGCTGGTCACTGTGTGTGGCTGTTCCGGGCTTTGGGCGCGCACCTTGACTGGTCCGTCCAAGTGGGTACCTACTAACGCGCTACCCTCTTCAACGCGGTCTTTGGGGCTTTCCAGATGAGTTACTGACGGGGTTCCGCGCCGAATAGTGCGTTGAGGCGTTCTTAGTATTGACCCGAACAAATCCATTTTCACGCGGTTACCGCGCAGCCCCGGCTCCGCTGGAACCGCGTGAAACCGCGGTCCCCGCGGTCCCGACCGCGCAACGCTATCCTCGCGACAGCCACATGAGTGGCACTATCTGTTTCAGTTCACTTCAGTGATTCAGTCGACGGGCCTTGTCCAAGGCCCGTGACGCCCTTTGCTTCAACGTGAGCCGGGACCATTGACTCGACTTTTTGGGTGTGGTGTCGCAAGCCTGCTCGTCCTGCGGCAGATATCTCGCGAAGTGATCGACTATTGTGATCGACTATGTATTTAGATGGAAGTAAACGGCATCTTCTGCGGCGAGTGACTGCTGTACTGAGATACCCGCTATGGCGGTTTACTAATCTAGCACACTGCGCAAGTACGGCTTTCGGACATCTGGCGGTCTGGTGTGCAGCGGAGCGAGTTTAGGGGTGTGCTCATGCAGCGAGGTATAGTTCAGTGGTGCAGTGCCTAGGTTGAATGAAACGCGTTTACAATATTTAGTCTATCGAGTGGAATTCTTGGTACCGCCGCTCTTCGACGCGTGGTTTAATTTATGGGTTTGTTTGTGTTGAATTGCTAGGGCGATTTCAGGGAATATTTGTCATAATTGCATTATCGAATTCGTGGTATCGTTTCAAATACAATTATCGACCGTTGTGCTATCACTATGAATGCGAATTTAAACATTACTTGTGTGTACATATATTAATAATATATTTTTCCTCGTAATGTTATTATTAGTTTTATTTTATTCCGCAGCGCACTTCTTATAACGCAAGATTTAAGTAAAAAAGTGCGCGCTGGCAACGCCGTCAATTTTCCCGCCGCATCGCGAGCCCGCGCTCAAAAATATCGCACACTTGCCTGAGGGCCGCATTTTTAGATCATTTTATATTCGCACATATACATATTATTCACTTCGAGCGAGCATTTTTTAATCCAACCGCTAAAATATTTTCAATTTCACATATTTTACGACGACGGGCGCTCGTAACAATAATTCAAATTCGTGCGATACGTTATTTTATCGGCCCCTGTTACAGTATGGAGCCAGATGAAACAGTCCGGGAGCTCGCTGCTCGATATCGTTAGGACCGTATTTCCTAAATAATATTTTGATAGTTTTTTGAAAGATATTAAAAAAAAGACTGAGATCATATTCAAGAGGTCATTCAGAGATCCATAACTAACAACTCGATTGTGTCACCCCAAGACTTTCCTGGCAAGTATCCAAGGACTGATTTTATCTGAACATTAATTTCATAAATAAAATCGATGCGCGGCCTTTTTTGGGATCGTTTGCGACCACTTCAAGCGACGAATTTCGTTTCTCGCCTAAGGGCGAAGTCGGCCTAAACGCCGATAGATGTAGGTAATATTTTATTAGAAAGTATGGCAGAATTTAAATGTTATTACTGTAGCTTGTATATGAGATATTTAAACCAAAACTTCACAATGTGATTTCGGTCCAACAAGGCAGGTCTCTAAGTTCAATATTTCCTATGTATCAAATTGCATGTCTCTAATTCCAATATTTCGAGATTGATATATGACTAGTGCGCCTCCTAGAGGTCCAATTCCAACCACAATCTGTTGAACTCTTGCCATGACCAAATGATGCCTGCATACCAAAGTTGCTCTCAGTCGGATTAGGCGTTTGGGCGCTATCGTATAGGAATACACACAGACGTCTGTCTGACACACATACAGACATAAGTCTAGAAACGGTCTAAAGCCGCAATTATATTAGGGCCACGCCGAGTGTTGCAACGCTGTCCCACGCAACGGGCAGGTGATGCAACAGTGTCGTGTCGCCGCGCGTGTTGGCGAATTTTCGTGTCATTTCAGTGGTGGCCGTCATCGTCCGCACTTGTCTACAATGTTTTTGTCCGACTCAGATACGGATGCTAAAGAAAATATTGCCTACCTACTTATATTAAGCCTACTTAAGAAGACAAGAAATAAGAGGAAATATTGGGTGCATCCAATAAAACAGTATGAGGAACTCGGAGTGGATAGCGTTTATTGGTAAATAAACTAGAAAGCGACGAAACTAGATTTCACCAATATTTCAGATTGACAAGAGCACAATTCGACTACATACATCCTTTTATTAAAAATGATATTAAAAAAATACGTAGGTATGCGCACTAAAATACGTATTACCATTGATTTTATAGTGTAATAGATAACGCCATTCCATACTGCAAAATGGAAGTCGCAATTTAATACAAAAAACGGCAGGTAGATGGCCATCGTAGTTTTCAAACTCGATTTAATGCGCTTCCATCTTCAATAAACCAATATTTGGCCGATAGATGGCGTTCAAACATATTATCGGACGCGTCCGTAAGCCGCGGCTTACGAACGTGTGCCTAGTCGTCCGCGACTGACGTCCTATAATGTGCACCGCTCAATAGAAATTCATTACACAGATCGCGTGCATAAGCCACAGGCATAAGCCGCGGCTGACGGACGCGTCCAATAATGTGTTTGCCCCTTTGTTTGCCCCTAAGCGCGTGCCGTTAGAGTATTAATAATAAAATAGAGCGCGAGCGCGCGAGCGTGAACAGTAGACACGGGTGTGAACAATTCATCGACCGCCCGGCTAAGGCCCGCAGTCGTTCGCGAGCGCTTGTGAAGTGATATAGTTGGGAATTTGTAGAGCATTTTTATTGTTTTTAAGAAGAAAGATGGTTAAATGTGCAATCGATCATTGTAAAAATGATACTAGAAAACACACAAAACACAAATCTAGTGTCACATATCATCGATAAGCAATTTTGAATTACTTTTCAACCAAATAAAAGTTATCCATTACGGGGGTGAAGCGAGGAGCGCGACGTAAGCGGATGCAAAGCGGATGAGGAACACACTGCCCCACCCTTCGTCTTGCTCGACCGCAATCGGTCGCAATTGGTGTTCACTAATCGAGAATCGAGATATTTTAAAAGCGAAATCGATAATCGATAATATTTTTTTATAAAAATTGACAAATCACTTTTTTTAATTATAGGTAGTAATGGTAAAAAAATCTTATGTTAATATAAGTATAGAGTATATATGGAATATGATAAATAATGCATAATAAGGCCAATAAGGGATTCCTTTTTGGACCACTCACATAGGTTTATCCAATTGCTTCAGATGGAGCGTAGATGTTTTTAGGGCGTACCTTTATATGCTGATATTATGCATGTATGAGTGTCTGAACGTAGAGAACGAACGTCTTGACGGGTTTTGACGTAAGTATGAGGTGTCGTTGGATTCGACGTGATACGGTGGTGCGAATACGTTATATTAAAAACCGACCAAAAAATAATTTTAATAATATTATTATTATTAACTTAGAAACTTACCTTACTTTTAGGTTTCCAAAAGACAAAACAAATATGATGAAGTAGATTGATGCTGTAAAGAAGACCAATTGGGAACCAAACTTTTGGAGTAGAATCTGTTCAGTACATTTTCCGGATTCAAACATGTATGAAACCAAAAATGGAATCCGTAGATTAACAAACGACGCTGTACCTTCGCTTTTTCTACAACAATCTCCATTTTCCGGTCAACAGTCGGAGGTTGCAGGGCTTTCCAATTCAGGACTGGTACACGACACTCCAAGGAAACGAAAGTTAAAAACAGAAATTATCCGTTTAAAAGACATTGCAAAACGCCGACGTATGCGGGGCAAGGCACTACACGCTGCTAATCGGCGTTTGAAAAAGAAAGTTGACAATTTATCTAAGGTATTAAAAGAACTGAAGCAAAAAAGACTGATCAACCAAGAACAAGTGGATATTCTGGAAGTGTGCCGGCTTTCTACAGCAGCTCTTTTGAAAAGGATGACTCATAAAGGGAGAGAATATCCACCTGAACTGCGTACATTTGCGCTAACCCTCCATTTCTATTCTCCAAAGGCCTACTCTTACGTACGTAGTACCTTTAACACATGTCTACCACATACAAGCACCATAAGAAAATGGTACCAATGCATAAACGCCACGCCAGGTTTCACTGCAGAAGCTTTTAAAGCACTTGATCAAAAGGTCAAGTCTTCTGACAAGAAAATTCTATGCAATTTGGTAATAGACGAGATGTCGATTCGACAATTAAAGGAATTTGACGGTAATGCAGTCCAAGGATATGTAGATTTTGGTGCTGGGTTTGATGTTACCGGAGTTTCAATGCACCATGCAAACAAGCTCTGGTGTTCCTTTTAGTTGCCATTAACGAGCAGTGGAAAATTCCAGTAGGATATTTTCTGGTAATCGGCGTAACAGGTGAGCAAAGAGCCAATCTAGTAAGGATATGCCTTTCTAATTGCCACGATGTAGGCGTGGTAGTTGTATCTATGACATTTGATGGTTGCCCAGCAAATATAGCCATGGCTCAAGAGCTTGGCTGTTCGTTTAACTACCAACGTCAACTAAAAACCTATTTCGAACATCCTGCAACAAAAGAACCAGTTTTTGTATTTTTTGACCCATGTCACATGGTGAAACTGGTCAGAAATACATTACAAAGTAAAAAGGTTCTTAGAGATAATAACGGCGGCCTAATCAAATGGCAATATTTTGAAGAATTAAACACGCTCCAACTAAATGAAAATTTTCACTAGGGAAATAAATTATCGACACAACACATCAACTTTCAAAATCAAATAATGAAAGTAAAGCTAGCAGTACAGCTGTTAAGTGCCAGTGTTGCGAACGCTATTGAATTTTGCGACAAAAAATTACGTATACTTAATTTTGCTCACTCACAACCAACAGTGAATTTCATCAACACAATGAACAATCTGACTGACATTCTTAATTCAAGAAAGTTTCCTGGCATTGACTTTAAAGCACCAATCAATGAGAAAAACGAAACGAAGTATCTAACGTTCATGGATAATGCAAAAACTTATTTGGAACATCTAGTTTTGATGGACAATGAAACACCGATCATGAATACCAGAAATAAAGTAGGTTTCCTTGGATTGTGCGTGTGCATAGACAGCATGAAAGGATTGTACAACGAGCTCGTTAAACAAGAAAAAACATTGGATTTTTTACCAATGTACAAGTTAAGCCAAGACCACTTAGAGATATTTTTTTCAGTAGTACGGTCCCACGGCGGGTTCAACAATAATCCATCGGCCCTGCAATTTATGGCAACTTACAAAAAGCTCTTGGTTCACATGGAGTTAAAAGAGAATTTCAGGGGAAACTGTGCTCCTCTGGAACACATAACTTTGTTAACGTGTTCGTCGTCAACTGAGCATATTAACTTGACAACGAAGGGTTATAGATCAGGATCACAAGTGGATATGGTCGACGAACAATTCATGAGCAATTTGAAGGAGGAAGATCTGAGTTTACCTGCCGGTTTCCATTCAGTATTTTCACAACATGTTGTGGCATACGTTGCCGGGTATGTTGTTAGATATTTACTATCTAGACTAAATTGCACTGATTGCTTGGGAGAATTAGTCGCAAACACACCTAAACAAGCTCATTTATTTATTGTGTTTAAAGACAGAAGTAGACTTATCTATCCATCAAATGATGTAATCCGAATTTGTAATGCCGCAGAATCAGTAGTAAGGGTTAATTTTGACAAAAGTAATAAATCCGATCGCGATCCTATAAATATGGTTACAAAAACGTTAAAATTATTCATCGGATCCGATATTTTCACGATCCTTCATGCCCATTTATTTGAGCAGGAACCGTGCAGTAATCATTTGCTTCATCTGCTAAGGGCCGTTATCCAAAAATATGTCGATATACGGATAAAATATTTAGTTTGTAAGTCAAATGTAAAACAAACCAAGAGGCAACTATACAACAAGCTCACTCTTTTAAAAGGGCAATAACGGATACTTAAGGGTTTGGATCCTCCAAGCGGGCGATCTGAATACAGTCTAGTCGAATACTAGCTGACTGCGTTTAGACCAGATTCTATGATTCTACCTACGTCTGAGGTTTTAGTTATTATTGCTCAATGGAAGCTGTAATTTTTGAGAACAGAATTGTATTTCTGTTATCAAAATTACATCTTCCTGTACCTTTGTATTTTCCACTAAAATAAACCTTAGGCATACATCCAATCATATAAAACTACATTGCTTGTCCTATTTTATCGTGAACACTGAAGATCGAGTAGATATAATTTGTTGATTTGAATAATTTTCGACAAAAAAATAATGGCGGCCTTATAAGAGCCTTAATTAGAATATTATTTTGTAGATATTCTAAAATGTGATTAAAATAAACACGTTTAAAACATCATGAACTATTTTTTTTATTTCTTACCTTTATGGCATATTGGGGTCAAATGGTTACAAACCAATAAACATTTTTATAAATGTATATATATTTCTTATGTTTTAAAAAATAATTTTAAGCTTCTCTTTACTACACTAGATTTTTGTCGCCGCCACTGACAGGGAGTGTTTTTATTCATCTATGAGATGGCAAAATACAGCATCGCCGCACAGCACTCATATCTTCTCTTTCCTGCGCAAGAAATTATGGGAGGCGGAGCGACGTTGGTTGACATCCTTACGAGAAGACGACGTAATTGAGCGTGTATGTCAGTAAACTGTTACAATGTCAACAATTACAATGTACAACAATTTACAATGTCGAGTCGAGTGAGTGCTATCCGTAATCGACTAGTCGATTGGCGAGCGCGTGGTCACTCCCTATTTCTCGCATCTCCATCAATATACGGTATAAACATCTATAGCACACCTGTCTGCTTTCGGCTCCAAGCGACCTGTCTGAAGCGCGCGCTAATTGTTGGAAAGGCGATGCCTGAATAGCACGCCATCTATTATTTTCTTCATTGAACATGTGATTTGTAGCGTAGAAGGAAATGCAATAGATAGCGCTAATAATTGAATGCTAATTTCGTTGAAACTGCTTGAATTATTGGGTTTTTAGAATCAATCGATCCTTTATAATTAAAACTTAATTATCAATGTTAATATAGATATCCAAATAAATTCCTATACTTTTCGACGTCAGCACTACCAGTGCCATCTGCGTAGTGACGTCGAGAAATATGCTGCCATTTTCTTGTATGAGATGGTGCTATCTATTACACTATAAAATCAATGGTATTACGTAGGTATGCGTCTGCTCACTTGCTCGGCCACGCGCGCAAATGCGAGTGCCCACGGCTGATTATACTATACTAGGGCCAATATCAACGTGCACCTGGAGTCATAAATCATTAGGCCGGACCTCTCGCTCACACTCGCTGTATTTCGCTCGCACTATGGGGATGCGTGTTTTAAAAATGATAATAGCAGTATCGATGGATTATGATGGATCGATGGTTGGATCGATGGTTGGATCGATGTAGATGTTAAGAGATATCGATGGATATTATAGATTATGATGAAAATTTTCGATGGATTTATTTGTAATAATTGGTTTAGTTAGTTTTAAACTGATTTATTAAGAAAAATTTTCGTAAATACAAACTAACGTATACATGCAATAATAAAGTGAAATAAAAGTTTAAATAATATTTTAAAAATATTTACATTAACCTAAATCTTATCTTAAAATGTAACATGAAACTAAGTACTAAATATTACAAATTACATTTTAACAAAAAATACAATTAAAGGTTGGTCAAGCTAAACAAATATATATTTAAAAAGCGAGAAGCTATGTTTTAATAGCGAGAAGCGAGCCAACGCGTGCCTTTCCCCACCTCCGATCCCACGCCGATCGAAATTGAGTGATCTGCGTGACGTCAGCTCGCGCGGCGACACGCAGGCCATGTCTAATATAATCATTTTCATACCAAATATATGAAAATGAATTCAATGCCACGCGTTGCAACACGCGGCGTGGCCCTAATATAATTGCGGGCTTCGTCGTCTCAGGGGGGCTCAAAATTGATATTTCCGTCTTCATATCGATTTTTTTAGCGTGTTCACAATACTTTCCCTCCTGTTCGGTTGGTGTGCCGGGACAGTAAAATCAATAAAGTTATTATTTAAAGACGATAATTATGTCTCCCAAATTTTTGCCTGCAACGCTGTTAAAACCTGACTCTTCTAAGATTTAAATTTGAAGATAGTGATAAATAAACTCAAAATCTAAAAGTATTAAATTTAACTGATGATGATGATGTCCTCCTCATCGTGATCCGACGACGGCGACCTCTTCGTTGACAGGACTTCTTCGAATATGCGCGCGGAAGTGACTCGTGAATCCCAGTTTGTTTTTGAAGGTCCGATTACAACGACTACAGTAGAGTTCCCCGCAGTCGTTGTAAGTATATGTGTAATTGGGCTTCGGACGAGTTTTGCGCTGTTGGCGGTTCGAGTCGAGGTTTTTCAGCCGGGCTTCCTCAAACTCTTTCATTTTTGTGGTCACCGTGGAGCGCCACTCGCTGCGTTTGTGAGCAGCCCTCTCCCAGCTCTCAGGTGGAATACCACTGGCGGTTAGGTGCCTTTTTAATACATCTTTGTAGCGTAGGTGCTGTCCGCCGACTTTGCGTGCGCCTTCTGAGAGTTGGGCATAAAACACGGCTTTCGGGAGGCGGTCGTCTTTCATACGCACTACATGCCCACACCACCTCAGCTGAGCTTTCATGAGCATAGCTTCCATGCCCTGCATTTTCGTCCTTCGTAACACTTCTGTGTTTGACACACGGTCTTCCCATGTTATCCTCAGGATGTTTCGGAGGCACCTCATGTGGAAGACGTCTAATTTCTTAATCTCTTTCCTGTAGAGGCACCACGTTTCGGAGGCATATAACAATATGGGTAGGACAATCGCTTTGTAGACGGCAAGCTTTGTTTTCAGTTTTAGATCATGCGATTTCCAGACACGTTGGTTTAGTTTGCCGAAGGCGGAAGCAGCTCTGGCTATGCGTACTGGGATTTCAGTATCCAGACGGTTATCATTCCTAATCTCACTGCCAAGGTAGCGAAAGTGAGATACTACCTCTAAGACACCGTTACCGAGGAAAATGTTAGGTTCTTCAGGTGGGCTTCCTCGCGGAGGCTGAGCCATTACCTGGGTCTTGGAAGTGCTGATTGTCAAACCGAATTTATTGCAGGATTCGTAAAGATGGTTAAGGTACGACTGGAGTGCGCTAGAACTGTCAGCCATGAAGCAGGCGTCGTCAGCATATAGGGCATCGAGGATTCTAAGTTGACGGGATTTAGTCTTTGCGCGGAACCTTGACAGGTCAAAGACTCCTTTGTCACTGCGTACTGTTACAGAGATAGGGTCGACACAGTTTTGGGCAGCATGAGAGATAACAGCTCCAAAGAAGATGCCAAAAAGTGTAGGGGCCATTACGCAACCTTGTTTTACACCGCATGTAACCGGAAAACCCTCAGAAAGGCTGTCATCGAACTGCACCCTAGCCAACATGGAGTCGTGAAAATTGCGAATGATGTTCACAAATTTTTCGGGGCAGCCAGATCGCTTTAGAACTTCCCAGAGAGCCTCCCGTGGAACGCGGTCGAAAGCCTTCTCAAGATCAATGAAGCAGAGGTAAAGTGGACGGTTCTGCTCGAGGCTTTTCTCCTGCAGCTACTTCAAGACGAATATTGCATCGATGGTTCCTCTGCTGGGCCGGAAACCGCATTGGCTTTCGGGTAGGATCTCTTCTGCGAGTGCACTTAGCCTTGAGTTAATGATATGTGCGAGGATTTTTCCAGCAACTGCGAGGAGAGATATTCCGCGATATGATCCACACTCCGAAGCGTCGCCCTTGCCTTTGTAGAGCGTGCAGATAGAAGCATCTTTCCATGCCTGTGGGATAGTCTCTTGAGCCCAGATTGTGAGGATGAGATGATATAAACTGCTGTGGATCGCTGGACCGCCGTACTTAAATACCTCTGGAGGCAGGCCGTCAGAACCTGGGGCTTTACCATTTTGGAGGCGCTGGATGGATCTTTGCATTTCGAATAAGCTGGGAGGTTCGTCAAGCTCGTGGATAACTGGTCTACATGGCAAGTTGTTCAGACAGGTAGGGTCGTAGGTAGAGCTTGGAGGATTGAGGATGCTCTGGAAGTGTTCCTTCCATCTGGATAGGATATCACGCTTATCAGTGAGACGCTTCGAGCCATCCTGACTGCGCATCGGAACAACCTTTTTGACACGTGGTCCAAAGATGGTTTGGAGACTCTGGTAGAATTTCCCTATCTGTTTAGTGTCAGCCCATCGTTGTAGTTCTTCAGCTCTTTCAAGCCACCAGGTGTCTTTGAGAGTGCGGAGTTTTTGTTTCAGCGCTTTTTGGGTATTACTCTTCTGAGATGATGTAGTAGCCGGATTCTGTAGGAAGTGTCTATGCTCTGCGAGTAGAGTTTTAATTTCAGAGTCATTCTCATCAAACCAATCCTGATGTTTCTTTGCTGGCGGGGGGAGGGATACAGAAACTGCCTGTGATAGATTAGCGGCCATGTTTGTCCAAGTTAAGTCTAAGTTTCCGTCTCCGTCCGCTGTGTTAGACGTAATCAAGTGAAAATTGCTGTCTAGTCTAGCCCTAGCATCGTTGTCACTGATGAGCCCAGCACACAGTGCTCTGATGGGCTTCTTGTGAGGTGCTCGACGAGGTTTTTGTAGTGCCATGCGCAGTTTGGAACGTACAAGACGGTGATCCGTCCAGCCGTTTGCACCTCTCATTGCACGCGTTATGAGAACGTCTTTGAGATCTTTTCTTCGCACTATGATGTAATCTATGAGATGCCAATGTTTAGATCTCGGGTGCATCCATGTGGTTTTGTGCTTTGTGGGAAGCCGAAAGAAGGTATTTGTAATGCATAGGCCAAACTGCGAGCAAAATGACAGTAAGTCGAGACCGTTGCTATTGCAACTGCCTATGCCATGAGGCCCAAGTACATTTTTCCAGGCTGAGTTATCCGCACCGACCCGAGCGTTAAAGTCTCCGAGGATCAAGATCTTATCTGCGGGTGGTATAGCTTCAACGGTGGTTCGGAGGTCATCATAAAACTTGCTTTTATCTTCGTCGGAGGCCATGAGTGTCGGTGCGTATGCACTGATTAAGGTCGCATATTTGTTGTCTGCAAGCAGAAGGCGCAGGATCATCAGTCGGTCACTCACTCCTTTGGGTAACTCAATTAGCGATTTGGCGATTTTGGTTTTGATAGCAAAACCGATACCGTTCCCTCTCTTCTCGGTTACTGGTCGACCAATCCAATAGTAGGTGTAGCCACTACCTTTTTCGCTGAGTTCACCCTCCTCCAGTAGATGTGTTTCAGAGATTGCTGCTATATCAACTTTATACCGTGAGAGCTCCTTAGCTATGATAGCGGTTTTACGTTCTGGGCAGATGTTGTGTTCGCTATCAACTAAAGTACGCACATTCCAAGCGGCAATGCACAGTTCGTTGGTTGTTTGTTTCAAATGTGTTATTTTGTTGTTCGCACCGCGTAATATTTGATGCTCATACAACCGCGGTTGCTATATGAGAAGGTTTAGGTGTGAGCTTTGTTTAGGCCACCTTTTCTAGGCCCCTCCCTGGATTAGGGAAGGCAGTGCGTCCCTAAATAGGGCTGCCTTGTCGTCAGGCGTGCTGCCGAGCTCGTCCTCTCAACACCGTGAGTCCGAAGAGCGACCGCTCTCGCCTGACCGCCTACGTGTAGCTTCCAGCTAGAGCCGATATCCCATCAAGACACGACCCCACCACCAGTGCACTATCGCCGCAGGTCTTGGGTACAAGTCCGGTCCGATATTCAAAAGCTAGAGGTCATCTGCGCGTGAATTGTTTACAGTGAGTAAGCGGTTGCGCTGGTGCAGACTCACTCTCTCGTCCCTGCAATCCGTGCGCCAATGGAGCGGAGATCTGCCACGATTGGAGGAAAGAGGGATGCAGTTTCTGGCCGCCGGTTTTTAGCCCTCAACCGGACGCCCTAGGCCTTCCACGATGCCGTGCTGTCCCGCCGCTTCCGCCAACATCCGTCGCTTATCAGCTGTCGAGTTGCCTTCTTCGCCGGGCCAGTCTTCGTACACTATGCAGGAGGTATCCGCAATCAGACCTGTCCGCCGAAGCGTGCAGGCCCCCCTCGACCAGGTTTAGTCCACGAGCCGACGTGGTTTACCGCGGTGTGGCCGCTGCGTGTACAACAGCTACTTGGAGCCACTGGTGAGAGATTTGTAGAGCGCCTGCGGACCAGTATGGTTCTCCACCCTCCGTAAAGAGAGCCGGCTAGAGTAACCTGAAAGGTGCTACCACTAGACGCTCTACTACACCGCAATTTAACTAACAGTTCTGTGAATATTAGTCGTCGTGTATATAAGAAATATTAAAATGGTCTCCATCTTGAATTGGAATAAAAAAATTACATTTCAATAGATACGGATAAGGTTCGATTTTTTTAAATTTTCCAACCCCTCCGTATGTCATATATATTTTTTTGAAAATATGCATTATTTGTCTTCACGAGATCATATTTATTCTGTTTTTTATCCATCCACCCCCTTATAAAAACGCCATTTCCTAAACGTAAAATATAAACGAAAGAATTGTTTTATGATATAAGCTATAAATTAGGGAGTGTAATATAAACTAACATTGTGCAATGCTGTTATTGAGCATCTATCTTTTATTTTGTCTGACTTATGGATATTTTTATTATTTATTTATTTATTTAATTTAACAACGTAATTACAATGCATATGTATCACTAATATTCATATCAATAACATATCAAAATAATATTCATATTCTTTTTACTGATTAAAAAAAAGGAATAATTTTTTACATTTATGTTTTTTTTATTATGTTTTAAACAATTAGGATTATGACATTGACTATTGACTATTAATGTGGCAGCTTCGCCCATAGTATCTGTCAACTCGAAAACTGCTCCAGAAAGCCACCAGCTTATCTCCGTCGTGTTAAAATTGACGCGATAAAATTTTGAAAGTTTCTTCATTTTATTGTTGAGGAAAGAAAACTGGGCCATTTTCCACTGCTATCGCCCTAGTCCGAGACCATATATGATATACGTAAGAGGGTAGCTGCAGCGAGCTCTCGGTTTATTACAGAACCTGAGGGTTTTAGTAGCGTGTGGCTATGGCAAGGCGATCGTAGAGCTGAAGCTGGTTTGAAAGCGATTCGTTTCAGACTTCAGGAGTCGGGGAACATGTTTCTGTTCCGGAATGATCTGAGAATAGCGATGTGTATTACCACATATGGCTTCGGCCACAGAGAACTTTAAATTTTAGCGCAGCAAATTCCAACATTATTTCAAGGTAATGGGAGGGTGGAAGAAAATAGGAGGGGTATTGTAATTAATACAGATTCGAAAATCCGAAAATCGATCTGCGAACACATATTGGATAGAGCAGAGGCACCCATTTTTAACACGCTTTTATTAAATCGACCTGTATGTAACTATGTAATGAAATCTAAGGTAACTAATTTAACCATCTTCCAAGGATCGTCGCGTCATGAAAATTGGCAGCTGTATGTAGTTCTGATGACAGTACAATAATATGGTACTGTCGAACTGATCTGATGATGGAGTCGGAAGATATGAACTGGAACTTCATGATGGAACATCGTATCATAGCTGTGTTTGCACTTGTTAGAAAAGTCTTGGCATGAACTTTGACCACGATCAGGTTTCAAGGTCTGATGATGAAGCCGGGAGATAGGCACTGGCATTCCATGATGGAATATCGTATCATAGCCGTGTTTGGACTTGTTAGAAAGGTCTTGTAATGAACTTTGACGACGATTAAGTTTCAAGGTCTGATGATAAAGCCGGATTTTTTGGTTTTTACGTGCTTTTATAAAAGCGTGTTTTAGTGTTTTTTTTAAACTATTTATTATTTCCCGTAAACTTTTGCTGTTTTGCGTAGACCACTCTACCTGCATAAAATTGAAATTTCCTAAACTTACTAATTTGTGTTTTAGGTAGCTGGCACAGTACTGATCATTTAAACCCGTCACCTCAGGAAGTTTTAACGATATAAGATCGTTCTATCTCTCGTGAGGTGAGCGTAGAAGACTTGGGTCGAAAACAGTCAACTGTCTAGTTACGCCACTCGCCCGTAAGAAGCCAACGCCTTACCGCGAGATAACCAGGTTAATCAACCAGCGGGCCGACACTCGCACCCTTACTTCCGACCTCCCTACTGGTTACAGGTTCGAGGTCGCTTGCGCGGTCCTCTCCCTTACGTAGCAGTGATACGATGTCTACCGAATATATCGCAGATTACGGCATCCCTTGCCCGGCTGTTCACCCGGTATCGGGTAGCCGATTGGTCGTTTCAAGAGAAGTTGCCGTAAGGTTAACAACTACCTCTGCTCTATAGGAGACAATACTGCTTCCAGACTCCCCCGGCTGTCGGTCAGAATGCACGATCGATTGGCTGACGCGAGTTTGACTCCTATGGTAGAGTCCTACACGCGCTCGCGTGGAGGCCGCCGGATGGGTGTTGACCCGTGAGTTCGACCGACCCTAAACTCATGGGTCTAAGTGGCCTAATTGCAACAGTAGTTGTTTTTTACACAATTTTTAGTTGTTCATATCTAATAGTTAACGATTTTGAAGTACGATGCGTTCGCGAAAGCCTCACATAACTGCACATGAAGCACTATCTCGCTTGCTCATTCATGTGATGCGTCTATCCTACTCGCTCGCACGGATACCCATTGAAGCGTAATTTTTCCACATATCTTACTCGCACCTCCCCTCGTTATTCATGTGTGCTGGCCTTCTCTATCGACTAGTAATGCAATTTGAGTTGAGAGTTGATTTATTTTCATGATACTAGTGGAGCGCACTTTTATTTATTGCTATTATTATATGTTTAAAATACTATGCTGTACACACAATCTGTTTTAGAAATAAAACGTCATTTACGGATGGCCTAAATGTTTATTATCACCTGCCTAGATGGCGTCCGCTAACGTGGTGGACCCCCATTTACATCTCGTGCACCCCGTTTTTTTTCTCGCCGTCATGAACCCCCTGCAATTCGAAATCGATCCCTGGGGTCTTGGAAATCACTGGCAAAGAGGAACTAACCACCGGGTGCAATTTCAAAATCCCATTGTGCTATCCAAAGAACACTTTTATTTTCCCTGCATGATCCGGGAAGCCATTGAAATAAGAAGAACTCCGAACTTCGATAGAGATGCTATTTTTAACCCCTTTACTACGTGGAGCCTTCTTGTTAAAATTTTAACAACGCCCATCGTCGAAGGCACTAAGCAAACCATAACTCAAAGTCTGCTTTTGCCGTTACTAGACTATGCCGCTGTCTCATATTTGGACCTCACCGAAAACAGACTGCATAAACTTGAGCGCCTACAGAACGTTTGCATAAGGTACATTTTCAATCTGAGGAAGTATGACCATGTTTCCGAGTACCGATCAAAATTGCAATGGCTTCGTATACGGGACCGGAGAAATTTGCATATCCTTTCACTTCTATATAATGTCCTACACAATCCTACATCTCCCTCCTACCCCAACGAGGCTTTTACCGGGTTAGGAAGTCATGGTCTCCCACTTCGTTCAAGTCAGAATAATATCCTACGTATCCCAAAACACAATACCACTTTTTTTTCCTACTGCTTCTCCGTACATCCAGCTCGACTGTGGTATCAGCTTCCTTCAACTATTAGAGGCGCTAGCTTGCTGTTCACCTTTAAGCAATCATTGAAAAACCACTTCCTTTCACAATAAATATGAACCATAAAATCTAACCTTTCCGTTACCCCCTCCCTTTCCTTGCCTTAATTTGGCAGTTTATTTATTTATTCGTTAATATATCAAAATATGTATGTATATATGTAATATGTCCAACTCAAAAAATTATACACACAATGTATATTATATGCTATAATTTAAAATTTAATTTTAAGCTATAATTTTGTTGCCTACTCTTCTTTTCACACCAGCATGTTGGTTGACTGGAAGATATTATTGTGTAGCAATAAGTGCGCCATTGTACCTTATTTTTATTGTGAAATAAAAAGATTTTCATTCATTCATTCAAGGCAGGGACGTATGATAGGGTACAGTGAGTGCTGTGTGCACATCAAAATTTCAAAATTCGCGCGCGCCGAACCTGCTGCCCCACCACCCTTATAATTTGCGCAGTGACTTCAGCGGTATGCCGCCTATCCGTGGAACATCGGATCGATAGCTCTTCAGTGTACCCTGGACAACGGCGGTTGCAACATCGCCGAAATATCGAGGCTACAAACTTTACTCAGTAAATTCGTTTTAATCTTCTTTATAATGTCAAACAACCGCGATAGTCTTCGATATCATAAGTAATCTGTGTTCGCCTCTACTCAGGTACCTTATCGCGCATTGGTGATCCTTATTTCGAAAACTGCACTACGGCACTATTTTTTTTTTGATAAATTAAGGGGGGGGGGTTGAAGGGGCTTGTCTACTTGCCGTGAAAGTCTTAGGGTGGCACAACCGATATTTCTCTGAGCACGTGGTTTACCGGACCAATGCTTCTTACTAGTCTGTTCTAATACTTGATTTAGCAGTGTGACAGCTGTAATAAGCGGTGAAGTTTTCCCTTGGGTTGCCTTTGCTGTCTTCTTGGAAAATATGTCGTGCTTTCTTGCTCTCTGGTAGTTGTCAGGCATAAATAAACAAATCTAGTACTGTAACATTGTTTTGTTGGTGGCCCTAGCGGCGATCGGCTAAAAGGGGCGGCGGCGAAGGCCCAAGAATGGCCTAATCTTTTGAACGCTTGCCATGACGAAATGATGCCTGCATGCCATATTCCCTCAATCTTGGAGGACAGACAGACAGACAGACAGACGCAAGCCAATCAATTGTGCACTCTGACTAACAACTTGAGTTGTCGACTACAACGGGCGAGCCCGTCACCACAGGAAGTTTTAACGATTAGTCGTTCTATCGACCTGCAGTGAGCGTAGAAGACTTTGGACAAAACAATCCAGCGTCTGGCTACGCCACAACCCGCAAGAGACCAACGCCTTACCGCGAGATAGCCAGGAATGCTACCTGGCGGGCGACACTCGCGCCCTTGCTACCAATTGTGACCAGATTTCTCCGGTCTCTCGATTGGTTTCGAGTTCAAGGTCGCTTGCGTGGTCCTCTCCCTTACGAAGCGGTGAAACGGTGTATACCGAATCTATCGCGGACCAAGGCGTCATTTGCCCGGCTCTGAACCGGGATTGGATGGCCAATGGTCATTTCAAGAGCAGTCGCCGTAAGGTACGCAACCACCCCCGCTCTATAGGAAACAGTACAGTTTCCAGACTCCCCCGACTGTTAGTCGGGGGAGTCTGGAAACGGGAGCTAACGGGCCCATGATGAGGTGGCCATGATGACCCATGTGTTCAGGGTCGGTCACACTCACGGGTCAACACCCATCCGATGGCCTCCACGCATGGGGTGCGAACCTGGGTAGGACACTGGGTCAACCAGTCTCCCCTGGGAATCAAACCTCTGGCGCTCCTGGACGGTCTGCGCACCGAGCTGCGCAAGCCAATCGATTGTGCTCTCCGACTAACAGTCGGGGGAGTCTGGGAACTGTATTGTTTCCTATAGAGCGGGGGTGGTTGCCTACCTTACGGCGACTGCCCTTGAAATGACCATTGGCCATCCGATCCCGGTTCAGAGTCGGGCAAAGGACGCCTTGGTCCGCGATAGATTCGGTGTACACCGTTTCACCGCTTCGTAAGGGAGAGGACCGCGCAAGCGACCTCGAACTCGGAACGGGGGAGCCCGTCACCTCAGCGAGTTTCAACGATAATGATCGTTCTATCTCCCGTGAGATGAGCGTAGAAGACGAATAAAACCTACCGCCTAGCTAAGCCAACATGCCCATCAGAGGTCAAATGCTCAAAATAATCATGCTTGTACTAACTATCTATTTTCGGAGCCGTACTCAAGTACCGATATAAGGAGACGGCATCTTCTACACTTGAATCAGTTGATTTCGGACTCACCATATATTGACATTTTATGTCAGTCCGCATCGATTTAAACTATAAGCGATAAATTAGTTGTTTACGTATAGATTTGACATTGTGTGTTTATTCTATCTATTTTATTGCTGTATGTATTACTTATTGTTAGTATTAAGATCCATGTTAACGTCTTTGTTACTATGTTAACTTGATTTGTAAAATAAATATGATTATGATTATAACTATGATTATAACTTGATAAAGTATGATAAATAACTTGATTTGTAAAATTAAATTATAAATAATTATGTGAAATGAATAATTATGTATAATTATGTATAATTATGAGATATCCTTCTAAACTGATCAGGGGGATAGGCTGCCCGCTGGGTACCGTTCCCGGTGCCTCGCCGTCAGGCGTTGGCCTCTGACGGGCAGGTGGCGTGACTAAACCGTGGGTTGTTTTTCGTTCCGAGTCTTTTGCGCTCACTTCACGGGAGACAGAACGATATAATATCATTAGAACTTCCTGAGGTGATGGGTTCGCTCATTGTAGTTGACAGCTCTAGTTATTACCCAATATCAGCGAGTATCACCCGCCCCGTAATTGCTAAACAAGAGAGATTGCTGGTAGTAGAACGACCGGGAAGAAACCCATTCTGGGACTCTGACATGGTACCGTATTACTAATAGATAGCGTGCCCTTGGGCCACTAAGACCCGTCTCGTTCTTTGGGGTCGGCTCAACTCACGGCTAAGCCCCCATCCGGTAGCCTCCACTTAGAAGTTCAAACCTAGTAAGGACTCTTGTCCCCCCGGCAACTGAGTATGCAGGTGGGTCGGTTTTCCTTAGGTGATGTCCTTTGGGCGCAGTTAAGCGGTTTGCGCATCGTGCGGTGTCAGCCAATCGACTGTGCACTCACACAATAACCGGGGTACTAGAGCTGTCAACTACAATGGGTGAAAACTTCACTTCAGGAAGTTTTAACGATATTAGATCGTTCTGTCTCCCGTGAGGTGAGCGTAGAAGACTTGGGACGAAACCAGTACACTGTTACGCCACTCGCCCGTAAGACGCCAACAATAAACGGGATAGTCTGGAAACGACAGATGGTTTTCTATGAAGCGGAGGTGGTTTTTGGCCTAATGTCAGCTACACTTAAAACGACCGGTAGTCTACCTAATCCCGCGTAAACAGACGGACAAAGGATGCCACGGTCCGTGACAAATTCGAACTGAATTACCGCTAACATTGGGTAGAGGCCGCGCAAGCGATTTCGATCCGTAACTAGTCTGGAAGACGAAGGCTAGACAGTTGGCTGACGGGCGAGTTGGCGTAGCTAGACAGTGAAATATGTTGCCCCTAAGTCTCTACGCTCACGCTAGGTTGAAAGAACGATCACATATCGTCATAACCTCCTGGGGTGACGGGTGAGTGGAGAGTATCACAATATAAAATAAAGGAAAATTCCTAATAATTGACATTCGCCATTGAGCGTGATTTTTTATTTATTTTTTATCGACGACACATCGTCGATAAAAATATAAACTACGCTCTTTGGCAAATGTCAATTAACAGGAATTTTTCTATATTTTACATTGTCATAATCTTGGAATATGAATTCAACATTATCCAAATTTCTTAAGTGAATTTAAATTTTGAGTATACGAATTTGAGTATACGAGTATACTATTTTTAGTATACGATTATCTATTTTCATGACTATCTAATTATTAGTTAGATAAATGGATATGACATTGTGCTCTTTATTTATTCAGCAATTTTCATTATTAGTATATTTTCTAATTATCAGTGATTTTCAAACCGATCATAAGTTACTAAAATTAATTTATTGTCACGTTGCTGGTTTGCGACATGAATAAATAATAAAATAAAAGAAATGAATTAGTAAAATGTATCTTTATTACAAACTCGTCGACCGACCGACAGATATATGGGGCGAATAAAGCGCCTAGATATTTTAAAATATTCGTTGATTTGATTAATTGAAAATAACAATCTTTTATAATATAATTATTTAAAATTACTTGAAGAGAAAAATAAAGACAGAGCAAGAGCCTCAGGTCGAGGGCATACTTCTCGAGTTCACTTCGATTCGGGGAAAGGTTCCGAGGACGGGTAGGCAAAAGGTTTATCGGAGAGATCCCGCGGCTTAGCCAACACGGACGTCTTGCGGGGTCGGGCACTGACTGCCTTGAAGACGGCCCCTGAAGAGGTGCTTGAAGAGCGAAGATGAAAAGCTGCTTCTGGAGAGCGGAGCAGGAACGCTTGAAGGAACGATGGGCGCACGCGGTGCGGCGGTCGTCAACTATCGCCCGGGGCGGGCACAGCAGCTGAAGCGGGCGACGGGGCGCTCAACCCCTGAGCGCGCCCCCGGCGAAGGAGAACGGCCGCTGTTCCCGCGTGGCCGAATGCGACTCCTAGATTTCCTGGGCGTGACATTATATAGTCACAACTATCACGATAGTTAATATTCCTTAATATTTTACATTAAATGGAAGGTTAGACGCAATAACGCATCCAAGGGTATGAATGCCTACTTACTGGAGTAGAACTAAATTGAATCGCTCATTTCAAAACGGGCTTTTGAGGCAAAAATTAAAGTTTTCATGAGAACAAACCGTTTCTAGCCTTAAGTAACTTAAAATTGTTTAACATAAAATAAAACAATAAATTTGTTTAGTTTAATGTTCCACTATGTACATTTTTATATTTTTTAATTAATTGAAAAATATGTCCTTTTCAAAATTACCGAGATGTCTCCATACAAAAGTGCCCTATTCAAAATGACCATGTAATCTCCATATTAGCAAAACTGACTTCTGACGCGTCTAATAGAACGTGAAGTATTAGTAAAAGCTTTTAGGTCTCAAACAGCCTTTATATTTCCTTTTTTAAAAAGTTGCTAATACATAATTTACATAAAAAGCTCGATAACTGGTATAAATAAACAAAATTACCAAATTGACTCTCGTATATCTTCGAAACTAAACTAGATACTGGTGCTATTTTCAATTTAAACATGGTTAAGGTGTAAGGAATCGATGTCCATCAAAAAAGTAATTTCCGAAAAGGTGCACCATATGCCCTAAATGACAGATTCAATTGTATTCTTTACTAGATGACCCGGTGAACTTCGTACCACTTAAAATTGATTTGATTTTAACTCTTCATAAGCGTTTATTAATTCTAATCAACCTTCCAAATCCAATTAATCGAAATCTATAATATTGCCGAATCATGTAGGGTTTGAGTTTCGTTTGGTTATTAAATGAATGTCGTTTGTAATTAAAATAAATTAAATGTATTTAATTTACATGATGAAATATAAACGCAGTTCACATTCAACACAAAACATTCTGGTAAACTATGTTTTTCGTTTTGTTTTCCGGCGCGTAAATAAACAAAATGATGGCTTTCCGACCGATGACTTGGCGAACACGGGACATACAGTTGTCCATGCGCGAAAAGCTGACAAACGATAGGATCGCCGCGAACGCCATATATTGAAAGTGGCCTATTTCCCAAAATGACCAATTTCGATTTTTTCGATTCTCAGTCGTTTCTTTGAGTTTTCCCTAAATATTCTTTTTTTGTAAACCACCAACAAAATAAAATAAAAATCATTCAAATCGGTCTAGTCATTTCCGAGATCCTGCGAGACTAACGCACGGCGATTCATTTTTATATATATAGATAGATAAGAAACGCTCTTTGAAAACACAAACTTATACCATTGATTATATAGTTATAGAGTATTATATTGATAAATGCCATAGTACGTTTTTGCAACCTTTCTGCGCCGGCGACAGGCAAAAATTGTCCGGAAGTAATGCAAACAAAAAATTGCAAATTATTTTGATGTAGGTATTTAATTATAAATACCAAGGTCAGTTTCAGTTAAAATTTATGTTTCTTTTTTTCATGTAAAGTAGTCTAGTCGTCTTATCAACAGATGCTAAATAATCTTTATGTTTTCCATACATTTACATTTTTATTCAACGGTGATAATGTAGGGCGCGCATGATAATAAATATTCTCTCTTAGTTCAGTCTGAGCATTGTATCAATTCGTGCTGTTTATCGGCTATGTAAATAGTGCTACACTTTATACATAAATTGTGCATTTTAAAGTGAATAATTATGCAGAAAAAATCTTGGATTATTATATTTGCTTTGGCGCTGTGGTACGTATCTGCTTAAATTGGCGATATTCCTTGGGAAACCATTATCATTTCTTTACGATGGACTTTTGAAGACAAGAGGATAGATGAGACAAATTTGGGCCCCGCTTGGCCAGCTAATATTTTCAAAAATATATGTATATTGTAATTAATTTTATTTAAATTTTCTCCCTCTGGTGGGAGATATTAGCAGCGGCCAACGCGACCGTCATCTAAACTGTAATATTATATTTGGCGTCAGCCAATCGATTGTGCATTCCGACTAACAGCCGGGGAAGTCTGGAAACAGCAATGTTTCCTATAGAGCGGGGGTAGTTGATAACCTTATGGCAACTGCTCTTGAAACGACCATTCGGCCACCCGATCCCGGGTGAATACGCCGGGCAAAGAATGCCGTGGTCCGCGATAGATTCGGTAGACATCGTATCACCGCTTTATAAGGGATAGGACCGCGCAAGCGACCTCGATCCTGTAACCAGTCAGGAGGCAGGAGGTATCCTGAAGGTTAATTCAAAGCGGTTATAT
The DNA here is from genome assembly GCA_944548615.1 of Micropterix aruncella. Taxonomy (NCBI): domain Eukaryota; kingdom Metazoa; phylum Arthropoda; class Insecta; order Lepidoptera; family Micropterigidae; genus Micropterix; species Micropterix aruncella. The sequence continues at coordinate 34,786,655 of OX155957.1, read as the reverse complement.
CCTGCCCAAACTGGTATTCAGGAGGCTAGGTGGCCCACTGTGTTACCTTTCTTGTGCCTCGCCGCAAGGCGTTGGCCTCTGACGGGTATGTTGATTTTATTGGACGGTAGGTTTGTATCGCCCCTAAGTCTTCTACGCTCACCTCACGGGAGGCAGAACGATCATTATCGTTAAAACTTCCTGGGGTAAAAAAATAAAAAGGTTAAAAAATAGTCGACACCTCCAAGTGAACAATTCACCATTCATACGGAAGAATTTCGACACCGTGCATGCGGATGGCTTGGCGTTTCAAATCGGTTGCAGTGCGCGCTGTGAGCATGCTTCAATATTATTCCGAAATGGAGACCTTTATAAAAGCAACAGAAAAATTAACAAATTCATGAAGTTAATTAAAAAGTAAATAAATAAAACAATAAGAAGTGGTGCGGATTTGTTTCAGACTATAACGAGTCGTTCGCTGTTAACCATTTTCCCTTTATGACACATGAGCGAACGGACGAAAGAGCGGTCAGACAGACGGACAAACGACAGACAGACTTAAGACTTCTGTACACAAAAAGTCTATAACCGTAAAAAATACTCACCACTATCATGTTTGTTTTGTACCTACGAAATCCTAAAGGCCAAATGGATGGCTGAGAGTAGGAGCTATATATATGTAAGCTATATAAAAATTCAATGGCGACAATGGTCAGTGTGTGAGACTCATGGTCAAATAAAGGTATGGTGATATGTCAGAAAATTATAAATAAATCAAATAAAAAATATTGTTACCGGATTGAATTAAACTTCCAGACCATTTTGACGAAATCTACCTTAATTTCTATGTGTCCTTTTTACATTTTGTTTTTTTTTTATTATTTAGTATTTTAGCGGTGCTATTTGCCTTCTTATGGCAGCGTGACACGGATAATTTTCCGAAAAGTTTTCTTTTCGGAGCGGCTACATCGCCGTCAGAGGATTGCAAGAAATTTTCAAGTAAGTAAAGGTATTTAACAAAATAAAGTCAGGATATATTGGTTACTAAATGACTCTAAATAATAAAAAACAGTATATAGTAATCCATTCAATATAGGCTTCCCAGGATGTAATAGTATATAAGTAAATACTTAGTAGATGACACAATGATAGTGTAACGTCTGAATTATGCAGGGTGTAAATTTAAAATGAATAAATTTACTTGAATTTGAATTAGATAAGGTTTACGCCGATTTTTCATGATACTGTAAAGTATTTCTCAGTCAAGTTATCGTCATAGGCAGCTTTAGAATCGATGAAATTGATGTTAAGTTCTTGATTTTTTTCGAGGATTTAGCGGAAAGCAGATATTTTAGTTATTGAAGGTTGTTGCTTGACTTTCCGGCTCGAAAACCACTTTGGTGGTGACAATAGTATAAAAAGCTGCAAACTATCGCAGAAAATATTAAGAAATATTATATAGATAGATAGATAGATTAGTAGATATATAGATATATAGCTAGATAGATAGGTATATAGATAGATAGATGTGTAGATATATAGATAGATATTTATTGCATAACTCTATGTAACAGGTACATATGGTTTAGTACAGAATGGTTCAATACATTTTAAAAAATGTGTTCTCTCCTAGTACTTAATGCTTATTATTTTTTAAATGACAACAACCAGTTAAAAATGGCATTCCAATTCAATCATTTAATGGGGAAGAAATAATCAATAATCAATTTAAGAGGAAGAAATAATCAACACAAAATTTAAAAGTCATCAAAGTGTATCGTGTATAGAAGTTGTTAAGCAGTTTGATCCCTTTGTAATTGCCGAATAGCAGTACCTTCTTTAACCCCTCTGGAAATGTTCTCAAGAAAGGTAATAAATGTAAAGTAAAAATTATTTTTAGAAAACCATTAAAAATAAATCTAATACGAACAGGCCAAAATTAAATCCTCAAAGTAAATTAAAATTGAAGTAATTTTCTCTAGATACTTTAAAAACAACTTTGACTTGCAGCTTTGGTATACTAAACCCAGTTTTGTTGTTTATATGTATAGGTACGAACGCGAACGTTTCTTGCAACGTCTACTACGATATCAACAAAGAGATCAGCATGCTGAAATCATTGGGTGTCGATTTCTACAGATTCTCCCTGTCTTGGCAGAGAATACTTCCTTCTGGATTCTCAAACGAAGTCAGCGCTGACGGTATACGATTTTACAATACGCTTATAAACGAGCTTTTGGCGAATGATATAAAACCGTTCGTTGTGCTCTACGACTGGGGCTTACCCAAGAAGCTCGTGGACCTCGGAGGTTTCACCAACGAATACGTGGTCAATTACTACGAGGACTACGCCAGAGTGGCATTTGAAAACTTTGGGGATCGAGTGAAGATGTGGAGCACCTTCGACGAACCTTCGACGATTTGTAGCCTCGGCAATCCCCGCTATGAGCACTCTTGGGATGGACCCATAGAAGGGATATCCGTTTACTTATGCAGTAACGTTTTGCTGAGGAGTCACGCTCGAGTATATCATGTGTACAACGATGAATTCAGACACCTACAAAAAGGACAAATAGGAATAATCAGTAAATTCGTAGGAGTTGTTCCAAAATCGGCGGATGAAGCTGCCCTGGCGGAGAGAGGTACGCAATTCATGGTGAGTCGATGCACTTGTATTAGTAGACAAAAGTTATTAAGTACCTACGTACGTGAGTATATTATTTATTACCGTAAAAACAAATCTGCTATTGAATATTCAGTAGTATTTCGTGCGTGTTCCCAACACACCGTGATTTCTGTCATGGACGTGTCGATTCTGGACGTGTCCGAGTATCTCAATACACAAGTCGTCTCTTATAAGGGCACGAGTGAGCGATTTCAAGGCGCAATTCTAGTCCCATGACTGTCCTTTTCCATACGGAGATATCCTTTCAAACTGGTAGTCAGGGGGCGAATCTGCTCGCTGGATACCTTACCCGGTACCTCGCCTTAAGTCGTTGGCCTCTGACGGCCAGGTGGCGTAGCTAGACTGTGGATAGTTTTTTCGTCCCAAGTCTTCTGCGCTCACCCCACGAGAGACAGAACGATCAATATCATTAAAACTACCTGAGGTGACTGGTTCGCCCGTTGTAGTTGACAGCCTGGTTGTCCTTTCACCAAAAGCACAGCGTCATCTGCGAAAGATACAAGTTGTCATTTGACTGAGTGTGGGGTTAAGTATACTATCCTGGTTACCCCACAATTTATTGCGAAGGGGGTACTAAGTATTCCATTAATGTAAGTGACCTGCTCTCTATTGGACAAATAACCACATATCTGATAATTCAAATATATACTATAATATAGATATAAATAACTTTCTATTGGATAAATAACCTTTTCAACCAGTCTAGTGATATGTGGGTAATTCCGACTGTTTATAACTGTTTAACTAAAATACTCTGTGAAACGGTGTCAAAAGCTTTACTTAGGTCAAAGAAAAGACCGATGAATTTCTCACCTTGAATATTTAATAACCCTCATATATTTAATAACCCCCAGAATAGCATCCGCTGTGCCCATGCGCCGTCTGAAACCGATCTGGTTTCCTGTTAATATTTGAAGTCTCTCTAGGTGCTTGCCTACTTTGGAGCTGCCAACTGCAACGGGCAAACCCGTCATCCCAGGAAGGTATAAGGATATATAATCATTCTTTTAACCATGGGGTGAACGCAGAGTTATGGACTAAGTCCGCCGTCTAGCTCCGCCGAGACAAAAGCTTTACCGCGCCAATACGCCCCTAAGAGACCAACGCGTTACCGCGAGAAACTGGAAAATAAACCAGAGGGCCGGCCTCACGCCCTTACTACCAGATTTGGTCGGATTTCTCCGTTCTCCGGTCTGGTCACGGATTCGAGGCCACTTGCGCGGCCTCTACTGTCCTGAGCGGTTAACCAGTTTGAATATAATCGCGGACCTAAACGCCCCTAGTCCACCATGGTCACTCAGGATCGGGTAGCCAACGGATCGATTCAAGGATAGATGACGACATATTTATCACTACCCCCGTTATCATAGGAAACATATATCTCCAACAAATGACCCCAAATTTTTCAAGGAAACCATTTAGTCGTTTTTCGATGACCTTCTCCAAATTTTTTGAGAAATTACTCAGTAGGGGCTAGGGCTACGGGTCGATAATTTTCAACGCTCGTGGGATCGCCCTTTTTATATATCGGTGTAATCTTGGCTACTATATAACAATCTGGAAATATTCCCTCTGAAAAGCTTAAATTGTAACGATATGTTAGACAAGGTGCCAGTACACGTTTATGGATTTTAATTACGCTAATAGATATGTCATCGAGACCAGTTGATTTTTTGTTCTTTAGAGAGTCGATACATTTTTCTATTTCTTGATTGTTGATCGATAGTTTGATCCTTATTAAATGTAGTTTATGTAGAACTCTTTGGATGCTTTCTATTTTTCTAGTTTTATATATTTTTGTTATTGAATTGCTGATTCTCTGTTTTCTAATTATTTCTATTGTTTTTTATTGTTCTAGTTTTTATGTCTTTGTTATTGAAGTTTTGAATTTCTATATTTTTTTTCAATTATTAGTTTTTTATAGACTTTTTATAATTTTATGAGTAATTTGAAATGTAATTTTATTTGTAGAAATACCACTAGATATGTAATTTCTATACCCAGATCGGGTTTTTTAAAATAAATTATTCTTATTCTTATTCTTATTCCAACCCCAAACCCCCCCTGGTTATTCGCCGGATGGCATAAGCGTGGCTGACAATGACTGGTACGTAAACCGCCCAGTTCCACTGGGGGTATTCCCCCAAATCCTCCTCCAACTGCAGGATTACAGCCGTGGAAGAAGCTTACAGCTGCCCCGACTGGTTGTCCCTCTACGAGCGGGCTACCAGATAGGAGTTGAACCGTGAGTTGGGCAAGCCAGATGACATAGAGTTTGGCCAACACCACCCAAGCACCCATTAAGCTCAGACTAGGTGCTTGACTAGTCTGAACTTAACCAATTTATCGATAATTTTCGAACGACTATTAAAATTTCTAAGAGAGATCGGTCTATAGTTACATATTCTATGGCATTATTATTATTATTTAAATAATAATAATGCCACGGATATATGTAAAATAAAAATAAACAATATAAAAAATGCCCTTCGCAATATAAAATAAATGATGCAATCTAAAAAATACGTCTCATCCCATCCTCTCCTATCCTTCGCTCCTTTACTCGCAAATTATTCCAAATCCTAATTATATTTTAACATTGAACTAACTACCAAAAATTATTTGACTTTGTCAATGAATTGTACTTTTTTGACTAGGTGTTTTTATATTAAACACTATATTACTTAACATATAATAAATATTAATGACTGTTTGTTTCTTTTCTTTATTTGCATTTTATTTATTATATTATCTTTTATTATTATTTTAATTTTTTTTATTTTCCTCTAAAGACCACATTTTAGGGCAATTTAGTGTTATTAAGTAAGCAATCAAGCAAACTTGATTGTAATATTAGAGTCCTGTCCACCCTAGAACGGGCTAGTCCCAATTGGGTGACAGAAACAGATAAGCAAAAGGTTAAGGTTTTGCCATTCGGTTCCTGTTATTTTTGTAAGCTAATCAATGTTTTATAGTAATATATTCTTAAATAAATAAATAAATAAACAAAAATTTTTTAAATGTCATTTTTGTTGCTTGATTATTTTTTGTTAAGTAATAAGTTTTTTTTCTTTTCTTTGTTAATTTTGATCTCTCGGCACTTACACAGCCAGGTCGGCTGTAAGAGATCGTATTTTAGGCAATAAGTCCGCCTTCTGTATGTTTTTGTTTCTTAAAATGAGCAATAAAGAATCTCTATCTAACTATCTAACCCTTATTTAAAAGCGGTGCCTTATACCCTTGTAATCCGAGCACATTTGAAGTTTTAAGGAAACATTCCTCTATCGCGGAAGCTTTTATGTGAGAAGCTTTTATGACTATGTGAGAAATTATATAAGAGAGACTCTTCTCGCAAGTTTTAAGCAAATCAATGTAATTATTAACATTTCAGAACGATTGGATCCTCCACCCCATACTATCCAAAAACGGTGATTATCCGGATGAAATGAAGGAGATAATTAAGGAAAAAAGTCTCGATCAAGGATTTTTGAGGAGTCGCCTTTTAGAATTCACCGCGGATCAAGTGAAAAGTATACGTGGGACGTATGATTTCATCGGACTCAATTATAATTTTTCAACGTACGCTGTAAATAAGGAGAATAAGTGTGCAAATGTGCCATCATTTTGCGACGATATGAATGTATATTTGGAGCAAGATAACGAATGGAATGCAAATATGACGGAATGGATTAAGGTAATAAAAAATATGGTATTTATTTACTTTAAAGATGTGGAAGTGGTAGCCAAAATGTTCGTTTCGACTTAAAGATGGAAGCCGATGACGTTGTTGACACCTTGTTATTGTTGGATGCCGATGACCATGGTGATTCTTTAAAAAAATTGCGTGCCGAAGGAGAATGGGCATTTTTGTGAAAGGTATACCCATATATAAGTGTAGACTAGAGACTACGGACTTATGACAAGTGTGTACTAGGGACTTAAACCAATTAATTGTGCTTCTATAAAGAATTAATAATATCGAAATTCAACTCAGTAGTCCACGTAGTATTGGAGTTATATACAAACGAAGATTTGTATATATGGATGGTTTTGTGAAATAAACTAGTTAATTAACCTTGTTAAATAGGATTTATATTGTAGGACTGGACATAGCTTTAAAGCTAAAGTCTTTATTTGATTTACCAGTTCAATTTTATTCAATTCATATACAACAGGACATTCTGAAATAAAGTAGGTATTTAACCTTGTTAAATAGGGTTTATAGTGTAGGGCTGGACATAGCTTTAAAGCTGAAGTCGTTATTTGATTTACCAGTTCAATTTTATTCAATTCATATACAACAGGACTGTGGTGTCTTTCCAAGGTGTGGGGGCTTCCAAGATGTGGGGCCTTCCCACGCGTGGCCTACATACAGACTCAACCCTTCAGGTTGTAAGGCTAAAGGTGACGTCGGACGGCGTTGTCGAAATCCTCGTTTTTAACGTCGCTCGGGTCGTGTTTAATCCGCTGTAGGTAGTATTTCCAGGATATGCACTCGAGGTTTGTATTGTTAATAAAAAAGATAATAATAATTTTTACGTTTTAAAAAGCTTCTAAGCCATTAAAGTTTTATTTCCTATAAAATGTAGTCTATTACACTATTTACGAATTTACAGTAATTGCGTTTATGCTTCAAAGCACGTACTAATAGTTCTACTTTAAATATGATCTCCGATATGATCTCTGACAAAGCACTGTTACAATATGATCTGCCCGGCACTTAAGTGTGATCTACCCGGCACTTAAATGTGATCTGCCCGCAAGGCACTGTTAAATGATCTGCCCGATGGCGCTGTTATTTGATCTGCCCCGATATCGGCGGGTAACCGACCTTATATAGGTATGACCGCTGCGGCCGGCCCAGTGGTGGGGCGGGTTGCACCTCGCCTCGCCCGCGGGTGCCGACCGACGCGTTGTTATATGTCGTTTCCGTAAAGCTAATGTACTATAATATTGTATACTATTTTACTAAGTTAAGAGTGTACATACGACCTTAAACTCTAACTTATATTAACTTATGATTATTATATACATTTTAATAATCATATACTATTGCTATGTCCTATTTTAGGTTGAATTTAAATATTCTCACCATTTATTGGCCGATTTGGCTCGGACTTAGTCTAAAAATTAAATTAAAATATTCTAAACATTTAGACATTTTCATGGCAGCAATTTTGTGGATTTCTAGTGATCCAATATTTAAGCTGGCGCTTCCCAAAATATGAGTCATTCTTTGTACCTACCTGGCTGGCGGGGTGGGTCGATTTTACAATCGGCGACGGGTTGCTTAATCCTTTTGCCGGCGGTGTGTTTAGGGTGAGTTTTTATTACCCTTTTTAAATGCACGTGCTGGGATTTTTCCGACGTTTTCCTTTGTTCGCGAGCGAAGGTTATTTTCGGGTTGACGTGTAATTTCGAAATTTTAGCGTTTGCTTGTAAATATTCCACTTTTAGTTTAACATCCATTAGCTCCCGCTTTTAGTGGAGCTAATCCGGGTATACCTATATTGTGTGCATAGTGCACTTACTGCCATAAATAATATTTTTAGGTTGGGGAATTTGAGAGTGCACGGAATTTTAGGCATGACGACACATTATTTGTTGTGATGTTTATCATCATCATGCCTGCCCGTTATTTTATCTTTCTTCCCGCAACATGCCCCTCTCCGTGAGACAAGTGTTTCTCCTCACTCCTCTTCTTCGGGAGGTGAAATTGTTGTTCTCACTTCCTCTTGGTGGGGAGAATAGATAACTGCCACTTTATGTACTGGTCTTTTGTATGATTTTCCGCGACAGCAGATCGTTACTGAACGTACTTGCCTGTCGGGAGCGGTATGTACTTGCTCTATTCGCCCTCGGAGCCAAGTATTTCTGGGTAGGTCCGCGTCCACAAGGATGACTATGTCTCCTATCTGGACGGGTTTTACCGCGTCGTGCCATTTTGGTCTCTTCGCCAGCGTCGGGAGATATTCGCGTACAAATCTCGACCAAAAATGGTTTGCCATTATTTGGGCTATTTGCCACTGTTTTTTGAGGCAAAGATTGTCGCTGTCAATCACGCCTATGTTGAGTCGACCTGATGACGAACCAATCAAGAAGTGATTTGGCGTGAGACTTTCATCGTCTTGGCTGTCGAGTGAAACATGGGTTAACGGGCGAGAATTTACCGAATGTTCAGCCTCTGCCATTAATGTTAGTAATGTCTCGTCGCGAGGAGCTTTTTCCTTTAAAGTGATGGAGAGAGCTTTTTTTACGGATTGAATCAATCTCTCATAAAAACCTCCCATATGGGGGGCTGTCGGAGTGTTGAATCTCCACTCTATTTCCTTCATAGCGCATTGCGAACTTACGTCATCAAAATTGACATCTTGCAGTGCCCGTTTCAACTCGTTATTGCTCCCGTGAAAACTCGTTCCGTTATCGGAAAATATTACGGACGGTGTCCCTCTGCGTGCGCATAGTCGTTTTATTGCCATCATTGTGCTGTCCGTAGATAATGAATGGACGATTTCTATGTGGACGGCTCGACTACTCATACAACAGAAAAGTATACCGTACCGTTTTTCCCGGTGTCTTCCCACGGTGACTTCTATCGGCCCGAATATATCGGCTCCAATATTGGTAAACGGTCGTATGTGATGAGCCAATCTGATGTCCGGTAAGACCGCCATTTTGGGTGGAATTGGCTTTGCTCTGTCAATTTGACATTTTCGACAGTCGCGAGTAATTTTTCGGATTGCTCCCCGGAGTTGCAATATCCAATAACGCTGTCGTAGTTCATTACAAACCCATTCACGTCCTTTGTGACCGGCTTGCTCGTGCTGCCATCTCATTAATAACTGGGTGTAATGACTACGCGCGTCCAGTATTGCAGGTTGTTTTACCTCGGGGGCGACACCGGCTAAATTCTGTATGCGACCGCCTACTCGCAGGATCCTATTCGTATCCAGGTACGCATTTAGGTTTCTTATCCTGCTGTTTTTTGGCAATTCTTTGTTAATTTCTAATAATGAAATTTCCTCGTTGAAATCTTGTTGCTGCGAAACCCGAATCAGGTAGAGGTCCGCGCAAGCAAGTTCTTGTGGGGTTAAATGTTTTGTTTTTTCGCCGCTGCGTTTGCAGCGTTGTACGAATCGAAATATCCATGCTACTGTACGACGTAACCGTTCTAGGCGTGAGAATCGTTTTGTCTCGATTAGGAAAATATTTTTTATCGAGGTCATTACATATACCGGTCGACGTTCTTCGTCCTGACCGTAGTCTGACGATGGAGATTCATCGTCCGCGGGCCAGTGGTCGCTATTTTCCAGTAGGAATTCCGGTCCGTTTATCCATTTTTTTATTTGGTCTTCACCCATTTTAGTCGCCGTGTCCCGAGTTGCGTTATCCGCGGGATTCAATTTTGTGGGTACCCAACGCCATTGGCATGGTGTGGTAACCTGGTCAATTTCGCCAAGTCGGTGAGCTACAAACACGTTAAATTCACGTGGGTCACGTCTTATCCACGATAGTACGGTCTTGCTATCTGACCATAACGTTGTGGAGGAAAATTCCCAGGTGTGCTGCGATTTTATCAGCTCAGCTAATTTGCTGGCCATTGTAGCGGCTTGCAGCTCTAGTCTCGGTAGCGACATGGGTTTCAGCGGCGCTACTTTGTTTTTGCCGGCTATAAAGGCCGTGCTCGCGGTGCCGTTTTCATTTTCGTAACGTAAATACGCTACCGTGGCATATGCTCTTTCGCTCGCGTCCGCAAAAACATGCAATTGTACGTCACGGGCCAGTTTTCCTGTGTGCTGGTAGCTACGGTTTATAGTTACGAATTTTATTTTTCGCAACTCGGCCAACCAGACTTGCCACTTTTGACTGGCACCGTCGCTAATAATCTCGTCCCAGTCCGTCTTATCCAACCATATGGTTTGGAGTAAGATTTTCGCCTTTACTGTTAGTGGGCCCAAAATCCCGAGCGTATCAAAGGTGCTCATTATCACCGATAACGTTTGTCGCTTCGTCGGGGTTTTGCGACCACTCAGTAAGTCGGGATTAATTTTCTTGAGGTCAGTGTCGAATGAAAAGGTGTCGCGATGAGGCTCCCATATAAGTCCGAGAATCCTCTCACTCGCCTCGTCGGTACCGGCCAATTTTATTTTTGTTTGTGAACGTATATTATGTGGTACCTGCTCTAATATTTTTGGATCGTTACTCGTCCAGTTTACGATGTTAAAGCCACCTTCCTGGTGAATTTTCGTAACGGTCGCGATCATTTTTTGGGCGGTTTCTACAGTATCCGTTGAATCTAGATAATCGTCCATATAGTGTTTGTTCACTATGGCGTCGACCGCTTCGGGATATTTTTTCCTGAATCTCTCCGCGTTTGTATTTTTTACAAAGAGTGCGGAGCACGGAGATGAGGTAGACCCGAAAAGGACTACATCCATGGAGTACTCGGATGGTTCCTCTTCTTGTTTTAGGTCGCGCCATAGGAAACGTTGACTTTGGGTGTCTTTTTCTGATAAATGAATTTGTAAAAACATCTCCTTTATGTCGCCCGCGAATCCGTAACGTCCTTGTCGGAATTTGAATAGGATTCCAATCAGAGAATTTAATAAATCGGGTCCTGATAATAGCTGGTCGTTTAGGCTTGTTCCCCCGGCTTTCGCGGCGCAGTCAAAAACGAGTCGCATTTTTCCTGGTTTATTTGGATTTTCAACCGGGAAGTGTGGGAGATACCAAATACGATTTCCAGGGGTGCGTAATTCCTCTGGACTTAATTTATGGGCATACCCTTTTTTCAGGAAATCCTTTATTGTGTCGCAATATTGAGTGGCCAACGGCTGATTTTTGAGTAGTTTGTTTTCTATGGATTTCAACCGTTTTTTAGCCATCTCGTGACTGGCTGGCATCGTCACCTTGTCGCTTTTCCAAAGCAGTCCGGTACTCCAACGATTGCCTTCTAGCTTCGTTGTCTCGTGAAGAAGCGTCTCGGCCCGCGCGTTTGTAACGGCCTTATGGGCGCGTATGTGCGTTCCTACTTCCTCTACTTCGAAATACGACCGGATGATGTCGTCCATCCTTTGGTTTGAGCCCGCATTCCGTAAGTGGTTTACGGCGCGGCTAGTAGCCAAATCACCGCCCCCCCCTCCCCCTAATGTCCACCCAAGTCGGCAATAGGTCGCTATCGGAGCGTTCGGGGGACCGGCTTTTATCGTTCTGGGAATGATTAAGTCATAATGATCTATTCCTATTAGAATTTGCGGTGCTCCTTCAAAGTCGCAAAACGGTATGTCGGCTAAATGAGGCCATTTATTTAGCATAGATTTAGCACAGAATTTTTGTGCTGGTAAATCCAGCTGTTTTATGGTCCTGGCGTTACATAAATCATAATATTTTTTACCTTTCAGCGGTCGGATCTTACAGTCTATTCGCTGCGTTGTCGCGTTCGCAACTGACATGCCCGAGGCGCCTACTAAATTTAAGGGGCTAATTTCCCCGTGTACTCCTATTTTATCCGTTATGCTCTGATCTATTAATGTGATTGAAGATCCTTCATCGCATAACGCTAGCGCTTTTATAACGCCTTTCGGCCCCCGTAGTTCCACGGGCGCTACCCTTAGAATCATTTTTTCTGATCCGTCCCACGTATTAGCTACTGTATTAGGGGTATTTTGGTCGTCGTTTGAGGGCTGATTTTTTATCGCGGCATTATTTTTATGTAATAATTTGTGGTGAGGCCACTTACAACCTTCTATCCCACACGGCTCTTTTACGCTACATTGCGCTTGGCGGTGGTCTTTTCTAAAACACCGTGTGCATAAGCGTTTTTCCTTAACCCATGTCCAACGTTGATTTATTGTCATTTTTCCTATTTCGCGGCATTTAGGGGTTAAATGATTGTTTCGCCCGCACTTTAGGCAGGCGTCTGTTGACTCCTGAGTGTCTGTAGCAAAAACTCTTTTTTTGCTCGGCATCTCGGATCGATTGTTTTTATACTTATTTTTTGAATAATCTTTTACGGGATCTTCTTGAGAGGCGGCGTCTATTATTGTCTCTAACCAGTTTCCGTAATCTAAAAGAGTAGGATGCGGTCCATGGCCGGCGGAGTACCACTGCAACCGCAAATGTTGTGGCAACTTCATAATTCCTTTAGCAGCGGTGGATTTGTGAGATACGCAGAATGACCCATATTTTTTAAAGCATGTACGACATTACAAACGGTAGTGCCGTACTCAACCAACTTAAATATCGAATCACTCACCAATATTTGCTGCGTACTGCGTGCTTCCTGCATGAGCGCGTCGATGCGAGCGCCAGGTCTGCCAAAACGGCGTTCCAGCGCTCTCCGGATCTCCGGGACATTGCCGGGATCCAGTAACATCGCGCGTACTGCCTCGCGCGCGGGTCCTCGCAGGCTTTGTTGTAGTCGTAGCAGATTGTCCGCGTTGGTGAATCCGCACATTGTCGACCCCTGGTCGAATAGTGCGGCGTATATTGGCCACTCCTGCATGCTGCCGTCGAACTGGGGAAGGCTGCGTAGCATCTTCGCTCGGGTCTGCATCATGTAGACGTCGGGCGGGCTGCATTCTTCCTCTTTCTTCATCGTCGGGACGTCGCCGCTCGGTCGGGCGTAATTGCTCGCTCGGGCGGTGTCACTCGGTCGATTGGCGGTGGCGGCTGCGGCGTTATCGGCGATCGCTTTCGTGACGGCGCTCGCGACGGCTCGTTGTAACGCGGCGTCGCTTGCCTTTTTGTCCGTGGCGTCGTCGTCTCTTAACTGCCGCTCGTAGGAGGAGGCTCTTGGATGGGAGTTGGCGGCGGCGGCGGTGGCGGCGATCGCTTGCGTGACGGCGCTCGCGACGGCTCGTTGGAATGCGGCGTCGCTCGCTGTCTTTTCTGCGGCGTCGTCGTCCCTTAATTCCCGCTCGTTCACCCATTCCTCTGTACGTCCGGTCGTTAGTCGGCGGCTCTGTCGTTCCGCTCGGCTGTCGGCTCGGCTTATTTGGTCGTCGTCGTCCATATATAACTCTTCCTCGACCTCTGCTTCTATCAGGAGTTTCCGCAGTTCGAGTTGTCGGTCGATCCGTTCGGATTCAATTCGGCGAGTCTCGGCTGCGAGTTTGGCGGCGGATTCCGCTTGGGTGGCGGCTGTGGCTGCGGCTGAGGCTGCGGCTGCTGCTGCGGCGTCGGCTGCGGCTTTTTCCTGGGCGGCTTCCATCTCCGCTTCCAATTGTCGCCTCCTGATGGTGGTGGTTGCTGATCTGGACGATCGATGACTAGTCATTGACGGCGCCCTGCTGCTGGTAGACTGTGCTCTGCTGGCTGGTCTCTCAGCGGTCGTCGTCTTGATTGCAGATCTTGCGGCATCTTGTTGATCGGCTCGTAGTTCTTGCCTGTGAGCGTCGATCTGGCTTTTGTCGCGTGCTTTGTCCGCAATCCTTGCGCTTCTTCTAGCGCTCTCTGTCCGTTCCGCGCTCGTTTGACGCGGCGTCGACATCTCGGAGATTTTTCAACTTTTTGTTAAAATTAAAAAAAATATTTTTTATTATTTTTTACCTCGATGGACCTGCTTTCTGCTTAAGGTCCTGATTTCCTATCCGGCTCGAAGGACCAAGATGTGGTGTCTTTCCAAGGTGTGGGGGCTTCCAAGATGTGGGGCCTTCCCACGCGTGGCCTACATACAGACTCAACCCTTCAGGTTGTAAGGCTAAAGGTGACGTCGGACGGCGTTGTCGAAATCCTCGTTTTTAACGTCGCTCGGGTCGTGTTTAATCCGCTGTAGGTAGTATTTCCAGGATATGCACTCGAGGTTTGTATTGTTAATAAAAAAGATAATAATAATTTTTACGTTTTAAAAAGCTTCTAAGCCATTAAAGTTTTATTTCCTATAAAATGTAGTCTATTACACTATTTACGAATTTACAGTAATTGCGTTTATGCTTCAAAGCACGTACTAATAGTTCTACCTTAAATATGATCTCCGATATGATCTCTGACAAAGCACTGTTACAATATGATCTGCCCGGCACTTAAGTGTGATCTACCCGGCACTTAAATGTGATCTGCCCGCAAGGCACTGTTAAATGATCTGCCCGATGGCGCTGTTATTTGATCTGCCCCGATATCGGCGGGTAACCGACCTTATATAGGTATGACCGCTGCGGCCGGCCCAGTGGTGGGGCGGGTTGCACCTCGCCTCGCCCGCGGGTGCCGACCGACGCGTTGTTATATGTCGTTTCCGTAAAGCTAATGTACTATAATATTGTATACTATTTTACTAAGTTAAGAGTGTACATACGACCTTAAACTCTAACTTATATTAACTTATGATTATTATATACATTTTAATAATCATATACTATTGCTATGTCCTATTTTAGGTTGAATTTAAATATTCTCACCATTTATTGGCCGATTTGGCTCGGACTTAGTCTAAAAATTAAATTAAATTATTCTAAACATTTAGACATTTTCATGGCAGCAATTTTGTGGATTTCTAGTGATCCAATATTTAAGCTGGCGCTTCCCAAAATATGAGTCATTCTTTGTACCTACCTGGCTGGCGGGGTGGGTCGATTTTACAATCGGCGACGGGTTGCTTAATCCTTTTGCCGGCGGTGTGTTTAGGGTGAGTTTTTATTACCCTTTTTAAATGCACGTGCTGGGATTTTTCCGACGTTTTCCTTTGTTCGCGAGCGAAGGTTATTTTCGGGTTGACGTGTAATTTCGAAATTTTAGCGTTTGCTTGTAAATATTCCACTTTTAGTTTAACATCCATTAGCTCCCGCTTTTAGTGGAGCTAATCCGGGTATACCTATATTGTGTGCATAGTGCACTTACTGCCATAAATAATATTTTTAGGTTGGGGAATTTGAGAGTGCACGGAATTTTAGGCATGACGACACATTATTTGTTGTGATGTTTATCATCATCATGCCTGCCCGTTATTTTATCTTTCTTCCCGCAACAAGGACATTCTGAAATAAACTAGTTATTTAACCTTGTTAAATAGGGTTTATAGTGTAGGACTGGACATAGCTCTAAAGCTGAAGTCGTTATTTGATTATTAATTCAAATACAACAGGATATTCTCACAACAAATGCATACAACACGGCGATCCGTTACCAAAAAAATTGATATTCCCCGAATGATGACCTCTTTTGGTCAAAGGCCTATTAGAAGATGAAATTAAAACAATTGAGACTTAAGATTCCTTGAAGAAGCAGGGCCATATGTGGCTAATAAATAAAGGTCGTGAAAAGAGCCACATTATTTGACTGTCTAGAATGATTTTTATTCTTTTTTTATTTTACTGAGTAGGTAGGTATCTATCTATCTATTTACCATTGTTATGATTTCGATTTTTATTTATTTACTCAATAACTTTATGATTATAATTTCAAATACTTCTTGATGATATTTTAATTAATTTTTTTAACATGTTTATGACAGAGACATAATTTAGATTTTTGTTTTTTTTGTATGCATAGGTAAAATATTTCCTGCTACATCTGCCTTAATACAGGCATAGGCCTAGTTAGGCGGTGTTGACGTAGTGACCAAGATGCTGCAGTGAGCTCTATTTTTCGCTACTGGTCCAAACACATTTTTTTGTAATGCTGAACGAAATTATTTGTTGTGCTTTACCTTTAATAAATAAATCAAAATAAAATAAATAAATCAAAATCCAATCGTAAAGCAAAAATCGATAGAGCCCAGTATTATTTGTAAATCCGTTTTTCGGAAAGTTTCGTAAATAATAGACGTCGACGACGTTGCCATCGCGGGCGGTTATTTTCTACTGGAACAGGCGTAGAAAAAAATATAGAAGGTTTTTGGTGCTGCCAAATGAATCGCGGCGTTTAAATTTGGACCACTTGTTTGAACTGAGAAGTGATGATACGAAATTCTACAATTATTTTTGCATGTCAAAATCAGTTTAACTTCTAAGAAGATTGGAAAGAGATATGAAAAAATGCGTTAATGAAAGAGAGTATGTAGCAGTTTAAAAGAGAAATTTTCCCTCGACCCACCACTCGCACTTCTTCCGCGTACAGCGCTCGGAACAAAAAACCGTTACGGTTTTCAGTATCTAGACACGGCAGTAAAAATAAACGAATCGGTTTTTTTCTCGCACTCGGGTTTACCGTGTAGTCAGAACACAACCATTAGTTTGCATACGCCACTGTAAACCGCACAAGAAAAACGTTTCGGTAAGAATAAGAATAAGAAAGAATAAGAAAAAAATATTTTCAAAAACCCGTTCTGGGTATAGAAATTACATATCAAATAAAATTGGTATTTCTACAAATAAAATTACATTTCAAATTACTCATAAAATTATAAAAAAGTCTGTAAAATACTAATATTGAAAAAAACATAGAAATTCAAAAATATCAAAGACATAAAAACTAGAAAAATAAAAACAGAAATAATGAGAAAACATAGAGAATCAGCAATTCAATAACAAAAATATATGAAAACTAGAAAAATAGAAAGCATCCAAAGAGTTCTACATAAACTACATTTAATAAGGATCAAACTATCGATCAACAATCAAGAAATAGAAAAATGCATCGACTCTCCAAAGAACAAAAAATCAACTGGTCTCGATGATATACCTGTTAGCGTAATTAAAATCCATAAACGTGTACTGGCACCTTGTCTAACATATCTTTACAATCTAAGCTTTTCAGAGGGAATATTTCCAGACAGTCATAAAGTAGCCAAGATTACACCGATATATAAAAATGGCGATCCCACGAGCGTAGAAAATTATCGACCCGTAGCCCTACTGAGCAATTTCCCAAAAATTTTGGAGAAGGTCATCGAGAAACGACCAAATGGCTCCCTTGAAAAATTTGTGGTCATTTCAGACAGTCAATACGAATTCCAGAAAAAAAAATCTACACAGGATGCCGCGTTGTCTGCATGCTTCATGATTGAGAATAGTCGAAACAAGAAGATGCTTTCAGCAGAACTGTTCTACGATCTAAGCAAAGCATTCGACTGTATAAACATCAATACCTTGGTAGACAAGCTAAACCATTATGGAATTACCAGGGAGGAGTGGCCAATTCACTCATCAAATCGTACCTACAAAATAGGCAGCAAGTGGTGGAGATTAAAATAATTGATGGAATTGAGGAAAAGGCTGAGCAATCGAGATGTGAAATAGTAAACATCGGTGTGGCTCAGGGCTCAATATTAGGACCTCTCCTCTTCAATCTCTATTGTAACGATTTAGCAACTAACATAGCTTGTGCCAAAACTGCCCAACTCGCAGATGACACCACGTGCATTCTTGAAAGTGATTGTAGAACAAAAATGGAGGAATCAATAATCGAAACACTCTTTGAAGTCAATGATTGGTTTAGAGCGAACCCGATGTCGCCAAATTTAAGCAAGTTTTGATAAACTTCTCAAATAAAAAAGAAAAACAGTTAGCGTTAAATTACTCTATCGAGATTGCCAAGTCTACTAAATTTCCAGGAACTTACACCGACGAAAGCATGTCACGGAAAACCCACATAGACCAGCCCAAACCAAAATTATGTTCAGCCCGCTATGCGGTATCCAGATCAAGAAAGATATCGGACGAAAAGTAAATTGAGAGTGCATACCATTCTCCGGTCGAATCCCACCTGAGACATGGGATCCTATTGTGGGCAAATGCCACTGATATTAAAGAAGTACTTATTTTACAAAAAAGAGCCGTGAGAGCAATACGCGGATTAAATAGGAGAGAATCTTGCAAACCACTACTTCGTGAACTAAAGATCCACCACAAGAGGTAAACCTCATCGTGTGAACGGGCCGTAAGTGGTATGATCTGTTGGAGGTAATGGATGTTATCTCAGGTGTAAAACCGACAGACTTCTTCTTGTGATATTGAGAATTAGAAACCTGACTTATCACAATAGGCGAACTTGATTTTTTACAAATTACTCAATTACGAAACAACATTTTTTATAAATTGAGGCAATCTTTTAAAATATTTCTTTATTCCTGTATTAAATTAAAGTTGATTAAATAGTCATTAATACTGATGTGTAATTAGAATAATATGTTTTTTTATTTGATACGTATCGCTCGCTGCCTGTCGCTCGGCTTAAGCAATCAAGATTGTGAACAAGGCTGTCGTCGCATGGACTGTTAGGAAGAATAAAATCCGACCTTATAGATGACATTAATTATTTAAAAAATCAGTTGTGTTTCCCCAAGACTTTCCCGATAAGCAGACAACCCCCCCCCCTCAACTCCCCCCTACCCCACCCCACCAATCCCCCTTTCCCGAGCGATAGTGATTGTGTCGTAATTATGATCGCAAATGTAGTATATTTGTAGTATTTTCGTGGTATCATAATAGCTATTTTGCAATATGATGAATAAGATAAAAAAACGAAATTACCTAGTGAAGTTTGTAACACCCGACGTTTCGGCGACGATGCAGCCGCCGTTGTCTAGGGTAGACAGACGAAACGTCGGGTGTTATAACTTCACGCGGTAAATTTAATTTTATATGATGTATAATTTCAAACAACCGCGTCTCCGATTTCATATGATGATTTCGATAGTCTCCGATTGCATATGATATAGTAATTCCTAAATACGACGATATTTAAAAAAGATTTGTGTCGCTTGTGTAAAAATATTCCAATCAAGATTTCACAATATGGTTTCGGCCCGACATGACATCGCATCTGTGTACCGAATTTCAAGTCTTTAAGTCCAATATTTCGGGATAGTATGACTAACGTGCCCTGGTGCACCGATTTTACCCACAATGTTTTCAACTCTTGCCATGGACAAGTGTTGCCTGCATGATAAATTTTAGCTCAATCGTATGAAGCGTTTGGACTCTATCGCGGAGTAATACACACGAATCTACACGGACACACAGATACACAGAGAAACTTCGGTCTGGAAACGGTCTTAATAGTGTCGGAAGGGAGGGGGGATCGAAATAGATATTCCGTCCTCACCTCAAAAAAAAAACCGTGTTCACAATACTTTCCCTAACCGTGGGTTTGCCGGAAAAATATAATATATATTATAGGTTTTTTTTATAGTTAGCGATCAATAAATACCTATAAATACATTTATTGGCCTTTCAACTTTCCGATTGTCTGCTGAATAACTTTATGAGACTGTAATGTACTCGATGCGGTGACTTTCTGCGTTAAATGTGATCGTATTAATTAATCCAGTATATGTAGGTCTTAGTCTTTTCTCTTTTGTCTTTCCTCTAGAAACTTGTATATATTTTTATTCTGAATGAATGTTTCTAGGTTTTTCGAGCATTTTCCTAAATATTTACCGTTTGTAACTCCCACGTTTCGATTACTTAGCCTTTCTCGATCGATCGCTGATTTAAGGTGTACATTCGTCGTATTGATTTATGAAGTTATCGGAAAAAATATTTTTTTGTAACACTGTTTTTATGAATTGGTTGAATGTTCAAAATAAAAAAGATTAGTTACCTAATTTATGGGATAAGTTAAAAAAAAACACGGCACCTTAAGCGAAAAATAGAGAATCAGCATGATTGACGGCTACAATGAGACCGATTGCGTTTCTTCGTGAACTAAAAGTCTGAATTAGTTCATGCTAGCGAAATACGCCAATATGTTGGAGCAGAATATGTTGGAGCAGAATATAGAAATGAATGATTGTCACTTTTACATCATAAACCTACCAATTGCATATAACGCGGCATAATCTAAGACCGGACGAAATGTTTTGTGCGGGACAAGATACGATCGTTCATTTTACATTCCACTCTAAAGCACTGCTCTGTCTCGTTCGCATGAACAATTTCCCCGATATTATTTCACGAAGAAACGCAATTACATTACATTACATTTTCGTCGTGTCCGATTGACGGCTAAAAACCGCTCTTGAGCGTGTCAAAATGATTGTGTCAGGTAGTAAGTCTCGTTACTACTCTTAACATACATAGACTAGATTGTCAAAATATAAATATAGGTAATCAAAATAGAAGCCTAATAATTGAAATAGTCAATTCGATCGCAATATTCAAGCTGTCAGTAAAATGTTAAATATTCAATTAAAGCTACGTCATGCATTTAAAAACTAAAGGTACAAATATAAAATCAAATAAAATAAACAGACAATAAGCCTCTAATGTTGTAAGTCATGGCCCTCGAATTTGGCCATATCATAAACGGTAGCCTATCAGCATGTTCTTAATGTTTTATTTTGAATTTTACATTCTCAGATGTTTAACAGTAGTAGGGAGTAGATTGTAGAATTTAATGCTAATGTATAAGTAGCTTTTCTGTACTTTTGCCAGAGTTATTCGGAGTACGCATAAAAGGAAACTACCGCGAGTATGGTGAGGGGGAATGTCAGCATTAATTGCAGTTTTGCGAGGTGCTGTCTAGCAGACATTAAACACTGATATATGAACGCCAAATACATAGGCATTATCCTTACCTTACTGAAATATTCTTTGCATGAGGTCCTGGTCGTTACCTTATATATGCTGGGCAGCGCTCTCTTTTGCAAAAGGAAGATACGTTTCCTAGTTACGATCGAGCCCAATGTCGGCAATGCATACCAATATAAGTTAAATAGGATTGGAGCCAGAACTGATCCTTGCGGAACGCCGTATTTATAATCCGCATTAAAATTGATATGATTAATTTGTTTTAAAATAGTATTTTGATTTATTTTTAACAGATCAGGAAACATCTAAATTATCTGAAAGCGAGATACGACAATCCAAAATTGATAATTAACGTAAACGGCCTATCGGATTTTGAAGAAATAAATGATACACTACGAGTGGATTACATGAACGAGATTTTAGATCAATTGCAATTGTCTATCCAGAAAGACGGGTGTAACATAATTGGTTTTACTTTTTGGCCGCTAATGGATAGCCCCGCAAATTTGAAAGGAGTAAGGTATGTATTATATAGTAAAAGCAATGCCAGATTATCTAATAGGCTGAGTAGGAACCGGCCTATGGGCTCCACGCCGTTTAGGGGTCACGCGACAAGGGATCATTGCAATATCCCAATTTAAGAATAAGCTCAAAATATATCTCATTGAAAGAGAATTATAGGATATTAACGATCTCTAAAAACTTTGTGAATATTGACGGTTTCTATTTCTATAATAGTTAATTAATCGATTTTCTTTTGACCTAAATTTATTGACTATTTCTGATATTAGGTACATATTATTAACATATTGACTATTTTTATATGCAATGAAATCACATATTTAATTTTATTTTTTCACAATCCTAACTTTTTTTTCTTATTTTAGTCACTAAACTTATTGATTTTATAAAATTATATTAGAAAGACATGTTCAAAAAGTGCAACTCTTGCTATAGGTATTAATTATATAAGGTATTCGATTGATAAATGCCATAGTATTGGCAACCCTCCTACGCCGGCGACATGTAGGTGGCGCTGATAACACTTCCCGGCGGAGCTAATAGCATTTTATTTGGTCATCTACTAATGAATGGTTTATATAGAGGTACGATTGATTTTAATATCCCAATAATTTGACTAATGACATCAACAACAACATTCAATTATTAATACCATCGATCACATCTATTTATAGGCTGATTACATCACAGATATAATATGGTGAGATGGAATGCAATCTATTAGTCTATCCGCAAATTAAAGTGCCAAATTATAACCTATTTAAGCCTATATACCAAATTAAAAAAAAAAAACATTTTTATGTAAATAATAAACAAATAATAAGTGAAATTTGTAGGACCCGACGTTTCGGTGACGTTGCAGCCGCCGTTGTCTAGGGTAGACTGAAGAGCTGTCAGTCCGTTGTTTTGCGGGTAGGCCGCAAACCGCTGCCCCCACTGCGTAGGTTATAACGGTGGTGGGGGGCCGGGCTCGTAGCGCGGGAATTTTGGAAATCCGTCTTGCACACAACACTCACTGTATCCTGTTTTACGTCTTTGCGTTCGGCGTTCGGCGGCGGGAACATTTTAAGAAGAGGGTTCCACGTAGAAGAGAGTTTGTAGCCGTCGTCTCTATTGAAGTTCGGAGTTCTTCTTATTTCAATGGCTTCCCGGATCATGCGAGGAAAGTAGAATTGTTCCTTGGATAGAACAATGGGATTTTGAAACTGCATCCAGTGGTTACTTCCGCTATCCAATATATGTTCGCAGATCGCCGATTTTTCTCGCTGAACGTTTTTAACAGCTTTGATGTGTTCTGTCAGTCGCGTGGCTATGGGCCGTTTCGTTTGTCCAACGTAGGCTAAACCGCAGCTGCATACGACTTATAATGTCATATTTATAATGTCAAACAACCGCGATAGTCTTCGAAATAATAAGAGCTATAATTTAAAAATCTCTTTTTTATTATATTGTTATTTTATTTCGAGATAGGATACCGTATGTGTTTAAAGCGCCATATATAGTGCGCCGCCATACTGCCAAGCCACGGATGCCGCCATATTGAACATAGAATATTAATCAGTGTTTGGAACTATGAGGGCCATCTACACGTTACGCGTCGTATTAAAAATCCTAGCTGCCAAAATGTAGTACGGAATTAGCAAACTAATAGCCTATATAATATGCTATAAGTAACGACTTTTGTAGAATTCTATTTATTCTTGAGATCTTGTTGTTAGCCAGACGATATTTAAATTCGATCTCCTTTGCGAGCTCGTTATAATTCCCAGACCTGATTATCTTGCAACTGTTACCTAGGTCAGCTGTTGTTGATTCAAATTTCACGATGTTTTCAAAGATGTTCATTTTGCATAACACGCTGAGCAAACAAGAGTTGCGTCCCTACAAAGTGCATCTGAATAAGGTTATACATAGTTTCCTGTATCAGTCCAATCTTTTTTACAATGGCATTCCAATGTGCTTCAGGGGTCCTGGAGACGTTGAATTTAAGGAAAAGGTCCAGGATATTCTTATTATCCACTTTAATCTATTGATGACTTTGACACTATTGAATGTGCTAAGATTTCATGATTATTTTTACTTTCCCCGTAGAGGGAAAATATTGTGAACACTCAAATTTTTTTTTCGAGAGAAAGAAGGATATATACATAATGACCCGCCCCCCCCCCCCCTCCTATACCCCAAGACGATTAAGACCTTAAGACCATTTCCAGACTGAATTCTCTCTGGGAGCCTGTGTGTTTGTATCTGTGTGCGTGTGTGAGGGTGTGTGTGTGTGTGTGTCTAGATGTGTCTGTTTGTCTGTTTGGCAGGCAGGCATCATTTAATCATGGCAAGAGTTGAAAAAGATTGTGTTTAAAATTGGCCCACCAGGGGGCGGGCTAGACATACTTCAACCTCGAAATATTGGACTTGAAGACTTGAAATTAGGTACACATCGGTGGAAAACATAGTGTGATTTTTTTATTTTTAATATCTTATATACAAGCGATACTAATATCTAAAAGAATCCTACATCATGTTCGAAAATAGCCACTTTAACACTTCGGAAATACTAAAAAATTACTACAAATATATTACGTTTGCGATAATAATAATTTCACACAATCACTATCAGGGCGGGGGGGGGGGGGGGGAAGGAGTTGGCGGGTATGGGGGGGGGGGGGGTTGGGAGTTTAGGGATTGGCGCGCTAGGGACTTGTTTGCTTATCGGAAGAGTCTTGGGGTGACACAACCGATTTTTTTACAATACGACTCCATTGGGCGTCAGGGATCTGAAAGAGGTTGAATTTAAGAGAAATGTCCGGAATATTCTTCTTAAGAATCCAATTTATACTACTTTGACTCTACTGAATTTGCTAACCTTTCATGATTATTTTTTTGACCTATTGACTATTTACATTGCTAAATCCAATAATTTTGCTAATCGGAGATGGAATATGGAATCGGAGATGGAGATGGAATATATAAAAATTTGCCTCGACTATTTATATTATTATTACATCCAGCAAATACTATCATATCGTTTCCTTATCTTTTCCTCTACTATTTCAGAATATACCACTTTACAAAAATACATCCCTGTATTAAATACATCCCTTTTTGTATCTGAATGCTATCAGTTAAACCATTTTTGATTGTGATTGACCCCTAGTAATTTAATGCATATTTATTTCAGGCGACACTATGGTCTGTTCGAAGTGGATTTTGAATCACTAGAAAGGCCCGTCTCTCCACGGACATCGGCTTTGGTTTACGCCAACATTATCGAGAATCGAATGGTCAATAAAACGAAACATCCAACGGCTCAGAACGAACGAAAAGTCATACCGCATATTAACGCCACGTTAGAAAACAATGATAATAATAATATATTTTAATGGTTATATAAATAAATAATATTTTTAACAGTAAATATGTTTAATGGATAAAATTATATTCCTATATAAAACTCACCGCAGTTTATAGACCATAAAATACAAATTTACGCACTAATGCCAAAATATATTGCGCGACAACATTAAACAACCTTTAACATCATTTGAAACTATCACATGTACCTGTGGTAATTTGAAGACGGTGCTCAAAAGAAAACCTAAGTATAAATTATGCTGATTTATATATTTCTTTATTTCAAATATTATTCATCCAGAGTGTACATAATGGGCTCGATTGCGTTTCTCTTGAACCAAAATCGGAAGTTAGTTCACGTGAACGAGACAGAGCAGTACGACAGAGCGGAATCTGACATGAACGGTTGACCCAACGGAGATAAAGCAGGTAAATCGAACACCGCACGAAACTTATTCGGCCGTCTATAAGTTCGACAGGTAGGTTTGGTGCGGGAAAATCGACAATAGTTCATTTAATTTTCCGTTCTAGCGTATTGCTCTGTCTCGTTCGTTTATACTAAGTTCCTATTTTAAATCACGAAGAAACGCGATCGGGCCATTGGGCCCGATGGGACATGTCTCAATACAACCTCTAAGAGGCGTATGTTTCTGCCCTTTACTGATTCTATCAAGCAACATCAACATTTGAATGATTGTGGGCTTGAAGAACAAAGAAAAAAGTCAGTCGTGCCTTCGTTAAATAATCATTAATTTTGACTACGATTGAGACAGATAGGTATCATGAATTTATGGCAGTGGCGTAACTATAAAAACATGCCCCCCGTTACAAAATTGAATAAAAGGCCCCCCATTCATTATGGCACATAGAATTTATTTATTTATTTATTTATTTGTAACGAAACAGATAGTAGGTGGTACATTTCATTAATAACATAGTGCCTTACATAATATGCTCTAACCTACTATCCTATAATATTGTTACAATGCATCCGTTAATAAGGCTCTAATCTAGATATTATATGTATATATATATATATATATATATATATATATATATATATATATATATATATATATATATATATATATATATATATATATATATATATATATATATATATATATATATATATTGATAGGAACTCCGGCAGGTTCACTTAGTACAAAAACGTCAATTTCCGTAAGAATAAATGTATTTTCCGAAATAAAACAAAGCAATACAATAGCCGAACGTTGCCTCGATATAAGTCAATCCCCGAATGGAAAATTCCCTCCTCATTCGATGAGCCGGGACACGAACCGCTGATACATTTACTTCGTACAAAATTATACCGCATGGCTTCTCGTTCAACCGGCAGATGGCGCTACTGTCTTTTATACATAGATGTCGCTTGCGGTCATACTTGAAATTAAATTGTTGTATATTCTAAAAAATATATCTAACAGTCGGCCATCCTGAAAATCGGCTCGCCCCGAGACGACTGCTGGTTCATGTGTGTAGCACTCGGTAGTCTTGCATTTGACCATGCAAATGAATTGTTCAGAAATGCTTGTTTGCAGCTGTAAATAGTGAGTGATTGGTGAACTCTCCGTTCGGCCATGTTCTGTAAACAAAGGAAACAGCGCCACGGTGCAAGTTTTACTCTCAAAACACCGCGACACAAAAATATTAATATTTAATTGTTAAGTTTAATATTTTTCACATTTAGTAATTTATGACGAAGTCATGTGAAGTATTTTTAACTTCAACAGAATAAAATTCCATCCTCGTTGATTGATGGACTTTGACGTATCAAGTCAATTAAGCCTCATCAAATCAACATCAACCAGAGTAACAAAAATCTCAATTTTTTTTTTTAAAAAAAAAATTACTTCAGATGGAATACAACCTTATCTAACAACGATTTCAGATTAACACAATACCAACTTAACAATAACTTCAAACCAACATTCATATCATCAAATTCTTAAATCATCAAACTTCAAACCATCTCCAACCATCAAACTTCATTTTCAGATCATCAAAATTTTCAAACAATCGTCTTCACTTTTGATAAAACACAATCTCAACTCAATAGCAATTTCAGATGAATACAATCTCAATCCAACAATAATTTTCGATGGAACACACCCTAAAATCGCAACTTTAGAGGAACATAATCAGAATTCAACAATAAATTTAGATGGAATGCATTCCCTATTTCCAAAGAACTCCAAGTGCACATTATAATATTATCAGCTGATTTTTGTTTTGTTATTCAAAACTCAAAGGCACTCTGAGGCGTAATAATAGCCTTTGTTTATTTTCATGATCACGATTTAAAACTCGGTAGATATCTCTCCGATAAATAAGCGCATACACTTCAGAAGGTTACTTATGCGTATTAATAGCATTAGTCACTTCATTCGGAAGGATCCCAAGGCAGTTTTAATAGGTTGCCCTGGCTTCTTCATAACGAGCGCTTTTGAAGGATTTACATTCCATGTAGGAACGACCTCGGAAGGACCCTGATGCGTATTAATAGCATCAGCTACTTCCTACGGAAGGATCCCAAGGCGTATTAATAGCCTCGGCTACTTCATAACAAATGCTAGCAAGAAGGGTTTACATTCCATGCCGGAAAAACCTCGGAAGGACCCTGATGCGTATTAATAGCATCAGCTGCTTCCTACCGAAGGACCCTGGGACGTATTAATAGCCCCAGCTACTTCATAATATAAACAAACGCTTACAGATGGATTTACGTTCCACGTGGGAATCACCAGAAGGGTTTACATTCCATTTAGGAAATACCTCGGAAGGATCCTGATGCGTATTAATAGCATCGGCCGCTTCCTACAAAAGGACTCAAGAGCTTATTAATAGCATGAACCACTTCCAATGGAAATACCTCAAGGCGTATTAATAGCTCCAGGCACTTTATAAATAGAAAAGTATATCAAACCTTTGTAAGGCTTTGTTTCACATATTAATGGCTGCAGTTTTTAACTGTTCAGCACCAAAATAAATTCTTAACCAGACTTGTTTATTCAAACGAACATATATCATGGGCAAATAAAATTTTGAATATAATATCAATCATAATATCAAAGTTTCATTATATTTCTGCAACTAGTGCAGCAGTATGTCTGGTTATTTATTATATTTTTTTTTTTTTTAAATCATATTTTGCCCATTCCATCGCTTCAAACGATCGTTTGCGATGATATTCTTGTAATTATTCCTAGATGAAGGAATACTCTCAACCAGGTAACGGTCATTCGGGAACACTTCTGTAATTAAACAAGGTCCAGCAAATCTTGGAACTAATTTTCCACTCGTCAATCCTTTCTTTATAACTTTTCTCTCTACCAGTACCAAATCACCAACTTTAAAGTTCTGAGCTGCTCGACGTTTCTTATCAAAACGCGTCTTCATATTCAAGGCGTTGATTTTAGAGACTTTATCTGCTTCTTCTCTTACCACTTCAATATCCACAACTGGTGTTTCATGTTCAATATGAGCAGTTAAATTAGGATTGAAGCCGAATAATAATTCATATGGCGTTTTACCTGTCGTTTTATTTACTGTGGAATTAATGCCCATTTGTACTTTACAGATGTAATGTTCCCAATTTGCTTGCTCATCAATACAATAGGCTACCAAAGAATCCAAAATTGCTCTATTGGTTCTTTCAACCTGACCGTTTGCCCTGGGACTTGCAACTGCATTCAATATGTGTTTAATTCCTCTTTCAATACAAAACTCTTCAAATGTTTTGCTTGTAAAAGCTTTACCTCTATCGGATATTAATCTATTCGGTACACCGAATGTTTTTATCAGCATATTCATTGCCATAACAACATACTTTGCACTTGTATCACGTACGGCTTCGATAATAGTAAATTTTGTGAAAGCATCGATCATCACGAGAAGGTTAGTCTTGCCTGTTTTAGTCTTACAAAATGGACCTAAATGGTCTATGTGCACAGTGGCAAAAGGTACTGCCTTTTTCTCAATAGGATGCAGAAATCCTGGTTGCTTTCCTGTTGGTTTCTTCGCGAATTGACATTCTGGGCATCCGTTTATGTATTTCTTGATAAATGTATGTGCCTTAGCAAACCAATAACGCTGCCTTATTAAATGAAGGCATTTCTCAACTCCTTTATGTCCATTCTCATCGTGGTGTATCTGTAATATGCGCCATCGTCCATCCTTTGGAACAATAATTAAGGGTTTCCCATCGATAAGCCGACATAATTTTCCGTTCACAATTTTGTAATCATTAGTAAGACCTTTCCGAGTTTTATTCTTCAAATCTTCCTCTAATTGTTTTCTTAAATTCCGTACATTTTCATCTTCGTATTGTAGAACATCAATCCAGTCGTTAATGTCAATTCGTTGTACATGTGCCGGATTGCGACTTAGCGCATCAACATGGGACATAGACGGTCCAGGTCGGTAGATCACATCGAAATCGAAATTTTGCATTTCCAACCACCATCTTCCAATACGCGGCACCATATCTTTCTTTGTCCATGTCAACCTTAATGCATTACAATCTGTTACTACAGTGAAGGTTATTCCAGTCAAGTAAATTTTAAATTTGCGAGCACCCATTACCACAGCAAGTGTCTCCAATTCATAGCTGTGATAACGTTTTTCTGCTGACATCGTTTGTCTACTGGCATATGCAACTGGCTTCCATAAACCGCTTTCTTGTTCCTGTAGTAAAATCGCACCCAATCCAATCTGAGATGCATCAGTATGAAGTTGAGTCTTAAAAGTAGAGTTATAAATTGCCAAAACAGGATATTCTGTCAGGGCTCTTTTGGCTGCCTCAAAAGCATTTTGCTGTGTATCATTCCATGACCAATCAGTATCCTTCTTAAGTAATGTTGTCAATGGAGATACCATTATGGCGAAATTCTTTATAAATTTACGAAAATATCCAGCCAATCCAAGGAACTGACGAACTTGATGAACATTTGAAGGTGTAGGAAATTCTTGTACTGCAAGTAACTTACACTTTGAAGGACGAATCTCTCCTTTTGACACTTCATAGCCCAAATATTCAACCTTAGTAGTTAAGAATGAACACTTCTCCAATCTCAATGTCATATTTGATTTCTTCAACACCTCAAAAACAGTACGAAGCCGTTGGATACCCTCTTCTTCATTATGGGCCAAGATTAATATGTCATCTAAATAAGCCATTGCATACTGGAATCGTAGAGAACCCAATACACCATTCATTGCCCTTTGAAATACTGCAGGTGCATTGGCCAGCCCAAAACTTACTCGTCGATATTGATAATGGCCATCAGGTGTTATAAATGCTGTATATCTTCGAGAATCTTCATGGACGCTGATTTGATGATAACCTGAAGCCAGATCCAACATAGTGAAAACACTATGATTATTTAAACGATCCAATAGATCTTCTATTAGAGGTAACGGATACCTCTCCTTTTGTGTTATCTTGTTTAAAGCACGATAATCTACACACATTCTCGGCTCTCCATTCTTCTTTTGTACCAGAAGTACAGGACTTGCATAATCTGATTGCGATTCTTCTATGATCCCTTCATGAAGCAGATCCGAAACAATGTCCCTAACCGTCTGACGTTCAGCATCAGAAAGCCGATAAGGTCGATAGTAGATTGTTTTCTGTTCTGTCAATTTGATCTTCATCTCAACGTTGATGTGACCCAATGGTTTATTATTTCGTTTAAAACAATCTTTGAATTCATCGAGTAAATTGTCAAGTTCTTGGCGATCTTTTTGTGATAATTGATCACCCACTTTGTAACCTCCTTTTTCCTTAATGAATGTATAATCACATCGCGCAATACACTCATTCTGATTTATGCGAAGTACTTGATTAGTCTGATTTACCACTTTGACTTGTGCTTTTCCAAATTCAACCTTCATTTCGCTCTGTAATACTTCTTTCTCCCTTAGTGGCTCCAAATGTTGACCTCCGTATGTTATTAATGACCCAGAGTACGGTTCAGATAAACATACATTAAGCACATTAATTCCTGGCTGTAATTCAACATTATCTTCAGTATATAGTTTGGTCTTTGAAGAAAGTTCTACAGCTTGAGGCATTTCTGTCCACGGAGTGTTATTGAGAATCCTCAACGTATTTGCTGTTTTAATGACATAGATATTGGATAACTCGGTAAAAGTTTGTCCAATTAATATGTCCATTTTCTGCTCCTTGTCGTCAACTACTAAACTTTCAACATTTGCAGAAGCTTCATCAACTTCCAAAAATATCTTGACATATCCTAACGGCGTGATCACTGATCCACCGTAGCCACGAATCAAGCAGTCACTTTTCTCGTTTACTTCCAAACCGAGTTCCAGGACTTTATTATATCTCATTATATTAATGCTGCTGCCAAAGTCCACATATCCCGTAACTGGGATACCATTTATTCTGGCAGTCACATAATATTTGTCCCCATCAGTGTTAATACAAATTGATCGTACGGGTTTCCGTGTTTTATTCATATCCTGCCTTTTAAGTTTGAAGCATTGCTCCCGATTATGGCCACGGAATTTACAAAATGTACAAAACACCACTGGCGGTGCTCCACTCTTATCCTTATCTAGCGTTAATATCGTCTTTTTATTTTTGAAACAATCTTTAGTCATATGGCCACGTCGATTACAGATTTTACATAGTAGCTGTCTTCGATCATATCCTCGGTTGATTTTAGGTGTAAATGAAGTACTGGCAATTGCTCGATTTATTTCGGGCAGTGCTCGAAGCGATGACAAATAGCTCCTGAGAGTGTCAGTTGTTTTACATCCCGCTGATACGGCTCCTATTTCCAGCACATCGCTTCCAAGAGTGCCTATAATCGCTTCGCAGATGACTGAATCCTGTAACTTACATGCTACACCCAAGTTCAACTTTTCGTTGAAAAATTGCAAAGGATCTTCATTTATTGCTCTTTTATAATTCACAATTGTTTTCAACATTTCCAATACACTACGTCCAGAAGGAAAAGCATTTCTAAGACGCTGCTTCCAAAGCGACCAATCAACATTATATGACGTTTGTTGATCATACCAAGTCTTAGCATAGCCAACCAATTTTGTTGTGGCATGATAAATTTTCGTCTTCTCATCCCAGTTATAAAGGTTAGCTATATCATCCACAACGCGAATCCACTGTTCTATGGTGGTAGACCTATTTGCAGGATCGAATCTAGGGATCACATCACCATGTCCGAAATATTTAACAATCGGTTGTTGTACAGCATCTGTCGCAATTGCCGGTGAAACGATGTGTTGATGCACACTATCTGTTGCCACCGCTGGTGAGTCAACGTCCATATTATTGGCCGCTACCGTCGGTAAATCGGTGTTCACAATATTGGCCGCCAACGTTGGTGAGCTAGTATTCGTAGTGTCGGTTGATACTGCTCTGTTTCGATCTCTCGCCTACGCTTAGATCGCTCCTTTCTGTATTATCGTTGTTGAACGCGTCCATTTTCGTGAAAATAGCGTACGTGCTCAACTCTACCAAATGAACATACAATTGGCTCAATCGTGCGACATCACTATTTGACGTTTAATTAACCCAATCGCCCAACACTACTGTCTGACATCTGATGACGTCACGCCGGATGACGTATTATTTTTCTCGAATTTCGGAAATTATTATCATTATTTCACAATCAAGACAGCTCAAAAATACACAGAATTTCAGCACTCCCAGGCCGTCCAGTAAAAATAAAACGTTGTACTCACGTTCGGCGCGACGAAAGAACTGGACTTTTTCTCGTACCTGGCCTTATTAGATATGAAATCACCTGTTGTCCAACAGAAAACAAGCTGCCTCAGGTATTAGACGCTGTCTCCAATCTGTAAAACAGTCATTTTCAATGTTTTTATGCCCAAAAATAATGATACGCAATTTGCGATCGATTGCGCAACAGTTCGAATTCTCCACTGATAATGTTTAAAATCACGAAAAATGCACTTGTGGATTGTGTTATCCCACTTCTGATATTTGATAGGAACTCCGGCAGGTTCACTTAGTACAAAAACGTCAATTTCCGTAAGAATAAATGTATTTTCCGAAATAAAACAAAGCAATACAATAGCCGAACGTTGCCTCGATATAAGTCAATCCCCGAATGGAAAATTCCCTCCTCATTCGATGAGCCGGGACACGAACCGCTGATACATTTACTTCGTACAAAATTATACCGCATGGCTTCTCGTTCAACCGGCAGATGGCGCTACTGTCTTTTATACATAGATGTCGCTTGCGGTCATACTTGAAATTAAATTGTTGTATATTCTAAAAAATATATCTAACAATATATATATATATATATATATATATATATATATATATATATATATATATATATATATATATATACATGCATATACATATACACACATACATACACATATACACATACATACACACATACATACATAAATATATACACACATATCCACATATACATATACATACACACACAAACATATATACATATACACACACATACATATCTACATATATTTTTATTTTTACATATTATATATATTTTTATTTTTACATTACACTAATGTTTTAGAGTGTATGGACTTTTTGATGTTCGCAAAGGTATCATTGAATATGTCGTTTCCTTGGCAGTTCATATCGAACGCGCGACACATCCTACTTATAGGTTTATTATACGATAAATTATTTGCATGTAATAGGTTGGCAAATGTGTTATTATTTCTGGAATGCCTCTGGGGAACGCGGATTGGAATTTTAGCTAAGCTGGCCGGACTGTCTAGCTTGTTATTAATAAGTTTGTAGAGACACGAGATGTCTGCACTTATTCTACGTTCCTTTAATGACAGCATTTCAAAATAAGACAACCGATCCTCATAACTGTTTAGCTTATTCCCAAGGCCACATTTGTACGACAGCATGCGGGTGAATTTCCTTTGGACTTTCTCGATTCTATCGCCGTGTACTTTGTAAAGAGGATTCCATATTACTGTACCGAATTCTAGTATAGATCTAACTACAGAGTTGTAGACCAATAACATAGATTTCGGATTACGAAACGGCTGCATAATCCTGCAGATAAACCCTAGCATTTTATTGGCCTTTTTAATCATCTCATTGAAATGAATTTGAAAAACATATCTTTCATCGAAAACAATACCTAGATCCCGAATATGGTTTACTCTAGAAAGAGGTGCGTCGCTGATGTAATAATTATTACGGAGGATGTTTTTGTTCCTTGTGAATGTGATGACGTGGCATTTGTCTATGTTAAGTTGCATGGCATTGCGTGTGCACCATCTGCTTAAGGTATTTAAGTCGTCCTGAATTTTGTCGCTATCAGAGGAGCACGAGATTCTATTAAATATTTTTAGGTCGTCAGCGTAAAAAAGATGTGGACATTTGAGTTCATTGCAGAGGTCGTTAATGTAATAAAGGAACAGTAGGGGTCCTAGGTTTGAGCCTTGCGGCACCCCAGAGGTAATAACGGCCGGTGCAGATTTGAAGCCATTCACATTTACCAGTTGTGTACGATTAGATATATATGACGACAGCCATCTCAGCAGATTTCCATGAATTCCGAAGCTCCCCAATTTTCCCAGCAGTATAGCGTGATTGACTTTGTCAAAGGCTTTGCTGAAGTCAGTGTAAACTGTATCAACCTGAATGCGCTTATCGATTGACATGCATAAGTAATCCGTGTATTCTAAGAGGTTAGAGATGATTGACCTATTGTGCATAAAGCCATGCTGAGTATCGCTTAGCGATGGTTTAGTGTACAGGTATAGATGATCTCGCATGAGGGATTCGAACACTTTTGAAAAGGTACATAATATGCTTATCGGCCTATAATTCCTGACATTGGTGGAATCGCCGCTTTTGTAGAATGTTATATATACTATATATATACTAATTACATTACATATTTATATTGTACTTAGATTATAAATCGGCCTTTCATTTGGGTCCTAAGAGCTTCAGCGGGACACGCGGGATCCCAGAATCATTGTTGGGAGAGAATATTCGAAACAATTATTACTACATTAACAAGACGCTTTACTCTTAATTTATTTACTAAAATATATTTATCCTCCTTAATAAAGTTAGTTTTTTACTAAGTAGAACGACCAAGTGCGAAACTGGTAAGTCTCAAAATATCCACATAATATTATTAAAAATGAACTATTTTTGCATATCTACATTATAAATTAACAACTGAATGTATTATAAAAAATATAACGCACTTTTATTTATTTATTTATTTATTTAAAGAAATGCGCATTTTTTAAAACCACAGTACATTACATATTATCATTAGAGGCTCCGTTGTAAATAGTAGCAAAAAAGAGAGTACCGCAGCCCAGTCCTTCTTTAGATCAACGCTGCCTAACTAGGCCTAGGCCCGTACTAAGGCAAACGTACCAAGAAAATAGTGGCTTTTGCATACTTTAAACTACATATGTTAAAAGAGAAAAAAAAGTAATAGTATCTAATAATATTAGGACTTAACTTAAGGCAATAAACAATGTATGTAGAAATTAATCATTACTCTAAAAACTAGGTCATTGATATGTCAATGCGTCTGTCAGTCTGTCAGTCTGCAAATTATATTTGTAAAATACCTATCATAAAACACAATAAAATTAATTTCAATAACACGAAAAAGGTACATAATCAATAGGAATTGCGATGAATAGTAAAATAATCAAATTGAAATAATTGTGGATGGAAAAAGGAATTATAATAAATAGTCAAAAAATCTAATTTCTAGAGTGT
Organism: Micropterix aruncella; assembly: GCA_944548615.1. Lineage (NCBI taxonomy): Eukaryota > Metazoa > Arthropoda > Insecta > Lepidoptera > Micropterigidae > Micropterix > Micropterix aruncella. The sequence continues at coordinate 34,750,915 of OX155957.1, read as the reverse complement.
TTTTCGTCTTAATTTCATTTTGCAAAATCAGCGATCAGTTTGCAGACATTGATTATTGAGGCTTCCTTATCTTCCTAGCAGAGTTGGATAGAACATCGATCGTAGACTGATATTCCATTTTGGGCCCCAAAACTACCGTGGGCCCCGGTGCGCAGCACCGGCTGTACCGGTTTAGTTACGCCACTGATTTATCGTGAAGCTATACGAAATGACAGACAAAACATATCTCAAAATAAACCAACAAGCAAATTTTGAGACACTGAAAATGACTTCTCTAGCTCCGCATCGAATAGTTTTGTTCATTTTTAACGCAAAAAACGAGTATAAATAACAAAATCAATCTCAAACAAAATTAAGTTATACTTTCAAAGAGATGAGGAGTATTCTGGATCACAGGACGCTAACCACAGTGTATTTTGCATTATGTGAAACCCTTATTAACTATGGTATAATTGGGTGGGGTGGGTGCTGCAAAACCCTCCTGACGCCACTTCTAACAGCGCAAAAATGTATTTTTAAAATCATGCATCGCAAACCATATCAATATTCTTCTAATGAACTCTTTAAAGAGGCTCAAGTTTTGGATGCTAGGTTATTATTTATTAAAACTGCACTACGTTGGATTTTCGTGGCCAAACAAAATAAATCTTTTATTATTGCGCACACGAAACCCACTAGACAACTACTGAGTGATAATTTGAATGTACCTAGGATGAAGACGACTTTCGGACAGCGACACTACTCTTTTGTAACTACAAGAATTTACAATAAATTAAGCAGTGACATAAAAACCAGCCCCAATTATCATTTGTTTAAAAGCAAAATAAATAAATGGCTGTTGCAAGAAGAGCGTTTATCTATCCATGCCATGATCGATGTAGTAGAATAAGTTGAAGTTGACCTAACATATATTGTATTTATAGGTATGTATGTGTGTATTCTAATGTGTATATGTGTATTCTAATGTATTTAGTATTTCTATTTCCTATACAATATTGTAATTTTTATTAAAATTTATTATTATATATATTTATTATTATTATATATTTTTTAAATATTATTATTATTATTGTGTTTAGTTGGTTCATCGACCCTCGTTTTAAATGTAAAAATATAAATTACTTGCCCTGGAACGGGTATATCCCATGGGCAGCACTAGCCAGTGAATGAAAGAGGAAAGTTTTTGCCATTTGATTTAATATTATAATTTTTGTACTTCTTCCCATTCTTCTTTATGGATCAGAAACGTGGACGTTACTACAATCGGACCTCAAAAAGTTCGAAGTCTTCCAAATGCGATGCTTGAGGCAGATTCTCGGTGTCTCACGCCGCGACCGAATTCGAAACGAGACTATTAGAGAAAGATGCGATCCGATGGTTCGGATCGCATCTTGATGCGATGGTTCGGCCATGTTTGCCGAATGAATGATAATCGCTTGCCACGTAAACTTCTTTGGCGAGACCATCCGACAGAATGGAGAATTCAGCGATCGGCACCGTAGAAAACCTGGCTAAATAACATCAAAGACGACCTTAAAAATCAACTATTATCGGCTAGGGATGCTCGAGACGTGGCAAAAAATCGTCAAGAATGGAAGCGAATCGTGAATAGAGTACGAGATCGCCAATCGCCAGCTACGGAATAAATAAATAATAATAATAATAAAAATAATATTATAATTATTGTAAATGGTTAATTTGATAATTCCAATAAAAATAAATAAATGCAATTTCATGAACAATACCATACAACTCAGCATAAAACTCATCTGACATAAGGGTTAGTGTTGCCACGTAAAATTATTTTCCCACACTTCGAATCATTTTTTACTCTTTTTTAACAAACTGTATCTGTCACGAAGAATCATCCATTGAGACGCTATTATCCATCCTCCCCATTTCGTGGTGTTATAATTTTATATCGATAGTCAAATGATTAAGAAGCAGTGCTCCCTATCGTCCAGAGACTAATGTGCTGTCAGTTGTCCGCTGTTGCTCTGCGGGTAGGCGGCATACTGCGACTATTATAACACAGGCTGTAGCAGCGGGACAGGAGGAGGGGGGGGGGGGGGCGATGGTGGCGCGCGCGAGTTTTGAAAACTTTTCGCGTCTTAGCGCTCGGTCACAAGTGTTGAACACATTTTAAGAAAACAGTTTCACGTAGTTGAGCGTTTCAAACCTTCGTCTCTATTAAAGTTCGAAGTTCTTCTTATTTCTATGGCTTCCTGGATCATGCACGGGGGAAATAGAATTGTTCTTTGGATAGCACAATGGATTCTGCCATAAATTATTTGGGAGGTAATGGGCCCTGTTGGAGTTGGCCACGAAGACCCATTCGTTCAGGGTCGGTCATACGCACGGGTCAACACCCATCCGGCGGCCTCCCCGCAGAAGAGAGAGCCAGGGTAGGACGCAGATCTACGGGCCAGTCTCCCATAGGAGTCAACCTTCGGGCGCTCCTGGACGGTTTGCGCACGTGCGGCATCAGCTAATCGATTGTGCACTCCGACTAACATCCGGGGAAGTCTGGAAACAGTAATATTTCCTATAGAGCGGGGGTGGTTGTTTACCTTATGGCAACTGCTTTTGAAACGACCATCCGGCCACTCGATCCCGGGTGAATAAGCCGGGCAAATGATGCCGTGGTCCGCGATAATTTGGTAGACAACGTATCACCGCTTCATATAAGGGAGAGGATCGCGCAAGCGACCTCGACCCTGTAACCAGTCAGGAAGTAGGAGGTATCCTAAAGGTTATGTCCAGAGGGAGATATCCTCCCAAACTGGTAGCCAGGGTGCGAGGCTGCCTGCTGGTTACCTTTCCCGGTGCCTCGCCGTAAGGCGTTAGCCTCTGACGGGCAGGTGGCGTAGCCAGACTGTGGATTGTTTTTCGTCCCAAGTCTTCTGTGCTCACCTCACGGGAGACCGTACGATAAATATCGTTAAAACTACCTGAGGTGACGGGTTCATCCGCTGTAGTTGACAGCTCTAGTTGCTATAAATTATATGGTGGAGCTAATGGGCCTAGTGGAGTTGTGCCATTAAGACCTATGTGTTAGGGTTTAGGTCGTGTCCCATGTGTAAGCTAGTGGAGCTCCGTCACCCTTTGTGTACCACTTCGGATAGATTACTCCAGTGGTTTTCAACCGGTGTGCCGCGGCACACCAATGTGCCGTAGGTGCCATTTAGATGTGCCGCGCGAAGTCTGCTGTCTTCAGGCGAAATTAGAGGTTTAACAGAACATTTAACCCTGTGGAAACCACATATTCACCAGGGCACCTTATCCATGTTTCCGGGAAGCTAATTGGCCCAGTGCCTTTGGGCCATTATGACCCATGTGTTAGGGTCGGCTAAACTCACAGGTACGCACCCATCCGGAAGCCTCCGATTAGAAGTGGGAGCCCGGGTAGGACTCTGTGCCAACGGGCCAGTTCCCCTGGGAATCATAATTCGGGCGCTCCTGGACGGTTTGCGCACCGTGCGACGTCAGCCAATCAACTGTGCATTCCACAGATAGCCCTGGGAGTCTAGAAACGGCTTTGTTTCCTTTAGAGCGGGGGTGGTTGTTAACCTGATGACAGCCGCTCTTGAAACGACCAATCGGCTACCCGATCCCGGGTGAACATCTTCAACAGGGTTAATAAGCCGGGCAAAAGACGATAGAGTCCTCGATAGATTCGGTAAATTCCGAATCACCGCTAACATAAGGGAGAGAACCGGGCAAGCGACCTCGAACCCGTAACCAGCCAGTAGGCCGGACAAATCTGGCTGATACTGGTAGTAAGGGCGCGAGATAATTTAAAAATACTTTATAAAATTCCATTATAAAAATTATCACTTGATCTTAAATATCGTGAATAACAATAGTTTATCGTACTTTCCACATAACTACCGAATGAAAGGTACTGGAAGTAGAGGGGAGAGGAGTTGCCCTCTAGTTTTTTCATCCGAAGTACCGGATGGTCACGACTTTCGTGGACTGAATCAAATAAAGGATTTAATTTCACTGTGAAAACCTCGAAAGAAGGTTAAGTCGGGCATGTTATGATTTAAGTATTATAAGAAGGTCGTTGGATGAATTGCAAACAAGAAATGTTTATTTCAGCTATATTGAAGCTATCCTAAGTTATGCCATTACGATCTGGGGAAATTGTTATGCTTGTCATAGGGAACCCATATTTATACTCCAAAAGAGAGCAGTGCGAATAATTGCAAAGGTGAAAAGGGAAGAGTCATGTCGACCTATTTTTAAAAGGCTAAGAATCCTCACCTTAACCTCACTCTATCTCTTTAAGTTACTAACTGAGTTTTTTAAGAATAAAGAAACACATTATAAAAAGTTTTCAGATACACATACTAAAAATACGAGAAATAAATTAAACATTTTTATACCATGTCATTGTATTAAACTAAACACAGCAAGGCAAGACACAAAATACTCAGGGCCATATTACTTTAACAGGCTACCAGAAAGTTTAAAAACTATTCAAGTGGAAAGCTTATTCAAAAAGTTACTTAAAGAATTCTTATTAGACAAAGCTTTTTACTCGATCGATGAGTTTGTTAATTTTAAATAATTTTTCAAATTTTTTGGTCATTTTTTTGACAATTTTAAGTAGCATTTTTTAATTATTCTGATTTTTTCTGATTTAAATTTCTTGATTATTTTTATCAATTATTTTAATTTGTGGTTTTAGTCAATAAATCTTTAAAATGATTTGGATGCCCTAAAAGCAATAATGAAGTAACTGTATGTACGTGGTGATAAATTTAAATATTGTAAAAACGAACTAATATACTGTAATTTAAATGTACCTAAATATTAAGTTTCTACAATCTGTTAAGATTTTTTGGAAATAAATTGAAATTGAAATTGAAATTGAAATACCACTTCCCATTGAGTCGGCTGAGCTAGACCTCGCAATCCGAGATTCAGTATCCACATTCCCCTTCCCAAGAGTTTTTTCAAGCGGCGAAGGAACTTTTGCATTCTGTTAAGAGCCTTATTACAAAATAGCGTAGGTATTCTTTTAAAATGAGTTGAAAAAATGAACGCTTTTTTTTTTGGATGTAACTACAAAAGATAGGATAAATAAATAAATAAATAAATAAATAAATAACTATTCAACCCTGGGAGAAAACCGCGGCACTGAGCGCTCTTCTCTTGCGCAAGCAAATATATACACAATTTCTAATTGTTTTTTGCAGTGTTTCCTCCTTTCTAATGACAATAATTTATATTATGTCGTATTGCTAAAAGAGTGAACTTTAATATAGTATAAGTATTATATAAGAATCTTATTTTATTTCTGAGAAAATTAGAATGATACAGGAAGATTTTTTTTTAATTTTGTGTAATTGTAAGTAATGTATACCTTGGATATGTGGTCAAAAAACGAAAAAATAAGGCCGCTATGGTCAACAAGAATACATGACGGACATAAAAAAAAATAGTATACGGTTTTCGTTGTAGTGATATTACTGTATTAAGGAGCTCAAAGTTTGCCTTCCGAGCGTTTTACGAATAACGACTTTCGGAAAATGGGCTGAATAAGTAAATAATATTCGTTATATCTAAAATTAAAGGCCGCTATGGTCAACATCAAGAAATGGTCCAGGTAATTCAGTAATTAAAGTTTGTAGAAATCTCTTCATTTCTTGGAATTAGAACGCCAAAAATCCACTTTTCTTGCCTTTCTGGAAAAAATATGTGATAGGGCTCTTAATGCAGGGCCGAATATTTCTATATTACGCATGAGCTGGCGCCCCAATTTACAAATAAATTTAAGATATTGTTCACGCATATATTAACCTATTTATAATAATATCAACTTTAGCAAATAGTTGGTATAACATATTCGGTGGGAGCTAATGGGCCCTTGCTGAGTTGGCCACGAAGACCCATTCTGTTCAGGGTCGGTCACACTCACGGGTCAACACCCATCCGATGGCCTCCACGCATGGGGTGCGAGCCTGGGTAGGACACTGGGTCAACCAGTCTCCCCTGGGAATCAATCCTCTGGCGCTCCTGGACGGTCTGCGCACCGAGCGGCGCAAGCCAATCGATTGTGCTCTCCGACTAACAATCGGGGGAGTCTGGGAACTGTATTGTTTCCTATAGAGCGGGGGTAGTTGTCTACCTTACGGCGACTGCTCTTGAAATGACCATTGGCCATCCGATCCCGGTTCAGAGTCGGGCAAAGGACGCCTTGGTCCGCTTAAGATTCGGTTCACTCCGTTTCACCGCTTCGTAAGGGAGAGGACCGCGCAAGCGACCTCGAACTCGGAACCAATCGAGAGACCGGAGAAATCTGGTCACAATTGGAAGTGAGGGCGCGAGTATCTCTAGCCCGCCGGGTTTATTCCTGGCTCACTCGCGGTAAGGCGTTGGACTCTCACGGGTTGTGACGTAGCTGGACGTAGAATTGTACTGTCCAAAGTCTTCTACGTTCACTGCAGGGCGACAGAACGACTAATCGTTAAAACGTCCTGTGGTGACGGGCTCGCCCGTTGTAGTCGACACCGCAAGATAACATATTCGGTACTCATGACACCGCTGGATGCAAATTCTCGGTGTCACGCGGTAAAGCGTTGGCTTCTTACTGGCGAGTGCCGTAAGAAACCGAAATAGTGGACTGTTTCCTCCCATAGTCTTCTACGCTCACCTTTCGGGAGACAAAACGATCAACATCCTTAAAACTTCCAGGGGTGACGGGTAATCCCGATTTAGTTACCACCTCCGAGTGATATACATTTTATATAGATAAGTAGCCAAAGACATACAGTACGATATAAATAAACATTTTTACTGCAACGTATTGGACGAACGAAAATCGGTAAATATATTGAAAAGGCTTCTCCTGTGAGGGTCAAGTTAATTTCGAAAAAGCATTTCTTATCTCACCAATATCTCACTTTTTCGTTAGCCTCTGACTTTTTCCATACCTTTATATTGCTTATTTTGTTTACTGAGACAAATTGTAATTCATTTAACTACTGTATTTCAACATACTAACTGTACTGTTTTTGGGCATAGCTATATCTAAATAATCGTATCAATACGGCTGAGCTACCCAGAAATTCTCAAATTAACACTATGGTTTACACTAAGAGATTGCTTTATTGTGATAGCTGTGATATAGTGAAGCCCCAAACTATAGTGTGATATAGTTTGCTCAAATACTATTTTGTTCAAAAAAGAGTTTATTATTAAAATTATTATTATCATCATAATCGTTTTACACATATAAAATGGAAAAAAGATCGGAGTCAAAAAAAATTCAAACACTACAAATTAAAAACATTTCATTGTGTTTTAGTTTTCTACTAAAATTCGTCATGTAGTATTTTTTTGCTGGGTTATTATATTTTTTTATATATATTACAGAATATTAAAGGATATTTTATTTTGTGTGATTCCTTGTATATTAGAATATTATTATTGTTTTTTCATTTGTTTATATTTTTTATCATAATCATTTGATAGTGATTATTTTGATTTTGAATATTTCGACCTTGATTTATTTGATTTTAATTTCATTAAATAGCGGTGTACTGTATCAATAATAATGCACTGAAAACCAGATTGATATATCCTGAAACTACCCCTTATTTTCAGCGTTTGTAATTTTATTACATAGTCTTAGTCTATTTTCAGTTTCAGTTTTTTAATTTGTGTTTTTCTGTGTAATTTTGTATTTTACTTTTTTTTATTTTATTTATGAAACACGGCAGTTGGTAGAATCCCTACTCTTGGTATAGTAAAAAATGATTTTACACAATTATGTATATGGTATAATTAATTTTTGTATAGTTTGACTATTTTTTAAATTGAAAAAACCACTAATAATTTAATTTATGTTAAAATTAGACAATCTTTTTTAAATAATGTGAGCTGCTAAAATACCTTAATAGTTATGATAGTAAAATACAGATAGTTAAAATATAAAAACAAATAGTCAGTTATAAGTCAGTCAGTCAGGATTCCAAAACGCTAAAAACAGTTTATCATGCTTTATGTGAATCGCTTATTACTTACGGCATAATTGGATGGGGTGGATGTGGTAAAACCCTGCTAGAGCCATTGCAAGTTGCGCAGAAATGTATACTCAAAATTATTCTCCGCAGACCATATCGCCATCCCAGCAATGAACTTTATATGGAAGCTAAAGTCCTTGATTGTAGGCAACTTTTTTTAAAAAACTTTCCTCTTAAAGCTATTTTTGGACAATAATTCAAATTTAGGAATAATTCAGAACCGAAGACTAACAAAACAAGTTTTAGAAAATAACTTAAAAATACCCAGGATGAAAACATAATTTGCTGTGGCGAACAAGTGACAATTTCAATGATTTGATCAAACTCTGCTAGGCAGCGGCTGAACAGTGAATTCTTTAGAACTATTATTGAATAATTTTTGATGTATTTTTTATCGATAGCTTTATTTGAAAGGTCACATATGTTTCTACAACATTACCTAAACGTGGGAACCTTTAATTGGCTCTCTGTTATCCTACTCAGTCTTTTTGTTAAATTTTAATTAGCTGTTTGTTTTCCTAAAAAAAAAATTAAAAAAAAATAATAAGTAAATTTGGACAAAGACATTACTCTTTCATTACGCCGAGATTTTACAATCTGATCAATATGGAAATAAAAATGAATTTGACATTTAGGGTATACAAAAATAAAATAAAGGAATGGTTATCGAGTCATGACAAACTAACCATACATCAAATATTAGAAATTATAGTTTAATAAAACTTAGGTGCACAAATTATTTATATATTTTTAAATAGTATGTAGGTATGTTGATTATATTTTAACATTTAACTAATTACCAATTCATTTTGTTGTTATATATTGTTTTAACAATCAATTGTACTTTTTTTTTGACTAGGTTTTTTATATATTTTTTTTATATTTCTTAACATATATTAAATATTATTGACTTTTTTACGTTTTTATTTATATTTTGTATTTTATTATAGATGTATCTTACTCTTTACTTTAGTTTTAAGTCAATTCTGTTTGTCACACTCTATTTGATTGTGTCTTTTTTTATTGAGGACCATATTTTAGGGCAATTTAGTTTTATGAGCATTTTAATAAAACTTTTACATAATTTCTTGTAAAATTAGAGTCCTGTCCGTCCTAGAACGGGCTAGTCGCAGTAGGGTGACAGAAACAAATAAGCAAAAGGTTAAGGTTTTGCCATTTGGTTCCTGTTATTTTTATAAGCAAAAACAATGTTTTATAGTAATTAATTCCTAAATACATAAATAAATAAATAAAAAATATAATCAATTGATTAGTAACGCAAATATAAAATCACAAAAATAAAAATGGCGCTATATAAATAGTGAATACCAATTTAATATAATAATACATCACCGATTATCTAATTGATTGAATGTAGTCGTGTAAATAGTGAAAAAAAATGTAATAAAAATAATAATTACAAAATTCAATACTGTCAAAGTCTTTAATAGAATAAATTGGGTTCTGCATAAAAATACAGTGGAGCTTTTACTTAAATTAAACGTCTCCAAGACCCCTTTCGCTTAATCGAATCTTATTGTAAAAAGGTTGGACTGATACAGGGAACTATGTGTAACCTAACTAAGAAAGAACACAAGCCTTGTTTGTTCTGCGTGTTATGCGACAGCTGCAAATAAATAATTTAATAATGGTAATCTTATTTTTTTTATATTATAAATTATTATTATTAATACATTATATTTTATTGGGGTGGTACCCCTCCTTAACCTAGTTACTTGTTACTTTAATGAATTTTCTTGAACCCTTTCATGTACTCGTTCTCCTTCGATTGCCCCAGAGACGTTTCCTCTAAACTTTAGCAAAGATTCAACTCCTTGGAGTAAATTCCTAACATGGTTCAAGACGCTCGAAGTAGCAAAGCAGTTTACTCTCACTCAACTTCCGAGGAAAGTTGCTCAGACGCAATAAGGAAACTTGTTACAGCAGATGAGGCTTCTTTACAAGACGCTCCGCCGTGCTTCGCAGTAATTACTAAGAATAATACAACAATTAATTGTTTTACAACTTTGACTCACCTTTGAGTAAATCTTATTCATGAAAAACAAGGTGCAATGAACACAAGATGCCATCTCAGGATGTTATAAAGATCGTTGTTATCTTCTCTCGCTGAGATGAGTCACGACTTTAGGACTTAAACAATCTACAGATCTAGTTACACCATTATCAAGCAAAGACCAAAGTCAAACAGCGAAGGCACATGCAAGCCAGTGGTGCTTCCTTCCACTTTTGGAAAGATAGCTCCTACCGCCAGGTAATCACTCGAGGTCACTTGCGCGAACCTCTATCTGTTGTAAGGAATTTTGATTGACAGCTAAGGGTTCCGTGCAGCTTGGGCCATATGACCTGTTTGTTATATTGGGTCGGCTCAACTCATGCTTCAAATCCCATCCGGTAGCCTCCTCGAAGAGGGAATAACCTGGAAAGGACTCTGTAAACCATGTTACGGCTGTATAGTGTACAGGTGGGATCGGACCCAATCTGGGGGAACACCTCGGGCGCCTGGGTAGTTTGCGTACCGTGCGGTGTTAGCCAATCGACTGTGCACTCCGGCGAATAACCGGGGTAGTCTGTAAACGTTTCCTAAGCAGCGGAGGTAGTTGTTGACCTAGCGTCACCTATCCTTAGAAACGATCCGGTGGCCACCAGATCTCGAGTGACATTGACGGGCATAGGACGCTAAGGATCCGCGATAAATTCAATACGATTTACCGCTGACGTCAGGTAGAGGCCTTGCAAGCGATCTCGAATCTGTGACCAGACTGGAAAAATACGTCAAAATCTGGTAGTAAGGGAGCGAGGTTTGCCCACTGGGTCCTCTTCCCAGTGCCTCGCGGTAAGGTGTGTACTATAGACTCTTATGGGCTGCTGGCGTGGTTTGACTGTGGATTGTTCTGTCCGCAGTCTTTTATGTACAATCCATACAGGACAGAATGGGTTGATGTCGTTATAACTCCCTGGGTTCACCCGTTGTAATCGACAACTCGATTCGTTGCTTGTACAAGTTGTATTGGGGGGACCAAATGCAAGATTCAAATTCAAGTATACTACTGACATAGCTCCATATATTACTAACAAGGTGGATAACTCGGAAAAGGGCTTGCACGCCCGTAGTAGAAAACCTAGCGATTTGTATGCTCTGGTGACAATACTTTCAATGTGCTGGTCGAATTTCATTTTGGAATCGAGTAAAACCCACAAATCTCTGACAATGTTAGTCTCCTTAATGTTATTGTAACCAATTTTATAATTGTATAATATTTTATTTCTGTTTCTCGTAAACGTGATTCGATGGCAATTCTTGACATTAAGATCGAGCTTGTTCAAAACACAGTATTCGCTAAGACAACTCAGGTCATCCTGCAGGCGTAAACAGTCAGCAACTTCTGAGATAACAGAAAAAACTTTAAGGTCATCCGCGTATAGGATAAACATATACGCGGATCCATATATATATTTAATTTTTTATTTTATTTTATAAAGTAATGTACAAAAAAAGACATGGAAATACATACTATTATATATCCTATTATATATTATAAATTACATCAGATAGAGGTCACGCCAAGCGACTTCGGACCTGTAACCAGTCAGGAGGTCGGAGAATTTCGGCCATAACTGGTAGTAAGGGCGCAAGGTCAGCCCGCTGGTTGCACTTCCCCGTTTCTAGCGGTAAGGGGGTGGCGTCTTACGGCCATGGTGGCGTAGCTTGATGGTGGAATGTCTTCGCCCCCAAGTGTGCGCGTTCATCCCAGATTGAAAGAAAGATCCATATATTTATACCCTCCTGGGATGGCGGGTTCGCTCGCTGTAGTCGTCACCACGCCACTAAGGCTATGCGCAATCTAATACCCTATATATTCATAATATCGTGGCAATATTTTGAAAAAATATTTAACAGTTTTTAAATGTCATTTCTGAGAAACGATGTTTTTTTTATTTTATAAAATAAACCAGTTGGTAGGTATCCCTACTCTTGGCATAGTCAAATTCTTTATGCAAGATAATATGTTATACCTTATGTGGTATAATTATTTTTTATACAGATTGACTATTTTTTTAAGCGGAAAAAACGATTATTAAATAAATTTACAATAAAAATATATGGTCTTTAAAAAACTATTTGAGGTGCTAAAGTACCTAAGTAGGTATAGATGAAAAATGCAAATAGTCAAAATATAAAAACGAATAGTCAGTTATAAAATAGTCAAATCAGAAATACCACAATTATAATATTACAAATAGAAATGTCTCAATAGAAATAGTCAATACAAATATTATTAATATAATCTTGACTATTATCAAAATTCATTATTAAATTCATTTATTGTATTATCTATACTAATATTATAAAGAGGTACAGTTTGAGTCGTTGTAGGAAGTAATCTCTGGATCTAAAGAACCGATTTTGAAAATTCTTTTACTAATAGAAAGCCACGTTCTTTGTGAGTGTCATTGGCTATATATTAATCCGAAAAATGAAAAAACTTTTTCGTGGTAGTCGGATTTCCAAAGTAAAAGGGAAAAAACGGTCGAACGAAAACGTTTCTTTTCTAACGCTGCCTTAACGATGAGAGATATATGATTAAGTTCTATATAAGAGAGATATATGATAAGCTTTATAAGGCCTACAAAAAAGTCAGCGACAGCATAAGTCTAACTTTTATATTTAAGTAACAAAAAGTAGTATTTTATATTAAAAAAATAATTTGAATCGTTAGGTCATGTTTATTGGTCATATTATCAACAATTATGAATTATTATCAAAATAAGTAAATTTATCGTCTCCAGTATTTTTAACAAAAAATTTTTCCCTTTTACTGCATATAATTTCACTTTTACTGCATACATGTTTAAAGAGATAAGACACTCACAAGAAGACACTTACAAATAACGGTAATATAGTCAAATTGGCAAGCAAATACACACATACATATGCAGTAAAAATATAACCCTTCTTTTGGCAGTCAGGAAATAAATCATAGCACTCGGTATTGCATGTAAAAGATAATAAAACCACACTCATATTGCATGTAAAAAGTTTTACTGCCCAACGAAGTGGGCACGGGTCAGCTAGTATTATATAAAAGTAATCATGAAAGATTAGGAAATTCAATATTGCCAAAGTCCCTAATAGAATAAATTGGGTTCTTGATAAGAATGTCCTGGACCTTTTTCTTAACATGATCGTCTCCAAGACCCCTGATGCACAATGGAATCTTATTATAAAAAAGGTTAGACTGGTCAGTTAGTCAGTCAGCTCAATCAGTCAGCTAGTCAGTTAACGACTTTCCGTTCTAGTCATACGATATATTATTTCTACTTTCTATTTCTACTTTCGATATATTATACGATATATCTAGTCATACGATATATTCATTCGTTATTTTTCACTCGCTAGAGCCCCAGTGTAGATGGTAATCTCTCTTGCCTTATTAGGTTGTCACCTTTATAATCTGATGAAGCAACCTGGACTAACGACATCATACACGTCGTCTCATGCGTCGTGACGTATGATAATATTATTTGACGCTCGCTGCTTGTGACAGGCTGTCGCGTGTGCCTTTGATCTACAATGTGATAAAGTTACACGGAATATAATACGTGGTTACGTACGAATTCCATTTCAAAATGTTCGCTTTCATTTATACGCTCGGCAAGCTTTATTAAACGCGAAGAGCAAAAAAAAAAACGACCAGAAGAATAAAGTGGAAATCGATATAGAAATATATTTAGGGTTATAAATGTATATATCCTTTTAGCCGTGTTCGGCCATAGCGACTGCATTGTAGATTCTAGTGACTTCTTTAGTCTTCTCAGTGTCCATTGTTCGGAAGCAGTCAAGTGCGCAGGCTATATTATAGAACCCGATGGAACGGAGACCGTTACGACCAGAGAAAAGTTTGGAAAAATGTAATGTAACTTGAAATGTAAAGTATAAATATATTGTGTAATAAATAATGTCATGTAAATTTAACGTCCGTAGCCGCGTTGAAACACTGTTTCCCGTCAGATCACTGAAGGGAAACAGTGTAAAATAAGCACCGAAGGGCATGGTGAGTATTTGAATGGGTGACCGCCTGACTATTACCACGTGATGTTTTAACATCAGCTGACAGATTGTAAGATAACTGAAAATAGACATTAATATCCGTAACACACGCTCGGATTAGGTACGACCGGACTGCAGATTTGGTCCGCTCCGAACCCTATCTGTCCGTCTGTAGAGTAGTCCCGCGACCATAATTATCATTATTTGTGTCCGCGGCCGTCCGGAGCGGATATGGTCCGCTCCGTACCAAATCCGTACGTGTGGACGGCCGGCAAGTCGGATATGGTCCGCTCCGTACAAAATCAGTGCTTGGGACCGTCGGGGCTGGCCGCCCATTGGCTAGTCGCTTTCGAAACGCCTCGAAGTCGCGTTCGAAAAGTTGCTCCGAAAAGTCGCGTTCGAAAATCCGGGCGTGCGCTCATTTTTATACTGTTCGGTCCGGTCGTCTGTTGCAAGAACGGATTTGGTCCGCGGATTCGGTCAGCCATACCAAATCCGAGCGTCTGTTACGGCTATTAGGTGGGCCGTTACCGTAATAATTATAAATAATTAAAAATAAATAAATTGGAACATTATTCGTATGGTATAATATTCCGCTTGACAACAGCGACAACGGTTTGCTACGAATACCTGACGATGCTGTACATGAAACTCAGCTGCGAAATAAGGTATTTGAAATATAGCAAGCAAAAGAATTACTACGGCTATAGAACACTTGAATACATTGTTTCAAAACTCAAGCATAACAATGTTCAACATAATTCCAAAAGTGCTGCCAGGGTTATTGAGGATTGCTAAGCACCAAGACAATAAACTTTATACGTCTTCGGGAAAATCCTTTCCACCTACGCCATGTAAAAGGTGGATGAAAAATTTATATTTTTTTCTTTAATTATTTTTATTCAAGCACACTCTTATATTTTTACTTCTCACTCTTAATGTATGCATGCCCTTACATTTATTATTTGATACTATTTATTAATATTATTATGACCTAATCTTTATTTTGATTAACATTTTATTATGTCACTACTTGATTAGATATGGTTATTACTGTTATAATTTCTGTCTTCTATTAAGTAAATGTATTTTAAGGCTCTTGGTTCAGCATATATAAAACATATCCGCCTTATCACAAGCTTAGGCTTAGTGAGGCGATGCAGACTGACTTAAATTTTAGTTGTTGGATTTATGTAAATAAATAAATAAATATAAATTTAATAAACCGAACGATAATTTACAGTACCTTAGCCTACCCTAGACAATGGTGGCTGCATTGTCGATGAGGTCTTTGTGGTTTTGTCATAGCCAAATCAGTATATTTTGCGGTATCAGTATTGTAACTTATTAAGACTAATTTAATGCCATTTTTACACAGCAGTAATGGTTGTAATAGAAATAAATACGTTATCTTTTAAACAAACATTTACGATATTTGGCCTTATTTATTTATTTCATTATTTATTTATTTATTTACATAATTCAAGTTACAAATTACAAAGAAAATCCTTATTCTAACAAAAAAAAATCAGTTTATAATAAGTGTATATATTATACCTAGCTTAGAAAGGAAATTCATCTTTTGACATAACGGTTTACCACCTCACTAGGTATGAACCTGTGTTGAGGTGGTACTAACATCGATAAATTCTTTTGAGACGAGAGGGCAAGTCTTATCTAATACTTGAGTACAATGACTTATAGACTATTATTTTGGGGAAATACCGGAAATACCGCATTATTCCTCTTGCAAAAGAGAGCACTACGTAGCTGTTATCAGATAACGAACAGAACCTCATGCAGAGAATATTTCACTGAGGCAAGGACAGTGACCATTTATTTTGCGTTCATTTACCCAATGCTCAATGCATGACAGACAGCAGAACCTAACAGAAACTGCAATTAATACCTACATTCACTCTCACCTTACCCACTGTAGCTCCCTTTTATGCGTACCCCGAATAAGACTGGCAAAAGTACCGAAAACCATACCATCTACTCCCTACTTCTATTAAACAGCTGGACGGCGTAAAATAAAAAAACAATAAGGAGATTCTCACTGGCCATCCATTCTATGATCTGACCGAATTCAAGGGCCATAGCTTAAAAAAAAGAGTGTACCTATATAAATAATAGTTTTCATCGATTCAGTATCTGATTATATTGCTTTAATATTACCTAAAGCAACAGTAATAGAAAAACATGTTTTTTAAAAGTAGCTATACTCGTATATTGACTATTATTTTTTTTCAATTATTTTTGACCATTTAAGATATTATTATTTGGATTTTTTCTTAGTATTTATTTTTTAGTGACTATTCTTAGTATCTTAGTTATTTTTAGTAACAATCATACTTATTATTGACTATATTAGTGACTTTTTATTTGATCTGATTCTAACAATTCAATATTATTTTAATTATTTTATTTAGTTTTGAAAATGCTATAACCCTTTGGATTTTCTTTTTGTCTTTCAAATAGATCAGACACCCTAAACTAGAATCATGCAAAAAGCTTGTAATGACTATTTATCTGTTACTTAGAGTAGCTTGTATATTACTACCTATAGTTTATTTTTATAATTTTCTGAATGACTTTCTTTCTTTTATTTCTTATAACTTATTTTTTTACTTTATTTTAGTTGTAAGACTATTCTATTTGTCACATCTATTTAACGGAATTTTATGCTTCATTTAACACCGGTTTTATAATGGAATTGTGATTTTTGTTAGTTTTAACGGCCTCGTTTTAAAGCAATTAGATTTATGAGAATTTTACTAAAACTTTTAAATAATTTACTGTTATATTAGAGCTCTGTCTACCCTAGAACGGGCTTGTTACAGTTGGGTGACAGAATCAAATAAGCATAAGGTTAAGGTTTTGCCGTTCGGTTCCAGTTATTTTTGTAATCAAAATCAATGTTTTATAGTAATTAATTGTTAAATAAATAAATAAAAAGAATATTATGACCCGTATAAGAGCGGTAAATTTGGCAAATCGATACGAATGTAATGTAATGTAACATCGCCGAGATATCGGGTGCTACAAATTTCACATAGTAAAATTCGATTTGGTATTATTTAGATAGTAACCATAACTCTCACAAATCGACCACTTTCTCCTTTCTCCTCTGAACCTGCACGATTATTAGGAGCCTACCGCCGAATTAAATTATATGTCTCATGAATATAAATCAAATCCCTTGAAACACACCCTTGTCTTACACCGTATTTACCCACATGCTAGTGTGGGTACGTTTCCATTTACCCTTTCTGCTGTATTAATCCTAAGGCGACAAAACAGCACGATTATAATTAAATTGTCACTCGTCCCGCAATCCCAACATTCCCGTTGTCGGTTTTATCTATTAACTCCTAAACTGCGGGTGGCTCATATAATATGAGCTACGTTTAGAAGATTTTGTAAGCCAGCTGCGGTGGACGAGTTAATTTACCCTTCGAAATAATATAGATACAATTTGGAGAGAGAAAACATTTAGACGAGGATTCAAATGAAGTCATCTGAAAGCCCACCAACACAGAGGCATCAGAATCTGTGCGAAGAATAGAGGACACTCACACCACGAAATATGCACCCGAATCCCAAGCATGTTCTCGATTCGTAGGTTAACCATTTAATTCTGAGTTATGGGATCGTAAACCTGCTTATTTAATATCTATTAATGAATTAATTTGTAAAACACTGATTTTTGCTACAAAAATAACAGGATCCGAATGGCAAACCCTTATATTCGATTCCGTAACCCAACTTGTACTAACCCGTTCTAGAGTGGACAGTGCTCTAATAATACAATAAAGTATTTAAACGTTGTAGTAAAATGTGTTAAAAGATTTTAGTAAAAAGTAACGAATATAAGACAAGGGTTGGTTCGTGTCTGACAGGAATGGATTTATGAGACATACAATTTTTATTAATAATAATTTAATTCGGCGTAAGGCCTTATATTTATTATTTGATACTCTTTATTGTTATCATTATGATGTAATAATTATTCTGATTAACACTTTATTATGTCAATACCGGTTTATTATGATTATACCGGTTTTTATTTTATTTTATATCTGCCTTCTATTTGTTATACCTATGTATTTTAAGGTTCTTTGTTAAGCATAAATAAACATGCCCGCCTTATCACAAGCTTTGGCTTAGTGAGACGGCATAGGCTGATCTCTAATTTTTGGCATGTTTTGCCTACATTTTTAGTTTGGACATATTTAAAATTAGATTTTAGTAAGTTATTGGTTTTTAATGTAATTATTATTTTTTTTAAACTGGATGACAACTTTCAGCACTTCGGTCTACCCTGGACAATGGTGGTTGTAACATTACCGAAATATCGGGTGCTACAAATTTCACGCGGGATTTATAATGTAACCATAAACTTTACAAATCGACCACATTCTCCTCCGGTGTTTCCTGAATCTGCATTCGTATGTCTCATGAATATAAATCAAATCCTGCCAGACATGAACCACACCCTTGTCTTACACTGCATTTATCCAGATGCTAGTGTAGCTTTCTGCTGTAATAATCCTAAGGCGACAACGCAGCACGATTGTAATTAAATTGTCACTCATCCCGCAATCCCAACGATTCCATTGTCAGTTATATCTATTAACTCCTCAACTGCGGGCAGCTCGTATATATTATACTAGCTGACCCGTGTCCACTCGTTGGGCGGTAAACATTTTTGCTTGTGATGAAATTATGAGTGTGGTTCGGTTAGTACTGAGTGCTATGATTTATTTCCTGGCTGTCACAGGAGGATTATATTTTTACTGCATATGTATGTATGTATTTGCATGCCAATTCGGCTATATTACCGGGTTTCAAATGAAGAAATGAAATGATTATGATTGAATAAATTATGTATATTTTAATTGTTCAAAACTTCTCTGTATACTATATTAAATATAATGTTATTATTTGGTACCAAAATATATTGTCTTTCGGGAGTTCCAACCCGAGATACGGTCGCGGTTCCACACCTATGTCGTATTATCTCTTTAACCATCTATGCAATAAAAAGAAAATTATATGCAGTGGAAAAGTCTTTTGTTTTAAACACTTGAGACGATAAATATACTTATTTTGATAATAATTCATAATAGTAGATAATATGACCAAGACCTAACGATTTAAATTATTTTTTTAATATAAAAACTACTTTTTGTGACCTAATTATAAAAGTTAGACATATGCTGTGACTGACTTTTTTATAGGCTTTATCAAGCTCTAGAATTTTTCTCTAGAACTTAATCATATATCTCTCATCATTAAGGCAGCGTTCGTAAGTAAACGTTTCATTCGACCGTTTTTTCTCCGACTTGCTTTGCAAATCCGATTACAATTAAAAAGTCTTTTCATTTTACGGTTTAATACATAACCTATGACACTCACAACTAACGTGGCTTTCTATTGGTAAAAAATTTCAAAATCGGTTTAGTAGATCCAGAGATTACTCCCTACAACCTCACAAACTCACAAACTTACCTCTTTATAATATTAGTATAGATGAGCCACGTATGGAATATGTGAGCCAGCCATAGTCGACAGGTTAATTTACCTTTCGAAATAATATATATATACAATTTAGAGAAAGAAAACATTTCGACGATGATTCAAATGAAGTCATCTGAAAGCTCACAATTCTCGCATTCTTCACATATTCTCAATTGGTTAAAACCGTCGGATTCTCAGTTATGAGATATATTTATTTACTAGCTGTGTTTCTAAGTGGGTTTAGCATCCAGATCGAAAAAAAACCTCTATATTTATATAAAGAACAGACAAATACGCAAATATACATACTTCCAATTTTAAAGATATAAATATGTATATAAATTACAATAATGACTTTAACAGCGTTAGGGTTTGGAGTGTGTCACTTTGGTGTCGCCAATTTAACTCTTAGCGGCGGTGTGGCCCGTGTAGAGAATCAAAGACCACGTTTGCGGCATGTGGCATTATATATAACCTAACCTATTATTACTTATTTTAGAATATATCCTTATCAGTACGTAGCTATTATCATTGAGAAGTTACTGGCGGTCGAAGCCGATGCAGAAATACCTTATCTAAGCCTATGTATTAATCTATGTTTATAAAGCGTATTATGAATGTTTCGCTCATGGACAACTTTACGTGGCTCTTTCAAGATGTATTTTATTATGTTTCGGAAGCAGGAGGTAACACAACCATAGCTGGTGTTGGTGTTACGGAATTTCGCGCTTAATCACCTTGCAAATTATTAGTCTTACAGTTCAAGCTAATAAAATCGTGAAAAGGGTAGCTAGGCTTGTTTATTTGTATTTTTCGTAGCCGTCAACCGATCTGTAAATAAGGTCCCTGAATTTAGTTTGGCTGATTTAATATATGTCGATATTTTGAAATCGACCTCTGCATTTATTTCGATTCATTATTAAAATTATTTATATTTTATTGTATTTATTACGACATTATATTATTATTATTCAATTAGATTTTTTCCCCATTTAATGAATGTTATTTTTCCAGCACACTACAGCTACAGTTACATCACACTACACTACACTACAGTTACATCACACTACACTCAAATTACAATATTTATTATTATTATTTAATTTTTAATATTATTTGATACCTAGCATATTTTTAAAATTAAGTATTCTAAAGTATGCAATTTAAATTAAGTATTCTAGTTAGGCGGCGTTGATTTAAAAAAAATGGTCTGCGGTGCTTTCTATTTTGCTATTATTTATATTTAAGCCTATAATGTTAAACTTACAATGTACTGCCGTAAAAATGGGCTTTTCTTTAATAAATAAATTAAAATATATATATAAGAAAAATGTACGTGGTCCTCCGTCGTGCTTTGGGTGTCTTGCATCTCTATCGCTCACTTATTGTCACGCCATGTCGTGTTTGCTGCGCCGACGATAATTTTAGTTCCTCGACTGATTTTAAATCCCATTTTTAAGTTTAAAAAGACGGTGACCCTAAAGTGCAGTGTGGCCGCTCCCCCGCCGCCAGTCTTCTCCCCCGGTCGCAGCCTAGCCGCGTCCCAGTATTGATCTTTCGAGGGCCGCTCGGTGGGACGCTGCCTCTGGGAGAGCGGGGCTGCTTCCTTGTGGCGGAAAAGCCTCCGACACAGTGCCCACTCCCAACCCACAGCCACCCTCGATTTGGGATAGGTTCAGCCGGGGAGGCTTAATTTTCGTAATACACGGATTTCTTCCTTACGGGAATTGCTTACAGGGCAACTGTTGCATCGACGCGCGAAGGAGGAAGCATGACTGGAAAACGAAAGCAATTTTCGTGGTGGTTTTCTGATCTACTGGTGTTTTTTTTCAATTCATGAAACTACTAGAGATTAAAAGACTGGCTATTACGCAAGATACTTTTTGAAAAAGGGAATTTAAAAAAAAATCGGTTGTGTAATCCCAAGACCTTCCTGTAAAGTAGCGAAGGACGTTTGGAAGGATTTTGAGCGCGATTGTCCTTCCGGAAGAAGGTTGACCTGATTGCAAGGGTTAGTCGGCGACGAGCGCGAATAGTGAGAATGCAAGGCATTAAACACGTTTGAATAAATTGTTTACGCAAATATACCTACTTATCGACGAAAATTCAATGTGATTTCGGCCCAAATAGGAATCTGTGTACCAAATTTCAAGTCTATGAATCCAGTATTTCGGGATCGAAATATGACTAGTGTACCCCCCCGGTGAGCCAATTTTATACCTGCATGCCAAAGTTCATCTCAATCGGATTAAGCGTTTGGGCGCTATCGTGGAGGAATACACACAGACAACTTGCGGTGTCAACTACAACGGGCGAGTGTTGGATCCAAAAAGTCGAAAAATGCAAAAAAGTCGAAAAAGTCTGAAAAGTCGAAAAAGCCGAAAAAGTTGAAAAAGCATTTATATTTCATCATGTAAATTAAATACATTGAATTTATTTCAATTACAAACGACTCTCATTTAATCACCAAACGAAACTCAAACCGTACATGATTCGGCCATATTATAGATTTGGAAGGTTCATTAAGATCAATAAACGCTTATGAAGAGTTACATTCAAACCAATTTTAGGTGTAACGATGTAAATAAGGTATTTTACTATAAAAGTGTCGTTATTGTATAAAATATTTTGCAATTTCAACACTTTATAACTTTTTTCAGCCACATATTTCGTTTGGTATATGTGGCAAAGTGTTACAACAAACTTCGCAAGTGCGTACGAAATTAGCCATTATCCCTGCGTGTCGTAATGGACAATAAATTAAATTGGAAACCCCATAAATACGTACTATGTAAGGGCTTTTCTTCTATGATCTATGCGGTGCGGAAGAATAAATATTAGTTATATTATGGAGCAACTCGACTGACAGTTCCACGGTTTTTATTCCCCAAAAAGAGACAATCAAAGCCATTTCTGGAGATGCTCGCGGTGAACGTCGAGGGTTGTCGATTACAACGAACGAACCTATCACCCTAGGGAGTTATAATGACATCGCGTCATTAGTCTATTATGAAGTGAACGTAAAAGACCTAGGTACAGCAGAATCCATAGTCAAACTATACCAACAGCCCTTAAGAGAGCAACGCCTTTTAGCGGGTCTCTGGGAAGTGAAACCAGCGGACCGACCTCATGCCCTCACTACCAGGTTTGGCCGGATTGTCACGGATTCGAAGTCGCTTGCGCGTCCTCTACCTGATTTTAGCAATATTTTAGTTCAAGTTTAACCCAGACCATAGCGCTCTTTGCACGCTAAGCTCCACGGGATCGGTGGTTTACGGTCGTTTATAGGTGCTAATATCAACAACCACCCCCGCTGATTAGGACACCGCCGTTTATTCGTCGCAGCGCACTGACGATTGGCTAACGCCGCACGATGCGCAGCTCGAGTGTTCTCCCAGATTGGATCCGATCTCACCTGTCCACGACACAGCCGTACCAGGGTTCACAGAATCCTTTACAGGTCCCTCTTTGAGAATGTTATCGGATGGGAGTTGAACGGTGAGTGAGCCGACCCAAGATAACAAACAGTACATATGTCCCAAACTGAACAGAACATTTACTTGCCGCGTTGAAAATTGCGCTCCGTATTTTAAAAGTTCAAGATCTTGACAATGGTATCAGAGTACGTTTTTCGGTGTTTACTATACGACAGAACAAATACCGCTGATCGAAATATACATAGCGATCACCATAATCACGAAATTCATTATCAGGGCAATATAGTGGTAACTAAGATAAATCTGACGCACATGCAAAAATCTTTTGATTAATACTAGTTTTAAACTATTTAATTGCCTACCTCTACAAACAAGGGAGCTTGAATTTAAAAAAAAGAAAATTTATCCAACGAAGATTGGTTCTTTCTCGATGAGTTTCTACAGTTGTGAAGAATCGTTTACTGTGTGGCAAACTATTTTTCATCCCATCTATTCAAAAAGGACGACTTGGTACGCCTTGAAGTGCGCCCAAAAGTGGTGTTTTCTATAAGAAACTTTATAAGTGAGCCGCAATTTATCTTTGCGGCGCACTTTTTTAATTTGGAACATCTTACTCTTCAGCGCCGAAGAAATCGAACGCAAATATTGTTTGAATAAAGACTGGCTGGTACGACGGCCCCTAGTCGCGCCGCCGGCTAAATAAAAAAAAACAAATGAAATTAAAAACGTGCAAACGTCAATTGTTTTTGTCACCCGCGTTTTCGGCCATTTTCACGGATTGTAAGAAATTCATCGTTTTGTTTTGAAAAACGAGTTCTTCAAGTGCCAGGGAAAGTAAAGATTTAACTCCTGAAAGCATTAGAACTGAGGCAAGAAATGTGATTGATTATCTATTACCTGCAAAATCCCGGGAGAAATATATGAAAGCCTATGGAAATTTTATTGAATGGAGAAATGCAAGAGGCTTTATTTTCTCATAGAGGGTGATGAAAAGTAGAGTATCACCCGGGCGCAAAATATTTTTGGCTTGGGCACTTTTTTGAATCCCTCGCTACGTTCAAGATTCTACTAAAGAATCCCTCGCTACGCTCGGGATTCTACTCTAGAATCCCTCACTTCGCTCTGGATTCAAAAAAGCGCCCTCGCCGTAAAAATACTATTTTTCTCCCTTGTGACACAATCTACTATTGTTTGGTTTATTTTTATTCCTATAATTTAGATGGTAATAATGTATATTTTGTTACCATATAAAATGTTTATATTTATACAATACAATACAATTTAGTTCTGCCCCAGACTTTCCTTCACTTGGATGCGTCATTGCATTTAACATTTTGAGTAATGTAGGAATATTAACTGTCGTGATAGTTGTGACTATATAAATTCATTTTAGTAATTCACAATCGTTTTGAAAGTCATTCATAAATAGAAAATTATCTAATAATGAAATCAAATAACGAGCACAATGTCTGTAACCATAATTATCAAGGTAATAATATGATAGTCATGAATATAGATAATCGTATACTAAAAATAGCAAAATTTAAATTAATGCTCAAATCTAGTTATATAGCCGTCGTCGATAAAAATAAAAATTAAGCTCTTTGGCAAAATTAATTATCAGCAATTTTTCTTTATTTTACATTGTGATACTCTTGGAATATGAATTCAGCATTACCCAAATCTCTTAAGTAATATACTGGATTTTTGACTAATCCATTAAATAACTTTTTTTATTTATTTATTTATTTTTTACAACTTGGTAGAGAGTTAACATCTTGAGGTGTCGACTACAACGGGCGAGTCCGTCACCACAGGACGTTTTAACGATTAGTCGTTCTATCGCCCTGCAGTGAGCGTAGAAGACTTTGGACAATAACAATCCAACGTCTAGCTACGCCACAACCCGTGAGAGTCCAACGCCTTACCGCGAGTTAGCCAGGAATAAACCCGGCGGGCTCGAGATACTCGCGCCCTCACTTCCAATTGTGACCAGATTTCTCCGGTCTCTCGATTGGTTCCGAGTTCGAGGTCGCTTGCGCGGTCCTCTCCCTTACGAAACGGTGAAACGGAGTACACCGAATCTATCGCGGACCAAGGCGTCCTTTGCCCGGCTCTGAACCGGGATCGGATGGCCAATGGTCAATTCAAGAGCAGTCGCCGTAAGGTACGCAACCACCCCCGCTCTATAGGAAACAATACAGTTCCCAGACTCCCCCGACTGTTAGTCGGAGAGCACAATCGATTGGCTTGCGCCGCACGGTGCGCAGACCGTCCAGGAGCGCCAGAGGTTTGATTCCCAGGGGAGACTGGTTGACCCAGTGTCCTACCCAGGTTCGCACCCCGTGCGTGGAGGCCGTCGGATGGGTGTTGACCCGTGAGTGTGACCGACCCTGAACACATGGGTCATCGTGGCCAACTCATCATGGGCCCGTTAGGGCCCGGTAGAGAGTTAACAGTGAGATCGTACAGATATGATTTGTAATTATTTATATAAGCAATAAGAAAATGAACACAACCCATACGATCATTCTAGACGAATGCCCAACTAGACCGAACAGCCTGTATCTGGGCATACGAAATATATAGCCTTTGTTTTTGAGTAGTACTGACGTTTGAGTAGTACTGACTAATAGACTACTTTCAATACTAACACTAATATAATGGCATAAAATAGTACACATATTAATACAAATATATATGATAAAGGGTTAGTTACATACATATATACACATATACACATACAAACAAACATACATACATATATACACAAACAAACATACATACATACATATATAATATAATTGGTTATACCGAGACAATAGTATACTGTGGCGTTGGTACCTTATTAAAAAGCACAGGCTATGGTTATATTATTGTTAATTATAGTTTTATGATTGTTTACATTTATATTATATTATATAATTTGTCTCTTTTTTTTATTTCCCAGCCTACCAATCGACCAGGAGGGAAAGTACTGTGAATGCGCTAAAAACACACACACATAAAAGGGGTAGGGATGGACTGTATCGCCTGGCGCTTCCGCCAGTAAAAGAAAAACTTTTAAATGCCGTTTTAAAATTATTGTTAAATTATTATTATATAACGATTAATAACTTTTATTACGCATCTATAAGAATTATCGACTATTTCAATTATTACGCTTCTATTTTATTATTTAACTGACTATTTTCGCTATTACCATCAACAAGTTTTAGTAATTACCCATTCGAATTATTCACTATTTTAATTATTAGGCTTTTTTTCTGTATAAACAGTTTTCGATGAATAACTTTGAATATGGCCCAAATAATTGACTATTTTAATTATTAATGTAATTTTGTCAGATATTATTTTTTGACAATCTAATACCTAAATTAATGACTACCTATATATGTTATATAAAGGGTAGTGACGAGACTTACTACCTAACACAAATATTTTGACACGACCATTTCGGTCACCAAAAATGATTGGTGTAAACGTTTTAAAGCTGAAAAACTAGGGCTTCTATAAATATCACCTTCACTGAACGCTTAAGATTTTTTTCGTGATAACCGTGCAGAAGACATCCGAATCCGAGATTATGACCATTTACAGCTTAGTATATCATTGATTCCCTGGATAGAGTATAATTAATTTATAATATTAAACAACCGCGAGCCGTCTCGAAGCATTTGAGATGTGGTGCTACCGTAGAATGCTCCACATTGGCTAGATCCAGAAGTTCCCAACGTTAGAGTACTCTAACTTGTCGGTAGAGATCGCGAACTTTTACCCATAATCAAGAAAAGGAAAGTGGCGTACCTGGGCCACTTGCTGAGACATAGAGATACCAACTGGTCCAGCTGGTATTCCCCTATATATTATGGGGAAATTTGCGGTAAACGACGGGCTGGAAGTAGAAAAAAGTCTTCAAAGGTTCCGCAACATCCGAATGTGGACCAACATCTCAAGCGTAGAAGAACTATTTCGCTGGGCCCAAGACAGGACTGACAGAGCTGACAGCTGATCTCCCGTAGGAGAGGCACTATAAAAAGAAGAAGAAACAACAGCGAGAGTCTTTGATTTCGCATGGTATCGCAGTGTGTCCAATCATTTAGCTAATATCATTTGCTAAATAATCTTCCGCATTGTTGCGTAGGCATGCCCGTAAAATATAAGAGCAGCCTGGGTAAGCATTTCCATTTTAAAGGATTATCGTTTGGCAGACGCTGTCAAATTGATAGCAAACTCGCTTATCAAGGCGTCTTCTTTCGTTTCACTTTCGGATGAGGAAAGTTAGTGTCGAATTCGATTTGTGAACATAAAACTTAACGTCATCTTCGTCCTATTTTATATTCTGATGTTGTAAGTGCCTATAACTTTCGAACGAAGTCTCTTTAGGGCTTTACAGCCGGGGAACAAATTCACGGATCGTTGAACAACGCACAAATGGTCATTTAAAAACTTTTATCCGAGTAAACCCCATTCATAAATTTTTATAACGCGTAAGAATGGTCGGTCTGAATTATACGATCTGTGTATAACGCATATACATACTTACAAAAGTTGTGGGTGCAAAATGCGAAATGCGACCCTTAGTGCAAAATTTCAGCTTTCTATGTCTAAGGGTTAGGGCTGGGCGTTGATGAGTCAGTCAGTGAATGAATGAATCGGAACTTCTCTTTTTATATATGAGATTAATAGAAATATTGACCCCTATTATCTTTGCAGATTTGTCATTTTAATGAAAATCTCTTAATTCCTCTGCTGTAAAACTCTCGTGGACAGGAACCAATAAATTCTTTGAAGGCGTTTTTCACCGACTCTTCAAAGGTAATTTTTTCCCCTTGTAAAAAGTAATCTAAATACTGAAAATAATTAAGCTCTATTGCGGCAAGGTCTGGCAAGTACGGTGGATGACCAAGAGTCTCCAGCCGCAACTCCTGCAACGTTGCGACTGTTTGCAGTGAAATCTGTGGTTATACATTGTTATGCACAAGCAGTAGCGATGAGCGATTGGCCACGCTCGGTTATTTGACCACGAGATTCTTCATAATTTTTTGCAGTTCTTATCAGTACTTATTTACAGTAACTGTATAGCTAGACTGCAAAAAGCTGTAAGAAAACACCGGCACAGGATTTCATACTTAAAAAAGCAAATTTTCAACTTTACCATGGTTTCAACTTTACCAAAACAAACGACGTAAAGACAAATAAACAGCTGATTTTTAAAAAAAACATAGCCTTGAAATAAAATTTATTTGAATTTGAAATTCCAACTCATACACAAATTATCCAAGTTCAAAGTGGCCAGTGTGAAAAAAACAGCAATTACATAAGCAAGGGTCCATTAATAGTGTGGCCCATAACACTGGCCCATAACACTGGCCCATAACACTGGCCCATAACACTGGTCTGCGGGCCAGTCTCCCCTAGGAGTCAACCTTCGGGCGCTCCGGACGCTTTGCGCACCGTTTGGCGTCAGCCAATCGATTGTGCATTTTGACTCGATTGTGCTTTCTGATTGACAGCCGCGGGAGTATGGAAACAGTACTGTCTCCTACAGAGATGGGGTAGTTGTTCACCTTACAACTGCCCTTGAGACGACCAATCGGCTACCCGATTCCGGGTGAAGAGCCGGATAAATGACGCCTTTGTCCGCGATAGATTCGGTAGAC
Source organism: Micropterix aruncella (assembly GCA_944548615.1). Classification (NCBI taxonomy): domain Eukaryota; kingdom Metazoa; phylum Arthropoda; class Insecta; order Lepidoptera; family Micropterigidae; genus Micropterix; species Micropterix aruncella. The sequence continues at coordinate 34,722,186 of OX155957.1, read as the reverse complement.
ACCGTATCACCGCTTCCTAAGGGAGAGGACTGCGCAAGCTAAATCGAACCTGTAACCAGTCGAGAGACCGGAGTAATCGGGTTGCAAGGGCGCGAGTGTCTACCCGCTTGGTGTCTAACCTGGTTATCTCGCGGTAAGGCGTTGGCTTCTTACGAGCATGTGGCGTGACTATCGGTGGACTGTCGTCCTAAGTTTTCTGCGATCACCTCACGGGAGACAGAACGATCTAATATCGTTAAAACCTCCTGAGGTGATGGGTATCAACATGATCATTATAAAAAATGTATTATACCGCAATCATTTTCTCGGTGCACACTAAAAGTGTAAATTCGACGAAAACATGAGAATTTCAATATTTTACGCGGTAAGTTCCATTATAATTACGATTTTGACGGCTAAAATAATTTGTGATGAAACGAAGTTAAAAAATACCATATTTTAACACAGATAACCACACTTATAAGTTATCCATGTAATTAGTTTTTTAAACTCAATAAAATTTCAAAATATCAAAATTTTCATTTGAGTCTACCTGCACACGTCTGTATGGTTATAGATTTTTCAAAATCTTTAATAGTGTATCCCCTATAAAACTAACAGTGTGCTTACTTTGTGTTCCGGGCATTTCGGGAGTTCTTCTTCAGGACCAGCGATTGTGGTACGTAGCTACCCCTCAGTAGAGCAGTCAAGGAATACCAGGAAGAAACGGTGTTTCAAGGTACTCGTTTTTCTTATTCCTGACTTTATTCGCACTTGGCTGTCCAGCTTTCGTACCAGCCCCTTTCCAAATTTACGGTCCACTGCCTGACTTTCAGGGTTTTTTTTTTTATATAATTTATTTTCAAAAACCCGATCTGGGTATAGAAATTACATATCTAGTGGTATTTATACAAATAAAATTACATGTCAAATTACTCATAAAATTATAAAAAAGTCTATAAAAAACTAATAATTGGAAAAAAACATAGAATCGAAGACTATCGCGGTTGTTTGACATTATAAATAGGATAGAAAACGAATTTACCGCGTGAAATTTGTAGGACCCGACGTTTCGGTGACGTTGCAGCCGCCGTTGTCTAGGGTAGACTAAAGAGCTGTCAGTCCGTTGTTTTGCGGGTAGGCCGCAAACCGCTGCCGCCACTGCGTAGGTTATAACGGTGGTGGGGGGCCGGGCTCGGAGCGCGGGAATTTTTAAAATCGGTCTTGCACACAACACTCACTGTATCCTGTTTTACGTCTTTGCGTTCGGCGTTCGGCGGCGGGAACATTTTAAGAAGAGGGTTCCACGTAGAAGAGAGTTTGTAGCCGTCATCTCTATTGAAGTTCGGAGTTCTTCTTATTTCAATGGCTTCCCGGATCATGCGAGGAAAGTAGAATTGTTCCTTGGATAGAACAATGGGATTTTGAAACTGCATCCAGTGGTTACTTCCGCTATCCATTATATGTTCGCAGATCGCCGATTTTTCTCGCTGAACGTTTTTAACAGCTTTGATGTGTTCTGTCAGTCGCGTGGCTATGTGCCGTTTCGTTTGTCCAATGTAGGCTAGACCGCAGCTGCATTCGACTTTATACACACCCGGGGTTTGCAGTGGTATTACATCCTTTACAGGCCTCAAAAATCGAGCTATATTTTGGGTCGGTTTGAAGATCGTTTTTATATCGAATCTGTTTAGCATCTTACTTATTCGATCAGTCACGCCCTTGACGTATGGTAAGAATGCTCTTGATCTGCTCGGTTTTTGAGTTTCGTCCGTATTAGATCGTGTGCGTGTCTCGTGATATTTTCCGTATCCATTTTTCCTAAGGACATCATTGACATGTTCCATCTCCTTCGGAGCAGGGATCTTGTTATGAGAGATGACTTCTTCAATGCCACCGATAATACTTTCCACAGGCAAACGGACAGATATTTGCATGCAAGCTCACACCATCATCCCTACCATCTACGTTCAGTGCAAACGTCGCTCGTGAATCGAGCACGCGATCTATGCGACACTGAGCATTTTCCGAATGAGATGGAACATGTCAATGATGTCCTTAGGAAAAATGGATACGGAAAATATCACGAGACACGCACACGATCTAATACGGACGAAACTCAAAAACCGAGCAGATCAAGAGCATTCTTACCATACGTCAAGGGCGTGACTGATCGAATAAGTAAGATGCTAAACAGATTCGATATAAAAACGATCTTCAAACCGACCCAAAATATAGCTCGATTTTTGAGGCCTGTAAAGGATGTAATACCACTGCAAACCCCGGGTGTGTATAAAGTCGAATGCAGCTGCGGTCTAGCCTACGTTGGACAAACGAAACGGCCCATAGCCACGCGACTGACAGAACACATCAAAGCTGTTAAAAACATTCAGCGAGAAAAATCGGCGATCTGCGAACATATATTGGATAGCGGAAGTAACCACTGGATGCAGTTTCAAAATCCCATTGTTCTATCCAAGGAACAATTCTACTTTCCTCGCATGATCCGGGAAGCCATTGAAATAAGAGGAACTCCGAACTTCAATAGAGATGACGGCTACAAACTCTCTTCTACGTGGAACCCTCTTCTTAAAATGTTCCCGCCGCCGAACGCCGAACGCAAAGACGTAAAACAGGATACAGTGAGTGTTGTGTGCAAGACGGATTTTAAAAATTCCCGCGCTCCGAGCCCGGCCCCCCACCACCGTTATAACCTACGCAGTGGCGGCAGCGGTTTGCGGCCTACCCGCAAAACAACGGACTGACAGCTCTTTAGTCTACCCTAGACAACGGCGGCTGCAACGTCACCGAAACGTCGGGTCCTACAAATTTCACGCGGTAAATTCGTTTTCTATCCTATTTATAAAAACATAGAAATTCAAAAATTCAATAACAAAGACATAAAAACTAGAAAAATAAAAACAAGAGAAATAATGAGAAAACCTAGAGAATCAGCAATTTAATAGCAAAAATATATAAAAACTAGAAAAATAGAAAGCATCCAAAAAGTTCTACATAAACTACATTTAATAAGGATCAAACTATCGATCAACAATCAAGAAATAGAAAAATGCATCGACTCTCCAAAGAACAAAAAATCAACTGGTCTCGATGACA
>OX155957.1:34556590-34714090 GCA_944548615.1 Micropterix aruncella | reverse complement strand
ATAAATTCAACTAATTTTATTCAAAGAAATACATTATCGGAATGCCTTGAATTTGCCATCTAGCAACTGTATGAACGAACCTACTACGAGATAATTCTAGGTCCCGAAATATCTGATAAGAACTTCCCGCAAATCTCCGGTCAATTCGCTTTTTTGTCGACCTTCATGGTCTCGGCCGCTTCTCCGAGGAGGAAGTTAATTAGATTTGGTGATATCACGCGACCCAGGTCGTGGCAAAACCGCCTGTCATCGTAAATCTCACTGCTCGCCATGAACCGAAACCATAGAATAAACATAGGCTGCTAACCGTTTAACTAGAAGCGTCACCAAGAAAAAAATATTTTTTTAATTTTTACTTTCACAAAAAAATATACAGATTTGATGCAATAAGTATAGCACTAAAACTAGGTCTGGTTTCTCTTAAATATTAAAACCTCTATGCTTAAAATAAATAATAAGTTTACAGTCAATAATACCCAAACAAAAATGGCACTGCCCAAACATTGTGATGCGCAAAGGCATCCATCTTAGAAGTTAGACACCACAAATGTAGGTTATATTTAAAATACCAAACCAAATGAATAACACTTAAATTCTACCGCCAATTTTTGCTACTATTCTTAGTCGTATTAAAGCAGTAAATACATAGACATTTATCTATGAGTAGTAGTAGTAGTAGTAGTAGTAGTAGTAGATAGAGTGGGGGGCTTGTTTCCAGCCCTTGATGTCACCTAGATCTGTAAAGTCTTTTGTAACTACCCACTATGTGGTAAGGTCAGTGGTCAGCTAGTAGCCCGGTACTTCTTACCAGTCCAAGTAGATCACTGACCTTCAAGTTGGGCAGATCGCTGGGTTCGAGAAAGGCTCGTCCCAGTAAACTGTGTCTTTTGGCGGCGAGCCCTGGACAGCGACCAACAATGTGTATGCTGTCTTCAGGTTCGGCAGTCCTTGCTCTCGGTCAAGGCAAGGTTGAATAGATGAGCTCTAAGGGTCGTGTGTCCGGTGAGGAGACCGATAGTGGTTCTAAGGTTCTTCTTGCTCATGTTAAGTAGGGCCTTGGTTTTCTTCTGCACTGGTTGCTCCATCATGGCTTTTGCCTGGCGACATCCCTGGCTCTGTTTCCAGGAAGCCCGATGTTCCTGCTCCAAGCAGTCCCTGCTGATTTTCTTACCTTTAGCGAAGGGGACTTCTACAACTGGCTCCACTGGGCATTCCAGTGTGCCCAGTTTTGCCAGTATATAGGCCTCTTCGTTTCCGGGTATGCCTTGGTGACCCGGTATCCATATTAGTATCTATGAGTAGGTAAATACCAAATAATTACAAGGAGGCTAGCCAGTAAGTAATATGCAAGTCATTTCGCACGGTCATTATACGGACAAAGCATACGTCCGTAGTTATACCGGTTATCCATCATTCTGGCTGGTCTACTTATACATACATACAGGTTGCTCCATATTAAAATGCTACTTTTTTAGATTTTGTTTTTATAATTTTGATAAGACGTCTATTTTGGGCACCGATGCCCCAATTAGTATTACCTCTGGCGCTATGCCATGCTATTTAATGACCGAATAATACTCACTGAATGTACATAATTAGTGGGTACAGCCCTGGTGAGTTTCGGTAAAAATTAACAAGTTAAAATTTTGTAGTAGAGCTACTTAGGATTCACACAAATTCAAACCTCGACTAACAAACTTAGCAGGAACCAGCTTCTGGTGCAGTAAACTGTCAAGGAAGTCGGTTGGTGCAAGGCTTAAAAGCAACCAAGTCAGGAAAGGAAGTGGATGATACAACTTACTAAATGGAACACCAAAATAAACGTATTTATTTTTCATGTCAACACGCTTTCAGAAAGACTGTATTAAAACAGAAATCAATATGGTATTTTTTCAGCCTTTCTACCCCGTACAGTAACGGCCCACCTTAATGTGTCTTGTCAATAATTTTATAGGCGGTCGGCTTTTATAACCTTACGTGGCAGTACTCAGGCGGTCACGGTATGTCTGGTATATGCTCTGGAGATTTTTAACCAAATATGGGGTTAGAATGTCAATACCCTGTTGCAAAAGCACGGGCATAAATTCCGTCGTCCCCGCATAATTTGTATGGTTTGAAGGATTTTACAGCTTATTTAATTTGATTGGGCCTTATGATTCTAGCAGCCCTACTCCAGTCCTCGTTGCGAGGTCTGTATGGAGTAGTGACGGCGTTCTTAGTTATCACAGCACCTGGGAGGTAGGTAGATATTAGTACCTCCAGGGTTTCCTTTTCATTGGATGTAAAGGTGCCGTTTGGTTTTTTTAGAAGACCAATTTGGCTAGGTTTGTCCTTTGCAAGCAATTTATATACTCTAGCTCCTTGAGGCATTTCCACTATGTCCTTGCAGAAGCTTTTCCATGTTACTCTTTTGGCTCTCCAAATTTCATTGTTGTACTAAGTTAAGGCTTTTTTTATTCCTCTCAGTTGAAGAGTTTGTTTAGCCTTGTTGAATAGTTTCCGGGTTTCCTTCCTTAGTTTATCTAACTTCGGGTTCCACCATGGAACTTTTCTTATGGAGGTCTTTGTCTTGAGTGGGCAGCTTTCCTCGTAGGCGTTTATAATGCCTTTTGTGGTAGCCGCCACAGCCATCTCTATACTCTCGCGTGTTTTTATGTTTTTTTGTAATGTTCCAATGTTAAGCCTTATTGTGATATGGTAGGCGTCCCAGTCAATGGTTTTCGGGTTCCTGAAAATTGTGGCTTGACAGTCTACGGTATTATATATATATATATATATATATATATATATATATATATATATATATATATATATATATATATATATATATATATATATATATATATATATATATATATATATATATATATATATATATATATATATATATATATATATATATATATATTTATATATATATATATATATATATATATATATATATATATACATAACATTTAAATAATTAATTGTGGTGAAAAAAGTAAAAACTAATAAATATTTTAAAGTAATAGATATTTTAACTTCGGAAATGTCACTCATTGCTTAGATATATAAATATTTCTAACGATGCCCGAAAAACGTCGTCATTAAACTGTTCAACGGTTTGGCCACAATTCAAAACTCTGTGCCAGGGAAGGAAAACCACGACTATTTAAATAACATCTTAAGAAGCACCTGATTAACGAAGACTACAATGATTTAGATTTTATAACATAATTCTCTTTACATTTTCATTACAATTTACACTTTTAGAAAATTATTGCAAGGACTATTTTAGTACTTTATAGTTAAATTATTCTTTTTGATTCGCTTTAATTATTTTTGAGTATTTATTTACTTTTGACTATCGAACACTTATTGTTTTCCCCCTTTTTTTTTACTTACTTTATTATTCCAGTGACTATTCTAGTACCTTTTCTTGCAACCTGATATTATTATTTTTAGATTATTTTATTTCTTCTTGGCTATTAATTAGATACTTTTTTATTACTTATAATTTTTAGGTCATTAATAATACACCTTTATTTAATATAGGCATATAAATATACCTAATTATTATATTAGTAATACTAGTATTAATAGTATGGTAAGTATATTATTACTTTACATTATATACCTAATTACTATATAAAATTTACTTTCGTAAGATGTAGCCTGGCGTGAATGGGGAAAATGTAAATTGGAATAAAATAATGCAGTACATATACTCGTATTTTTATTTTTCCTTGATTTTTTATTAGAGAACTATATACAATCTGTAAAGATTTCAGATAAAAATAAATTGAAACTGAAATAAGTAATTTTAATTAGTTATGTGATGGGATATTCTATCTGGAAATGGTCAGTGTCGCTTCTGTTCCGTTCTAGTAGAGGAGTTTATGTTCTGTGGCGACAGTGACGACGTGACAGGGGGCGAGGATAGGGTAGGTTAAGTGGATTTACCTTGACACGCAAACCGCAGTTTTCTACTTATAGTTTAACCTTAGAAAGTTATCAACTTAACACCTCACACCCACAGAGCAAAAAATAAACAAATAAACCTAGCCAATAAGTCGAGCACGATTCATAATTTACAAAGTTTTCAAAATTAATTATTATACTGTATTATGTTTAAATATTAGCCATAAACAATATTAAATAAAAATAGGATAAAGTGTCTCCAGTCGCAACACCCGCAACTTCGCGACTATTTGTTTTAAAGTGTGTGGCCAACTACATTATTATTTAAAGTTATTCACTGAAGTTCTTTACTGGCAGCTAACGGTTCCGTGCAGCTTGGGCCATGGCCTGCTCGTTACCTCAAGTCGGCTCAACTTTCTGTTTAACTCCTATCCCGTCGTCTCCGCGAAGAGGGTCGAACCTGGAAAGGACTCTCCCCTGCCACGGCTGTGTCGTGGACAGTTGGGATCGGATCCTCTGGGGGTTGAACTTCAGGTTGCTGCTGGGCGGTTTGCGCATCGTGCGGCGTAACCCAATCGACTGTGCACTCCAGCGAATAACCAGGTGGGGGGGGGGGGTCTGAAAATGGTATTATACGTGTCCTAAGAAGCAGATGTAGTTGTTGACCTGATATTAGCTACTGTTGAAACGACCCGTTGGCCACCAGATCCCGTGTGGAAGACGGTAAAAAACGCAAGCTACTTCGAACCTCCGACCAGACTAAGCCAGATTTGGCTAGAGAAATCCAGCCAAATCTTGCAGTAAGGGCATGAGGTTGGCCCGCTTAGTTTACTTCCCAGTGCGTAGCAATAAGCCGTTGGAATCAGTTGGAAACAGACTAAAGATCTGTTAGATTAAGCCGTTGGAATTTGTTGGGAACAGACTAAAGGATCTGCTTGCAGGTTAATTGCGGTTTGTCGCTACGGAAGGTACAAGACGAAGTCACGTTTGAGAAATTAATTAACATACCATATGTTACAAACAATTCATCGTGAAGTAGTAAATATTCGACTCAAGGTTTTATATTATTTTTGTGGGCAAGTCGAATACATAAATGATGGTTAGCATGACTCCGATTATTAGCCAATCCAACCGTTTTGTATTGGGATTTGGCATGGGGCCAATCAGGGCAAGATTATCCGAAAAGGAGGTGACCAACATTAATTTAGTGAGGGCGGTGCAAACTGCTAGCGCAATGCAAGGGACACATGAACAATACAAATTGAAATATTCGATTTGAAACTTCACACATTCCTTTCTTACGTTACTGAGATGTTTGGATCACCAATCAGCCTTATATCACTGTACTCAAGGAAGCCCCAAGAGTTTTTCTGGTGGGAAGACAATTAGGAACAATTTTAAGCCATAATTGTCACAGCAAAAAAACTGTCTTATTCCTATCGTCATAGGAATAAAATACGTGTCAATTTGACAGCCTGCAATATACCAACTAATATTGTCTCTAAATAAATAATCAGCAACCCCATGGAAGATGTACAAAAAATAGGCGCCATGAAATCGAAGACTATTATGGCTGTTTGACAATAAGTAGAATAAAAACGAAGTTACCACTCGTGCTCCAAACACCCGTTGTGTCGGCGATGTTGCAATCACCGTTGTCCAGGGTAGACTGACCAGTCTACTTTGAAAATGAAAATTAAAGTAGGTTCATTATTTGGGAAAAAATAAAATCACAACAAACCACACACCAAACGTATTATCGTGCTATTAGTGCTTATGCGTTATAGTTCCCCAAATAAATGCATCATTTAGCCAAACAATATATATCATTTAGCCAAAAACTATATATCTTGTTCCTAAAATGTATAATATTATACCTGCAGGCATAAAGAACAGACCGAGTATGCCCTTCAGCTACGTAACGACCTAATTTGGTTGCACATCAGAACACCGTTGACTACATAACGACCAATATTGGCGGCTTGTTCCCGGAGCGCACAGTAATATTATTGTCTAATTCGAACGCATGCTAAAATCTTACGCATACCAAATATATCATTATTACCATAGATACATAGACGGTCGTAAGAATAATTTCGCGCGTCATTTCGCGGATATTTCTGGTAAAATTCCATTGTCAAACATCATTATTTTTTTTTCGAAAAATCATCAAAATTTTTGTTGGATTTCATGGGCTAATATCTAAATATTTTTGTATGTAAATAAGCAAAACGTAATATTTTATTTAATAGAGAATTTAATAAAGATCACGATAGTATTTACAAATTCTAAATAAGATTCCGTATTTTTCCGTAAGACAAGTACAAGTGAGAAATGCCGAGTTTTTTTCACTTTTTCGACTTCCTCATATTTATTCATAATTATCTAATTGTTTTACAAAATAAGATTTCAATATTCTATATACGACATTTCAATGCGATAATTGCACATTTATACTTTTTATGATTGCTATAGTAGTTCCATAATTATAGTACTTTTGTCGAGTGCGGCGATATTGTAAGAAATTCCAATAATTTGCCGCGGTCTGTCATGAAATTATGCCGCTACTCGAGGGGTTAACTACCGAGGGGTTACTAAATATATAAGAAACTATTTTTGAAAACTAGTTTTTCATCATTTAAACATGTATGGCATTTGGAATTATTTTATCAAAGCTGTGACAACGCGTTTTTACAGAACGTGACATAAATTGCTATTGTTTTATTAATTCTTGAGTTACGTGTAAGATTCCTTGTTAAAGTGTAGATATTACCTACGTTTCGTGTTACGTTTGTTGCAAACTCTGTATATTGCCATAATAAATAAAGAAAAAATGAACTATGAATGAAATCAAGCTCCTTCTATTGCAATTAATTCTGTTTATGTGAGGGTCCACTTTTCTGAAGTGTATTTTTTCAGTACCTAGTACGTACGTATTTTAAAAATCTTGTTAATTAATTTAGTCCTCATATTTTTCATTTTAATCCTATATAAGACATATTGTAAGTTCCCGTAACCGCCCACGTAAGTGGCGAAAACTTTTGCCAAGCGGCCACAATTTTTTTTTAAATAATTACAACATTTGAACATGGAACTCTTTGGCCGTAGAATAAAGACTGTTTCATTGGGAGCTAATGGGCCCATGATGAGGTGGCCACGATGACCCATGTGTTTAGGGTCGGTCACACTCACGGGTCAACACCCATCCGATGGCCTCCACGCATGGGGTGCGAACCTGGGTAGGACACTGGGTCAACCAGTCTCTCCTGGGAATCAAACCTCTGGCGCTCCTGGACGGTCTGCGCACCGAGCGGCGCAAGCCAATCGACTGTGCTCGCCGACTAACAGTCGGGGGAGTCTGGGAACTGTATTGTTTCCTATAGAGCGGGGGTGGTTGCCTACCTTACGGCGACTGCTCTTGAAATGACCATTGGCCATCCGATCCCGGTTCAGAGTCGGGCAAAGGACGCCTTGGTCCGCGATAGATTCGGCGCACACCGTTTCACCGCTTCGTAAGGGAGAGGACCGCGCAAGCGACCTCGTACTCGGAACCAATCGAGAGACCGGAGAAATCTGGTCACAATTGGAAGCAAGGGCGCGAGTGTCGGCCCGCCAGGTAACATACTGGCTATCTCGCGGTAAAGGCGTTGGCTTCTTGCGGGTTGTCGCAAGAACGTCGGACGTCGGATTTTTAATGTCCAAAGTCTTCTACGCTCACTGCACGGTCGATAGAATGATGAATCGTTAAAACGTCCTGCGGTGACGGGTTCGCCCGTTGTGGTTGACATCTCAATATGTTTCATATGTCCTTTCTTTTGCATTATAGCGTCATTTAAAAAAATGCTTGTCTGCAAGGATTTACCTCGCGTCCCTATGGATTTAACTCGTGTAAATTTTCACCGTTTGATTTTCCACGATTTTTAGTGTAAAATCTCAACAAAACCTCACTCGGCTTTAGACTGATTTCGGGATGAAGCACCAAGCAAGACGACAATTTTTAGCTTATTTACAGAATTAAAACGCAGTCATGTGAATCTCAGTGACGAATTTTGTGAACGTCCCCCGTCCATCGCTGCTAACAACATAAACATCGATAGTGTGAGCCGTATAACCGAAAGACACAGGCATGTGATCTACCACTCGGTCATCCCTAGAAATAGGCATGAGTCAGTTATAAATAATTCTACACAAACATTTGGTTGTTAGAAAGCTGTGGATCCTTCACAATTTGACTGAGGCTCAAACAGTACAGTGACCCAGTCAAAGTAACCTGTCAGCAAAGTGCCGCGAAGCGGATGTTCGCTTCTTCTTTTCAGGAAAGCTGGTCATGTGGTTATTGTTGCTTTGGAAAATCATATTCCGCTGAATGCCAACTGGCACAGGACCATTTGTTTGCCGTAAGTTATTGACGAATTCCGTTAAAGCAACCGTAAACGCTGCATCATCTTGAATCATGACAATGCCAGCTCTCACAGGGCCAAACAGACAAATTTGTTTTTGAATGAAAAAAACGTACAACTCATGAGCCATCCTTCGTACAGTCCCAACTTAGCATCTCGTGAATTCTTTTTATTGCCAAAAATTTAGGGGCAGCTTACGGTTCCATGCGGCTTGGACTACAAGACCTGTTTATTACCTTGGGTTTGCTTAACTCACGGTAGCCTCCTCAAAGAGAGACGAACCTAGAAATTGACTCCTAGAACTCTGTCACGACTGTTTCGTGGACAGTTTGGATCGGATCCTCTGGGGAAACAGCTCGGGCGCTGCTGGGCGGCTTGTGTATGGTGCGGCATTAGCCAATCGACTGTGTATTCCGGCGAATAACCGGAAAGAGGGGGGGGGGGTCTGGAACAGCGGGGGTGGTTGTTGACCGTGACAATGATCCGTTGGCCACCCGATCCCGTCTGATATTGGCGAGGACAGGGCGCAACGATCCACGATAAATTCGAACTGACTTACTGCTTACATCATACTGCTTACTCAAAGGCCGCGCAAGCGACTTTGAATCCGCGACCAGACTGGAGGAAGGATAAATACGGCCAAATCTGGTAGTGAGGGCGTGACGTCGGCCGGCTGGGTCACTTCAGTGCCTCGCTGTAATGCATCTCACAGTCTTGTCGGTGGAGCTAGACAGTGGACTGTCTTTGTCCTCCTCATTTTTACGTTCTCTCCATGCAGATAAAAGAACCTGATGTCGTTAAAACTCCCTGGGGGTGACAGGTTCGGCTGTCGTGTCGACACCCCCAGATGTTCCCTAAAATTATGAAGCATTTACGTGGTCATGGATTATAAACGCCGGAAGAGGCTGTCGAAGCATATGTAAAACATGTTTCGGAGGTCACTACGAAGGAGTGGAATGTTATGGAAGTTGGTTTATACTTATGAGAAGTGTATTATGAAAAGTGTATTAACGCTCTCTGAGAATATTAAAAAAAAACAGTGATTTGATTTTTGGTCATTCATAGTATTGTTTTCTTATTAATGCCGAAAACGTTCAGTTTCGCCCTCGCATATTCAGCGCAAGCCTCTCGCTAGCCAAACATATAATAAATTGGAAAAGTTGTTCCGAAGGCTTAGTAACTAATTAAAGAGGAGGTGGGCCACGAGCGACTTTCAGAGAGAGTTGCAGGACGAGAATAATTTTAAGATATGTGAAGCTTAACCTTTGACGTCATTCGATAAGTAAATATGTACGTGCGTGCTATGGCCGATATGATTCCCATACGTGAACAAGAAATACAAAGTTCTTACTATGGCAACAGCGTATATTCTCAGTTGTTTAGTGTATGCCGGAAACAGCATACACGAGTATTTGCGTGTTAAGCGTACACTCGTGTGTGTTGTTTTTAGTATACACTAAACAACTGAGAATATACGCTGATGCCATAGTAAGAATTTTGTATTTCTTGTTCACGTATGGGAATCACATCGGCCATGACAGGCACATGCACGTACATAATCACGACACTCGTAGCAAAGCCAACATAGCCCTCCCCGAGTCCGTTTGACTATGATCCAAAGCCCCTGCTGCTGTTTATTGATGTAAGTCAGCACCGCACATAGCCACCTGGATACACCGCCACAAATCACCAGCGATAGATATAAACAACAGTAATCTAGTATATAAGAGTGACTTAATTTGAAGAAAAAAAATCTAATTATTTGTTAGTTTGTAAGCAATATGTAAATAGTTTTTGATGAAAAATAAGCGGTTCACGGGGGTTGCCGGAGGGGGTAGAAACCCGGAGAATTTTCTTTCATGTCTCCATTCGTTCACCCCTCACGCGCTACCCTTCCGGTACGCGTGAGGTTGTCGTTGCACGACATCCCGGGCAGATAAAACGACCCATGTTATTAGAACTGCCCGGGTGGTGGCCGGGATCCTTCCCCCGCCTGTCACCGCGTAGACGTAAAAAAAATAGGTCATTTGTGTATTTGGCCTTCGAACTCTTTAATAACCTGTCAATGACAATACGAGATTTAGAACCATAAATATTCGAACATATAGTTAAACACAGGCTCATCACACATGCTTTTTATAAGATAGAGATTATTGTCGTTTTACGTATGAAATTATTGAGCATATATCTTTTATTTTGTTTGACTTTTGGTTATTTTTTCATTATTTTTACTGATTAAAAAAAAAGGAATCATTTGTTACATTTATATTTCGATCGTTGTATTTTAAACATTTCGGATGATGACATATCCAACTGTATTTACAATTTTGGATAAATTAAGGGCTATTGACTAGTGAGTATATAATTATTTTTCGGCTAGAAAAAAGTAGTTCGCTAAAACTAAACAAGCGAACTTTCCCTTGTTATGTGTTTATTTAATTGTCTGTTTTGAAGACTGTATTATAATGAACGGCTGAATAACAATTTAAAAATCAGATGTGTCATCCCAAGACTTTCCCGGCAGGTACACAAACCCCTAACCCTTCAACCCCACCCCCCTAACCCTCCCAAACCCTCTAACCCCCCATCCCATAGTGATTGTGTCAAGTGATTATGATCGCAAATGTAGTAAATTTGTAGTATTTTTTCAGTATTTCCGTGGTACTTAGCTGGCTATTTTCCAATATGATTTGGCGGAATTTAAAAAAAATATTTGTGTCGCTTAAGTCAAATATTTCGAGGATGAAGTATGACTAACGCGCCCCCTGGTGGACCGATTTCAACAATAATCTTTTGAAGTCTTGCCATAATCAAATGTTGCCTGCGTACCAAATTTCAGCTCGATCGGATGAAGCGGTTGGGCACTATCGTGGGGAAATACACACACACAGGCACACATACACATAAAAGTGCGTTCACCTACTGTCCCTCTGCCGGAAAAGTACATAAAATCTTAAGACGTTGCAGAATATTATATTTTACATGACTTTCTGGAAAAAAGTGGATAAATATTCGTTCGCAGCCATACCCACTAAAAACTAGGCGAAGTAAAATCGTAAGTGTTGACATTAAAACAAAAACATGTTTTTAAACCTCGTAGTTAAAGTATACGGATCTTATTAAAAAAGGGGTGCCACCTGTTGTTTAACAAAAACATCACTTCACAAAATCGAAGTAAAAGGTATTATTACAAATGTCTTAACAACAATTGTAATGATCAACAAATGTATGATCAAAACTTACTAGCGACTAAAGATGTATGCAATAATCTTCTATATTTTATAAAAATTCGCGGAGAGATATCGATAAAAACAAGCCAAAACTACTTGTGAGAGTGGCCACCCTTCACTAGACTCCAATTGATTGTGAGCGAAGGGTGGTTCTCATCAAGTTGTATTCTCCGTTATTGAAAGTCGTTGCAGTTGAAGTTGAAGTGTTTATTCAGAAGGTCTGTAGTAGGTTGCCAGTTCGTAACGCCTTGGTCGGTATTTCGCCGTTTTGTAGGTAGTGTGGGCGCGAGGTGAAGTCGTGGTTGCGTGTCCGAAGTGTGAAGCGCCGCGATAGATTCGAAGATAATGATGATCGCGTATACTATGCGTAGGTTGGTTGACTCGAAGGTAATGAAAAGCGCGAGTACCTGCAGATGAGCGGTTACTGTCCGCCAGGGAATGATGATTGATCGATCGAAATGTACTGCGTTTTATATGGTATGCAGTGACGCAATAGTTATAAGTGGGGTGAGAAATGAGCGTGTTAATTCGTATCGATCAGGTGAAATGACATTAGTCATCGTTTGACTGTGCATAAAATGCCGAATTTAGTTGGAAATCAATTGCAGCTAGCTCGTGTATATTCGAGCGAATTTGCGGTTTCGATTCTGTAGAAATTACTTTTTTGTTGTGGGTATGTTGGACTGCGGCTCCAACATACTATAATAATTTTTAATTCCGATTTTTAAAATAACATCACATAGTGTCAATTTATAAGTCAATAAATTGTTGAATATCCTAAAGGGGTTGCAAATTCATTAATAAACAAAGTGTTCTTGCCGAATGTAGTAAAAAAAATAGAACCTTCGAAAGGTTTCAAATTCGTTTAGGTTCTCTTTAACTCGTTGACTCTGAAATTAACAATTTTTATCTCTAGAGCGATTACTATGATCCTCACAGAAAATACTATGAATGTTTTTGTTAACATCGTGACTTGGCCTTTTGACTACGTATTCATATATAACGTATAGGACAATCATTTGTAAGAATGCCAATATCACCCCCACGGGTGCTTTTTGCGCTTCATTGGGCTTTGTTATCGGTATCGGAATTGGAATCTGGATTCAGAACGAGAGAACCGGCCGACCCGCCGTATATTTCTTCATTTATTTAATTTTTTATTTCTAATTTAGTAAAATCCGTATAATTCGTTTTAAGGCAACCATAACTAAGTAAGCACTTATTCTAAGGGTGGCCTTAGGTTAAAGATTATTAAAAAAGTAGCTTAAGAAGAACCTGATTAGCGAGGAGCACTATAATTTAGATTTCATAAGGTAATTTTTTGTAAGTTCTCAGGAGTGTTCTGAAATGATTTGCATATATGACTCTTGATTCCTGTGTATGCGAAATCCTTTTTGTCAGTGATCGTAAAGGTCATATAATTTGTTTTATCGCTATTTAGTGTTAGAAGATTGTTCTTTAGCCAGAGATTTATATTTGCGAGACCCTTTTCATATTGCAGTTAGAGTTTTGAAATTCGGCACACATATGCATTTTTGAACCGAAATCACGTTGCGAAAATTGGTTAGAATATCTCGTGTACATGGGACGCAAATAATATTGAAAGTCTGTCATATTAAAGAAAATGCTATATAATTTTTGAAAAAATACTTTTTGAATACCACGGAATATACTACAAATGTACTACCAATAGGCGCGCGGAAGGAGGTTGGGTTGGCGCGCGGGCGGGGGTGGGGGAGAAGGGAGTTGGCGGGGGTTGTCTACTTGCCGGGAAGTCTCGGGGTGACTGAAGCGATTTTTTATAATGTGTTTTAAATTTGACGAATTCAACAATATTGTATAGTACTTAACAATAGTAAGTATAATGATTATTCTGTACCGTATTATTTCATACTGAAAAAAACATGCCATTATGTTTGTTTATCTGTCCAGCGTATCATCTAAGGCCAGGATGACCAAAGAACGACTTGTCCGATTTCAAAAAGACCAAGGACGACGGTAAATAAAAACCTTGTGAGCTATCGATGTTAGTGAGCGTGTTCGTCGGGATATTTCGCCCGCTTGAAAATCATGGCGTGTTGCGGTCTCATATTATAGTCCCGTATTTTGTAGGCGATTCTCGTAGCGAGCAACCGCTTCATTCAGACAATGGTTCACTTTGGCATTGTGTTCTCGGTCACGTCCAGGCTATCAATGTATTTTTCGCTTTTCTCCGACGGCCTCTCATAAATCTTGGCATTGTGTCGGTCCCTCCATTGCCCCCAGAAAACTTCTCCTAGATGCGCTGGATTGATTAACGCGAAATAAACGCGTTTTCTTCCCCGAGTTTTCCACGCTGCGAACAAAAATCGTATTTTATTCCGTCTGTCTGAAAAGTTATCATCTTTTCGTTGATCTCGCTATATTTCTTATTGTAGGTGAGTAATTTATTATGTATTATCCTCATAGAGGGGTTTGAAGCCCTATCCCTGGTCATAATACTTACTGCCCTGGTAAAGAGTAAAGAGGGAGTTAATGGGCCCTTGCTGAGTTGGCCACGAAGACCCATTCAGTTCAGGGTTGGTCACACTCACGGGTCAACACCTATCCGACGGCCTCCACGCATTAAGTGCGAGCCTGGGTAGGACTCTGGCCTTATGGTTAGTTTCCCTTGGGAATCAACCTTCTGGCGCTCCTCGACGGTCTGCGCACCGGGCAGCGTAAGCCAATCGACTGTGCACTCTGACTAACAGTCGGGGGAGTCTGGAAGCAGTACTGTTTCCTATAGAGCGGGGGTGGTTGCGAACCTTACGGCGACTGCTCTTGAAACGACCATCGGCTACCCGATCCTGGGTGAACAGCCGTGCAAAGGACGCTGTGGTCCGCGATAGATTCGGTAAACTCCGTTTCACCGCTTCGTAAGGGAGAGGACCGCGCAAGCGACTTCGAACTCATAACCAATCGAGAGACGGGAGTAATCTGATTACAATTGGAAGTAAGGGCGTGAGTATAGGCCTGCCGGGTAACACTCCTGGTTATCTCGCGGTTAAGGCGTTGGCCTCTTACGGGCTTGTGGCGTAGCTAGACGGTGGACTGTTTTGTCCTCAAGTTTTCTGCGCTCACTCCAGGGAGATAGAACGACTAATCGTTAAAACTTTCTGAGGTTACGGGCTCGCCCGTCGACAACCCTAGTTGCCCTGGTAAAGAAAACGGCAGCTGCACCTGTTGTTTGCTGAAAGACCATTTCGACACTTAGTAACTTTATTAACGTTTTAACTTCCTATTTTGCATTTATGAAATTTTCATGGCGATCGGTGGAACGGTATAGTAGTTGATGTACTGCAGCGCCACCCAGTGGCGAGTTACAACAAATGGAAAGCGCGGAAATATTATCCGTGCTCAATGACCTATGTATACTAATTGTCATGGCGACCGGTTGAAAGGTATAGTAGTTAACGTGCTGCAGTGCAATCTGATGGCAATAATAGCTTGAAAATATTATGTGGGCTCAAATGTCTATGTATACCAATTTTCATGACGATCGGTTGAGCGGTATAGTAGTTAACGTATTGCTGCGCCATCTAAAAGCAAGTTACAACAAAGCGGATATCATAAAAACCTTCTCCATGAAAAAATACATATATGTGTCAACTTTTATGTCAATCAGTCAAACAATATCTCAGTCTATTAAGCTCAGACAACTAGACCTGTCAACTACAATGGGCGAACCCGTCACCTCAGGAAGTTTTAATGATATTAAATCGTTCTATCTCCCGTTTGGTGAGCGTAGAAGACTTGGAACGAAAACAGTCTACTGTCTAGTTACGCCACTCGCCCGTCAGAGATCAACTCCTTACGGCGAGGCACCGGAAAAGGTACCCAGCGGGCAGCCTCGCCCCCAGACTTTCAATTTGGAAGGATATCTCGGTCTGGAATTAATCTTCATGATACCTCCGTCCTCCCGACTGGTTACGAGTCCGAAGTCGCTTGCATGGCCTCTACCTGTTGCAAAAGAGCGGTAATTCAATTTGAATGTATCGCGGACCTGGGCGTCCTTTGCCCGTAGGGACCACAAGGGATCGGGAGGCCTATAGGTCGTTTCAAGAGTGGCATGACAACAGGTCAACATCCACCCCCGCTGCTTAGGAGACAGTATATTTCCAGAATCTCCAGACTCCTTCGGCAATTAGTCAGAGTGCACAACCGATTGGCCTCGCCGAACGGCGCGCAACCCGTCCAGTAGCGATGGGTGGCCATCCTACCAGGGAAACCGACCCACCAGCCGTGAGGCCTGAGACGCGAGAGTCTTACACGGGGTAGCCTTCCACGCGAGGAGGCTTCTGAATAGGAGCTGAATCGTGAGTTGGGCCGATCCGTGAACAAAATAAATCTTATGGCCCAAGCTGCAAGATGCGGGGTAGTCCCTCTTCGATTAGGCTACTGGGTAGGAGCTGAACCGGGAGTTGAGCCAACATCAAAAAACGAGGTGGGTCTTAGTGGCTCAAATGCACGAGGACCATTAGCTATTAAAGCAGCCTTCTACAAAATGCAGTTCCAGGTTAACCGCCGTGCTATATATAGCTCACAAGGTCTTTTAAAATATATTATCGATAGCAACGTCGACCGTAGGAGGCCACTAGGAAGGTCACTAGAAAGGGTGCCGATTTCCCGTACCAGGATGCTAGACGTTTCACTTACCACGATACAAATACCCGTACTTCCATGCAATGACTTTGGTATTGGTTCAATTACCGCTTACTTTTAACAACACATTCAATGATATCGATATACATATTCTACCTTTACAAAACTGATTTTAATAAGACTTACAGAAGATATTTTCTGAGGCGATGCCATAACACCCAATTTAATTGTACCAATATTACCATTTATTAACATACAACTTACATGCACTGTCACACTCACATTACGAACGTATATCCTAATATCACAGTATACCGAGGGAAACTGTGCTAATCTTAGCACCTACACACCCTCACATACTATTATCCCTACTCATGACTCCATCCCAATCAGGTTTAGGCCAGTTAATAGCTAATAGTCAAAATAGTTAATAGCTTTCATTTATCTAAAATTTCGAATACAGTTGGATTTGTCCTAATAATTAACATTTAAAACACAAATAATCAAAAATACAAGTGAAACAAATAATTTAAAAAAACAAATAAATCAATAGCCTTAAACGAATGCAACAAATAACCAATAAAATAGTACTATGAATAAACAAAGTTAGATAAAATAAGAGATAAATGCCCAATAATCAGACATTATCAAATTATTTGTACTAGGTTTACCTAGTATAATTTAACATAAGTGTACTCGCCCGTACACTCCAGCAGGCTTCCCCAAATAATGTTGGTCGTAAATCAAACACTATAGGCTGAATACAAAGTACAATTTATTTTCTGATCCGAAAATTACTTGTGTCTGTCAACTCCATTCGATGACATTACGTGCTAATTTGGCGCGCAGCGCCACCTATTGAGAAATTCGGTTACTTGCCGCAATATGGGGATTTTCGTATACGTCAATTAATTTGGCCGTTTTATCCATCTGATGGTGAATTGGATTATTGGTATAATTTCTACATATAAACTATATATTATATAACGTAAACATACCGCCCGCCAAGAACAGCAGTTCTTTCTCTGGGCTAAATTAAACTAAACCGTAAAGAAAAATTTAAATTCAATTGCCACATTAACGAAAACATACATGTTATACAGTGCTCCGATTTTGCTTAACTTAATTACAATGAAATTACTGACAAATTAAATCGAAATTGCTAGTCAGCAATTGGCAAAACAATTAATTTAGAGATTGGCCGTTTTATTATTGCATTTTTACAACGTAACGTTACCACTCGCGTAACCTTGTCCACTCCAGGATGTTTATCGATTATTTGACCCAAAAGCCAACGGGCTGGGGGTAAATCTAACTCTTTGACCAGAACTACATCGCCAATCCGTGGCTCAGGAGTAATTTGGGCCCATTTGCGTCTTTGTAAAAATCGATTAAGGTACTCTTGGGACCAACGACGCCAAAAATCTTGGAGCATTCGTTGACAAAGCTGCCACCGCCTTAAAGAGCTTATGGCAGTGTGTTCGTAGTTGTGATCAGGGACCACAAGCAAAGGTTCACCAACCAGGGAATGCCCTGGTGTCAATGGCATTGGTTCACCTTGGTCTTCAATGTATGATATGGGTCTAGAATTGAGACAGCTTTCAATCTGGGCCAACACGGTGGTGATCTCTTCAAAAGTTAATGTTGCGTTTCCTATCACTCTCTTTAAATGGAATTTACAGGATTTAATTCCGGCTTCCCATAATCCGCCAAAATTTGGAGATTGGGGTGGAATAAAGTGCCATTGTGTTCCGTTAGTAGCTAACCAATCAGCTATCTCTGGTAGAATCCCAGATTTTTCTTCACGGAACATCTGCACCAGTTCTCGGGCTGCACCGACGAAGTTTGTGCCGTTGTCACTGTACATATCGCTACAGTGCCCTCGCCGTGCCACAAAGCGCTTAAACGCTGCGAGAAAACCTTCAGACGTTAAGTCACTGACTGCTTCCAAATGAATCCCGCGTGTTGCCATACAAATGAACAGGCAGATGTACCCTTTATATGATCGGTTGCCACGCCCCTTTGCAACCCATATTTGGATCGGCCCAGCAAAATCCACTCCACTACGCAGAAAGGCTCTGCTAACCGACACTCTCGGGGACGGTAATTGGCCCATCAATTAGGTTTTGTGCGTAGCTGCATGTCTAATACAAATGACGCATTTCCTAACGTGGAATTTCACCAAGTTTTTTAACCCAAAAATCCAGTATTTTGCCCGAATGTAATTCATCATCAACTGCGGACCTCCATGTAGGGTGTTCTGGTGAGCTTCTCTTAATATAAGTTCCGTAAGATGAGAGGCTTTGGGCAATATTATTGGATGTTTTTGATCCCATTCTACGTTTGCAAAATGAAGCAGCCCACCAACTCGGAGTAATCCGTCTTTATCTAATTCCGCGTTGAAAGAGGTAAGTATGTTTTTCCTTTCTATTGTTTTCCCTTGTCTCATCCGTTCTATTTCCTCACCAAAAGCCGCGTTCTGACATTTCTTAATTACAATGACTAACGCATCGTTGATTTCTACTTTCAGGAGGTGAGTATGCTTCTGCCTTTTTTGCTTTAAGAATCTCCTACAATAGGCGATGACTCTTAGCATTCTTTTTAGTGATGAAAACTTCGACCATATTTCCACATTATCGTCATGACTGTCTTCAGACATAGCCACGTGAGTTTTTATCGTTCTTTCTTCTAATTTTGTTGTCATGGATTTTGAATTAATGTAATCTATCTTTCTTTCTTTCAGCCAGGATGGTCCACTCAACCACAACTTGAAACCGATTAGTTCCGATGCTGATAATCCACGTGATGCACAGTCTGCCGGATTATGATCAGAACGAACGTGACACCACTGATTGCGGTCTGTCACTGTTAGTATTTCGGATAGCCTGTTTCCAATAAATGTTTTCCATTTACTTGGATGACAACTCAGCCATGCCAGGACTACTTCAGAGTCAGTCCAAGCGTGAATGTTTACATTTGGTACCTTCAAAACCTCGGAAACTTCTACCAACAATTTGGCTAGTAAAACAGCTCCGTTTAATTCCAATCGAGGTATGGAAAGTTGTTTAGTCGGTGCAACTCGTGTTTTTGCTGTCACCAGGCTGACATGAATCTCTCCGGATGCGTCAGTGACTCTTAAATACACTACCGCCCCATATGCTGCATTGGAAGCGTCACTGAAGCCGTGTAATTCAACCAGTTTGACGTCACCTTTAGTGTTCATCCACCGCTTCATTCTGAAATCTGTAAGTTGAGTTAAGCTTTCACGGAATTCCTTCCACTCCTCGTATAATAATGGTGTAAGTTCTTCATCCCAACCAATACCCGCTAGGCAAATATTTTGGATAAAGATCTTTGCCTTTATTATACTTGGAGCTATCCATCCCAGTGGGTCGTACAGTTTAGATATATCCGATATAACCTTTCTTTTAGTTACAGGTATTGACATTGGCGACAGCTGCACTGAGTAGAGGAATTCATCTATTCGTCGGCTCCAAGTAAGTCCTAATATTTTATTTGTTGTTTCCAGCTTTACTTGAATTGCTTTTTCAACTTCCTTACCCGCTTGTTCCTGTTGTATATTTTTAATCATAGATTCACTGTTGCTGGTCCACTTTTGCAACTCGAATCCGCCTTTAAACAATAGCGCGTTTATCTGTTTATATATCTCCATTGCCTCGTCCTCGTCCTCACATCCTGACATCAGATCATCCATGTAGAAATCTCTTTCGACTCTTTCAGCCGCTAATGGATAGTTATGCCCTTCATCTTTAGCTACCTGAATCAAACTTTTAACGGCTAGATATGGAGCCGAAGATGTACCAAATGTCACTCTGACCAGTTTGTACTCCTTGAAATCGTTATCAGGGTTTTCTCGCCATAGGATACGTTGATATTCCGCATCATCGTCATCCACTCTGATCTGTCGGTACATTTTGATAATGTCTGCAATGAAACAGATAGGATGCATTCGCCAACGCATAATTATGTGGCGAAGTTCTGGCTGTAAAGAAAGTCCCACCATGAGGTCGTCGTTCAGGGATACACCGTTGGTACCCTTACACGAGGCATCAAATACTATACGCACCTTTGTCGTCTCCTTGTCCTCCCGAACAACAGCGTGGTAAGGTAAGTATAAACATTTTTGTTTTCTTTTGATTTCCGTATGCTTTATTTCTTCCATGTGATTTAGATCTATATATTCTTTAAAAACCTTTAGATATTCTGATTTCAGATACTGATCTTTCTGCAACTTCTTCTCCAGGGAACACATTCTTCTAAGAACAATTTCTCTGGAGTGTCCATCCGCGCAGGCCGGTTGAGAATCTCGGAACGATAGCTTGACAACGTAGCGACCGTCTTCGTCCCGCGTCGTGGTGGATTGATAGAGTTCTTCGCATCTTTGTTCTTCAGCCGATAATATTTTCATATTATGGCTTGGCTCAGCCTCAACTTCCCAAAATGATCGAAGTAACTGGTCTATTTGAGCGTGCATGTTAACTACATTACATGATATTTTCGCTTCGGAGTATACCTGACCACTCAAAACCATCCTAGGGCCGTATTTTGTGCTACTGGAGACCCTGTAGGACATTTGATTATGCCTTCGTCAATAATTTTGCCATAAACCTCCGCCCCTAATAAGATATAAGTCTTATTCGGAGTGTGATATTCCGGATCCGCCAAATATAAATGTTCTAGTTCCGGCCATGAGGTGATTGTTACAACCGTCGCTGGCAAAGACGACGTTAACCTTTCCAGCACATATGCTGTGATCCTAAACACGCAGCCTGAATTGAGACGTGAACCGATTTCTACTTCCACTATGGACCTTGATATAAGGCCCGATTCACCTCCCAGTCCTGAAATAACCCCTTTGGCTGGTGTTCTCTTCAGTCCCAAAAACTGTACTGCCGATTCTATTATGAAGGATGCTTGTGACCCCTGATCTATTAGCGCACGTAACAGTTGTTCTCCCCCATTTCGTGATTTGCTTTTGACTAGTGCTGTGGCAAGGAGCACTTGGTGTGAAACTCCTTTGACAAAATGGTTTGCGATGGACAAAACCAATATCTATAACCTTGCTCCGAGACTATTAGAATTAATATCTTAGGAAAACACTTCGATATTTCAGGACTAACACAGGTGTTTCTTAAAAAAGTCGCATTCAGTTGATTATTAAATAATTAAAGGAAGAACGCATACTGAATGTATCCTTATAACATTTCAAAAGTTTCAACATATTTACATACACACAATTTACACACCCTCACGTCTTTAACCATATAAATGACCTCTATGTAAAAAAAATTGAATTAAGCTTTTTATATTTATTACACAATATTTTGTATTTGGATTCATTTTATAATTGATTTCTGTGACTTTTATTATTTAATGATTATCTTGATTGTATATAACAATTATCTTGATTTTGTGTAATAATTTATTATAACAATTACTTAACATCTTCCTCATACAATTAGGTTTTAAATTAATATCATATAAAATTGGCGTTTTCCTAGGTACTGCCTAGTTAGAAGTAACGTAAAATCATTGTATAAAAATAATTCTCGTATATTTTTAAAAATATATGAATAAAAATTAATAGATCAAACCATAAAAATAGTTATTATATGCTGATTGTCACCATCATCCTTGCCATTTACGCTTGGTACAAACATCCCTTATAAACCGAGCTCGTGACCTGTGTTACGCCAGACATTTGCACAGGACATGAAGCATGTAGATAATGTTCTATAAAGAAATGTATATAAATGACATTGCAACTGCCCACAAAACACACATCCCAACAGCCTCAAGCATCAAATCGAGCTCAAAAATAGTAATAATCAAATAACGATAATTATTATATCCTTTTCATGCTAATGAAAAAGTATATTTTATCTTCTCGATCTAGATTTCATCAACTTGTATTTTTCCGTTTTCCGTCTAGAACTCTGAAAAGGTCGGTTTATGCTAAAGCGGCAGTTGAACATGACCTAATATACAAGTCTCCACGGGGTACTGTCACATTTAGTGCGGTATATTTTTTTCAGATGACGTACGCTGAAATAAATATATTCATGCGACGCGACGTACCGAATATGAATGAGATGGGAGCTGACCTTGTCATTGTCATGTACAGCAGTAATGTGAGAGACCTGGGCTTGCTCATTGATGAAAACTCACTCATCTTGAAATGCTCAAGTGAGGTCAATCATAAAGTCTTTGCAAGTCTCCATTTTACTTTCCCGACAAAGGGAAAGTATTGTGAACGCGCAAAAAAACGAGATAAAGATGTTATATACATTTTGACCTCCCCCCCCCCCCCCCCCCAACCAAAGACGATTAAGACCATTTCCATACTGTAGTCTATCTGTGAGTCTGTGAGTATTTGGCTGTGTGTGTGTGTGTGTGTGTGTGTGTGTGCCTGTGTATATTCCTCCACGATAGCACTCAAACGCTTCATTCCATTGATCTGAAAATTGGCATGCAGGCATCATTTAGTAATGGCAAGAGTGGAAAAGTCTTTCTAGGACAATCCCCCCCTCCCCCCTCCCCCCTCTCCCTTTCCCCGCCCAAAACGGTTAAGACCATTGCCAGTTTGGAGTCTGACTGTGAGTCTGTGTGTGAGTGTATCTGTGTGTGTATTCCTCCACGATAGCGCCCAAATGCTTCATCCGCTTGGGCTGAAATTAGGCAAGCAGGCATCATTTAGTCATGGCAAGACTTGAAAAGACTTGGATTTAGATACTTTTAAAATTTGGTACACAGATCCTTTGGTTGGAATATCTCGTATACAAGCGACGCAAATAATATTTAAAGTCCGCCATATATATGAAATACTACATAATGTTTGGAAAATTGCTATTTTAATACCACGAAAATGACTACAAATATACTAAGGATTAGCGCGCGGAGGGAAGTTGGGTTGACGCGCGGAGGGGGAGGGCTAATCTACTTGCGGGGAAATTCTTGGGAAACTCTTGGGGAAAGTCTTGGGAACGGCTCAATCTTTTATTTTACGAATATTTTACTACGCTGATGTTACTTGACACGAATAAAAAGACACTCAGTAAACTGGAAAGGATTCGAAACGAATGTTTTCAATTTGTTTATTCCCTGAAGATGTTTGATCACATATCGACCTTTCGTATCCAAATGGAGTGGCTCTCCATTAGACGGTGTCGGTATCTTTACATTCTCACCCTTTTCTTCCGTGTACTTCATTCAAACACGCCTTATTTTTAAAATCTCTTCTCTCCGCTTTCATCTCATGGCCTTCCATTGCGTCTCAGGAAAATCTATTACTGGCTATGCCTCAGCATTCATCTACTTCCATGTCAAAGACACTTGCAGTGCGGACGGCTCGATTATGAAACTCTGTGCCTTTTCCTCTGAGACATCTTGAAAACCTGATCAGGTTTAAAAAGTCTATTAAGAGACATTTACTTAACATATGAGTACCCCCCCCCCCCCCTTCACCCATATCCTAGCCTGTCCTTATATTCCATTACTTCCTTCGATATTGAGTTAATATTGAAGATATGATATTAGATATTAGATAAGATATGATATTAATTTCTGTTTTATGTTCTTTAATATGTTTATTATGTAATTGTACTCACTGGTTATGACCATTACTTTCCAAAAAATAGACTTGGTATAGATAAATTTGCTAACATAAACATTTAGTCACAATAAACCTAAGGGTATGTATGATTGTAAGATATTGCGACTTAGCAACAGGCCCATCATTTACTCTATTGTGTCTGCAATAAAGTTTTTCAAATAAACAAACTATTATCAGATTAGATTTTTTTGAGCGAAATGAAACGAAAAGGTACTGCGAAATAAATAATTTATTAATATTTCCTATAGGTATATATTTTCTTTCATAAGGTACTACGAGAATAATTATTCTATTTATTTATCCATTACCTGTCATGATATGATTAAAATTAAAAATAAAATATCTACAATTATCACCTAAATATCAGGAAACATCTTGTAGATTTTTTCATCATCCTACTATTTTAAGGATCAGCGAGAAAAGTTTGTTTTTTTTAAACATCGTATTCTACTACGAATTGTTGCGTTTCATCTACGAAATTTATCACAGATTTGGCTGAATTAAATTGTGACTGGCGCAGGAATACAATATCTTACAACATAACAACAAGTATGTTAAAAAAACATTATTTAAAAATGTCGAGAGAGTTTCTATTAAATTTTTATTAAAAAAAAATATTTATAGGAAAACGTTATACCCCGAATTTTGTTCTAATATTAGATTTTTCTATACTGTGAAAAAAGCTCTTCACTTTCTCTTTTTTTTTACTTCTATTGTTTTATGCCTATATTTATAAAATGCCTGTATTTTTAATAATTTATTTAATTTAATAGTCGTTTAAAATTTGCTTTATTAAGATAGTGGTTCTATCTATAAATAAAATGGAAAAAGAGTGATTTTTAGCGATTGAAAAATTAAACTCGATTGAAACCCGTAGTGTGTTTTCGTCTTAATCATTATTTGGCGCGTTCTAATATATTTTGGCAATAAAGAAAATGCGTTGAATTCGTTGAACCGAGAACGGCATACGACACAGAACCGGCGAAGCGTTCAATCCCTTAAGAAGACGAACTCGTTATAGTGATTCCAGCGATTCTCCTCGGAGTCGACGCCGGGTTTGAGCTCGGCGACGCTGCCGGCCGTGCCGCTGCCGCACGCGCCGGACAGCTTGAAGCCCTGCTCCTGCAGCATGTCGAAGGCCTGCTCGATGAACGAGTGCTTGAGGAAGAAGCGCGAGGTGTAGCGGTCGGTGAGCCCGTGGTCGGGGTCGCGCGACTCGTTGAGCGTGTCGCCGAAGACGTCGCGGCAGAGCGACACGCGGCCGCAGACGAGGATGCGCGACAGCTTGCGGAACTTGACGTCGGCGAGCCCGTCGCGGCCGAACTGGAAGCTGCCGCGGTAGCCCACCGTGATGCAGCCCTTCTCGCGCGGCGGCGAGCGCTCGCGCAGCGCCGCCTCCAGGCCTTCGAGGCCGAAGTGGCGCGCCTCGGCGAGAAGGCGCTCCGTCTCGCGGAAGCCGTCGGGCAGCAGGAGCACGTCGTCGCGCAGCCAGTCCAGCACGTAGCGGAACAGCACGCCGTCGCGGTCCAGGAAGTAGCGCCCGCGCGCGTCGCGCGGCGGCGGCGGCGCCTCGCACGAGCGGCCGCCGCCGAACAGCGCGGCCAGGCGCGAGGCGGGCGCGCGGCGCAGCGTGCGCAGCGCGGCGCCGTACGCCACGCCGCCCACGTTCAGCTCCACGACGGCGGGGAAGTCGCCGCAGCCGCCCTCGCCGCCTTCGCCGCCTTCGCGCATCTCGCCGCTGCCTGCACCCTGCACCTGTGACGCGCGCGCCGCGACCGACCGACCGCCGCCGGATCACTGATCGCAGTCGGCCCTCCCGACCCGACGACCCGACTCTGCCTACGCGAACGTCCCTCCCATCCTTGCCGAAATACGGCGCTGCCAGCGGTCTCGTCGACTCTCATACGGCGCGCGGCTCGCCGAGCCCGAGGCGTAATTGTCGAGCCGCGCGCCGAGCGACGGGGGATAGTGTTCGTTCGTCTTCTTTTTTGTCCTTGCCCGATTACGACGAAGCGGCTACTTTTCATAGAATTCAATCATCATACTCGAGGGCAAAATGCGTAGATGTGGTATTTTTCCATGAATTTATTTATTTATTTTATTGAAATTATCAAATTAACCATTTACAATAATTATAATATTAAAACAAATGGCAAAAACTTTCCTCTTTCATTCACTGGCTAGTGCTGCCCAACTGGGATATAGGTACCCGTTCCAGGGCAAGCAATTTATATTTTTACATTTAAAGCGAGTGTCGATGAATCAACCAAACACAATAATAATAATAATAATTAAAAAATATGTATAATAATAATAAATATATATAATAATAAAATTTTAATAAAAAAATACAATTTTATATAGGAAATATATATAATAATAAAATTTTTATAAAAAATTACAATATTATATAGGAAATAGAAATACTAAATACATTAGAATACACATACACGCACATACATACATATAAATACAATATATTATGTTAAGTCAACTTCAACTTATTCTTTTACATCGATCATGGCATGGATAGATTAACGCTCTTCTTGCAACAGCCATTTATTTATTTTGCTTTTAAACAAATGACAATTGGGGCTGGTTTTTATGTCACTGCTCAAGTTATTATAAACTCTTGTAGCTATGAAAGAGTAGTGTCGCTGTCCGAAAGTCGTCTTCATCCTAGGTACATTCAAATTATCACTCAGGAGTTGTCTAGTGGGTTTCGTGTGCGTAATAATAAAAGATTTATTTTGTTTGGCGACGAAAACCCAACGTAGTGCAGTTTTAATAAATAATAACCTAGCATCCAAAACTTGAACCTCTTTAAAGAGCTCATTAGAAGAAACTTGAGCCTCTTTAAAGAGCTCATTAGAAGAATATTGATATGGTTTGCGATGCATGATTTTTAAATTACATTTTTGCTCTGTTAGGTTACATAGATCGTTGACAGGTTACCTAGATTTTTCTGATCTGCTTGGAATACTATGTCTCCGTCTACTATCGTGACTCACTACCGTGCATGCATTGCATGTCCTCGTGTGAATACGAGTATCGTCGGCATGTCGTCTCTTATCGAAGTAGAATCCGGGGTCAAATCAAATCAAATTTCAATACATTAGATACAAAATTATTAAATTTCAGTTACAAAGCTAGTTATATATTTCCACACAAACATTTAATTAAATAAAACACACGTTATGTGTGGAAGTGGAAAGAGAGAGGTCATAATAAGTAAACAAATTTAATGTAAATACACGTTCCATAATGTAACAATACATACATATTATTTTTATATATTAATGCATAGGTACATATTATTATTATTATTATTATATTACAATTATAATGATATGTTAACACCATCATTTATCATTTCTTTCTTAAGAGAGATAAATGACGTGTTGAATATGTCATTATCGCCGATCTGCGGTATTACAAATTATATTTACCCTATAAATGCAACAGTTTTTCTGCATAATTAGTGCTAAGCTGTGGAAGCTGGAATAACTCCGTTCGGCGAGTGAGTCGCGATGGTAAACGGAAAGCTACCATTCTAAGCAGTTCAGAACAATCGATATAACCTGTAAACAATTTATGGAAATAATAAATATTTACACATTTTCTTCTTGATTTTCTCCGTAACTCAATTAATATTATTTCTTTCTTTCTTAAGAAAACATACAGCGTTGCTTTAAATATTTTTACATGTGTGATCGTAACAATAAATGCAAGGCCGTTTACTTGTTTTCAGCGTTTTACAATTAATGTTAGGCAATTTTTTCTTTTTATATTATATTTTCTTTCATAAGGTACTACGAGAATAAAATAGTCATTTGATCACAAAATAATGAATATTCAACAACTACATTAAACACTACTAAATACTTAAAATTAGGAGTGGAGAATAAAAATGTCCGCGAATGAATTCAAATCAAAATAAAAAATGCGTTTGGCTTCTAACTAAGATAAAGAATTATAACGATAAAACAAACTATACTAGACGACCCTGTCTTCTCCTAACAACTAAATAAATGATGAAGATGCTTCCGATGACGCTCGTGCGAGATATGAGGTCGGTTGGCAACGTTGTCTCCATCCGCCCGGCGCAGGCTTGTAGGGCGTCTGCGCCTACCGCCGCCCAGCGCCGCCCGCCGCCCGCCGCCCGCGCCAAATCCGCCTGACCTACTTACTCTCACTACGCCTGTTATTAAATTTCCATCATTCTTGTATCTCGACCGCGTCGCCTCTCCTCTCCATCCTCTCATGTGCACGCACTCCATATGACACACCACTTAAGAGCCAGTAGGCTCTGAACGCACTGATAACATCGCCGGGAGTAAAAACTAAGATTGGCCATTCCAAACACTAGGGTGAGATAGGGAATTGCGGTCGGGAGACAATGCCGATGCGAGTCAAAATTGTACAACACCCTATCTGAAGTCAGTCAAGGCTCAAAAGAGGATTAATAATTTCGTACCCACTTGCGAAGTTTGTTGTAACACGATTGCATGTAAAATATTTTAAAACGTTCATAATAATGACCGGATGTGAAACTGGAGAATCAGTGTCGATTATCCGGATTCCATTAACCATTACCTACCAACGGACTTACTTTTCCATTTCAAATTACTGCAATTTTCCTTCAATTTCAATTTTCAATGACGATCAATAAATCACAAGGTCAAGCATCTAATGTTGAGGGCTTAGATCTGAGCGTCGAGTGTTTTTCCAATGGATAGATATATGTTGCTCTTTCTCGCGTCACTGGCAAACAAAATTTAATCGTATTTTGTGATGAAAAGTCAACTGTAAACATTGTATATAAAGACATTCTATAATAACTGGCAGCAAAAATAAAATTTTGACACTGACAGTTAAAAAAATACCCAAATTTGAATCTATAAGCTGTGGACAAATTTTGATCCATGATTCACGATAAAATTACCACTTAAACCAATTTTGACGTTATTCATATTTCTCATTTCTGACATATTTATGGACTTTTAAGAAAATAAATAAAATCGTATAATTTATTAGTAAATTGCACCCGCGCGAAGCCGGGGGCAGGTCGCTAATATCTAAATCGGAAACTGCATGACTATATTATATGGTATATTTTTATTTCTTTATTATAAATAGATATCTAATATAACAGTAATAGTAAATAGTTATATACTAAAAAGGTTATAAAATAATAAAAATAAAAGAGAATGAGTAATTTCGCACCTCTTGCGAAGCCACATATAACAAAGCTTATTAAAAGTGTATCATTTCATTCATTAGCAGCTAAGCTAAAATACCTTTCTGATAAAGTTATAGTGTTGAAACTGCAATTATTTTTTTATTCAGCAATTAACCATTTTTTAGTAAAATGCCTTATTTACTTTGAACAATAGAATAGTTTTTTTATTATTTATATACAAGGCATGCAGATAAAATATATCGAAAATATCGAAAACTATAAACCTCTATCATAATTAATTATTAACATTAAAAATACCGGAATAGTACCGAGTGAGTATTTTTTTCTTATCTCAAAATCTAAAGCGGTAAATAAGTTTTTATATAAATAAATTTAATAAATTCAGTAGCGTCCGTAGCCCCGTTGACACCGGTTCTCCTCGTTGTTACCGAAGTTAAGCAGCGGCGGGCGTGGTCAATAGTGGTCAAGCCTGAGTGTTTGACTGCGTGATGCTATAAATGCCCACCTAGAAGATGGTGCCAATAGGCAACAAGTTTGAGGATGAAAGAGAAACAGACAATAAGTAAGAGATAGATCGGTGAACAGTGTTCGGGTGGTGCTGACCTTTCAGTTCAACCGACCCTAACACATGAGTCATAATGACCCAACTGCACTAGGCCCATTAGCTCCCACAACTACAGCGGGCGAAACCGTCACTTCAGGAAGTTTTAACGATAATGATCGTTCTGTCTCCCGTGAGGCGAGCGTAGAAGCAAAGCCACGAACCCGCCAGCAAAGCCACGAACCCGCTAGAGTCCAACGCCTTACGGCGAGGCACTAGGAAGGTAGCCCAGCGGGCCACCTCGCCCCTTGGCTACAAATTTTGGAAGGGTATCTCCGTCTGGAATTAATCTTCAGGATACCTCCGTTCTCTCGACTGGTTATGGTTACGGAACCGATCCGAAAACACAGTGGATCTTATGGCCCAAGTTGCACGAACCCGTTCACTACCCCGTAGTATATACAGTTGGGCGGTGTCGACTACAACGGGCAAATCCGTCACCCCAAGCCGGTATAACAAGCCGGTGATCGTTCTTTCAGCCGTGGGACGAGCACAGAAGACTTTGTAACGGCAAAAAACCTACCGTCCAGCAAATCCAAAGTCTTACGGCGAGGCACAAGGAAACTAACCAAACGAGCCACCTCGCCTCCTGTTTACCGGTTTTGGCAGGATATCTCCGTCTGTGATTATATAACCTGCAGAATATCTACAACCTCCAATTGGTCATTTTAAGAGTGGTTGGCGACAGGTCCATCCCCGCTGCTTAAGAGACAGTATATTTCCATAGTCTATACACTCCTTCAGTAATTAGGCAGAGTTCACAACCGATTGGCTGACGCCGCACGTCGAGCAAACCGTCCAGTAGCGCCTGTCATAACGTCTGTACTGTATACAGATAGACATTATGACAGACGATGTTTTAATTTAACCCTCATTCAGATCTCATGGATCTAACATTAATCGAAACCAGGAGGAACCGCCGAAGTCTGAAAGAACAGTTGAATTAACTGCCATGGGTAGAATAACAGCTGTTAACTGTAATTTCGATAATATCCTGTGTGTGTAGACATCCATTTTAATAATTAAGTATTATTAGTTCCCACCCACGCGAGCACGAACGCTGACTAGACTAGCCGCCCAAACAGCCAAGTGGCAATTCCCAGGGCGGGAGGATCGAGATTCCGAGTTTATGGGATTTATCGCAGGTAGTTCATATTATATTGCCATTGTATTTTCTTCGTAAATCTCTTATCGCGGAGCATTTATATTACGTAGATATAAGGGTGATTGTGTATACCAGTGATTCCCAACCTCCAGGGTCGATTTTGAATTTCAGGGATCCATTAGAAAAAAAAAATATTTTGTGTCACTCCAAGAATTTTCCGACAAGCAGACACGGCCTCCCCCTCCCGGAACCCATCCTCCCTACCTTGAACCCCCAACTCTCTTCTTCCCCCGGCATTTTCCCCTCCCGGCGCCACCTTTAAACCGACCGCCTCTTCCCCGATCCGATAGTTATAGTATCAAGTGATTATGATCCCGATTGTAGTATTTTCGTGGTACTAAAATGGCTGTTTCCAATGTGATGTAGTATTTTCTTAAATACGGCTGAATTAAAAAAATGTGTCGCTTGTATAAGATATATTACAGCCGAAATTTCACAATGTAGTTTTGACCCAGCTACGCATCTGTGTGCAGAATTTCAAGTCTCTTTAAGTCCAATTGCATCACTAATGGCATTGATATAATATAATAAATAAATGCCTCAAAGTGTCACAAAATCACATTCATGAGGAATATAAAGAAAATCAGTTGGGATTATTATATCAATGCCGTTGGTGATACCATACCAGAAAGCACTTGCGTTCGTGACCTTGGTGTATACCTTGACAGCAAACTTCTAGGCGATAGTCACTGTCGACAAGCAGCAGAGAGGGCGTACAGAATGCTAAGGTTTGTGTTAAGGATGACTAAGCCCTTTTCGGGCACCAAGGCCGCACTGACACTATACAACAGCTATGTTCGCAGCATTCTTGAATTCGCGTCGCCCATTTGGTCTCCGCAATATAGCGTGCACAAAGGCCAACTGGAGGGGATTCAAAGACGTTTCGTCCGGTGCATAGCCCGACGCGAACCTCTCGCATTTGACTCTTACCGTGATAGGCTACAGCATTTTAATATGCTGTCGCTTGAGGATCGGCGAAGTGCTGCGGATATGACTGTGCTACATGACATCGTCAATGGGACGCTGGATAGCCCATACATAGTTTCGAGCATCGCTCTGAAGGTGCCGCAACGTAAAACCTGATCCATATAGTTATTCGAGCCCCCAAGACGACATTCTAACTACACGACCAATTCAATGCTTAACCGATTGCCACGTACGTATAATGATAAATTCACAGGGCTTGACATTTATAGTAGAAACAAAATTAGCTTCAAATCGGCAGTACGAACCGCCCTTGAAGCTGCAGCGACAACTGCCAGT
The DNA here is from genome assembly GCA_944548615.1 of Micropterix aruncella. Classification (NCBI taxonomy): domain Eukaryota; kingdom Metazoa; phylum Arthropoda; class Insecta; order Lepidoptera; family Micropterigidae; genus Micropterix; species Micropterix aruncella. The sequence goes on along the minus strand of OX155957.1, from coordinate 34,682,069 downwards.
AATTATTGATTTGTAATATGTATGTATAAATATGATATAACTTATATATGTATTCCCATTTACTTATTTTGAATTTATTTTGTATAAGTTTATATGTTTGCGGTTAACTCTACAACTTTTGCGGTCATTTGATTATTAAAAATTTACGGATGTATTGTATTTTTTGTTTCATAATTTATTTTGTAAAATATTTATCAAATAATTTTAAACGGCGTAAGTTATAATCGGCATAAGAACATGTTTTTTTAAAGAATTATGTATCTAATTAAAAGTTCATGCTGTTACTTACCTAAATAAATAAATAAATAAAAAAATACGTGTGGCACTCGGGGACTGCCGCGGTAAAGCTATTGCATAGCATTTTTAACAAATTATGCAATTATAATTATTTATTTATTTTATTTTTTCTGATATCAGATAACTGCGCTCTATCGGAAAACGTTGAAATTATTCCGAATCATTTGCGGCTGTGGAAGCAAATGATTCGGATTAATTTAAACGTCTTCCGATAGATCGCCGCGCACGAATTTTATTCAATAAGGCAAAAAAAAAACGGATATTATTCTTTGACTATTCGGAAAAATTCGTAGATAAAAAGATAGATAATTAAATTATCTTTAAAATGGTGCAGGTTTCATAATAATACGCCAGATAGTATTTGCGTAGTAGTCGTTTTTGTGTTCGGTTAGACCTAATTTCACAAATTAATTACACTATGTAGTATAAACAAAATCTAAAATATTTAAGGCTAAGAATATTAGGAAAATGTTCTTGTTTAACATATATTTTTTTCGAATCGTAAGCAGTACTCGTTTAGACGTAATTATCAGTTTAAAATCATTAATTTTCGTTAAGAAATTTCTTCATTCGGTCGCCGCGCTGGCCTAGGCCCGCGATAAAAGCTATGCAATAGCTTAAAAATAAACAATATTTTGAGATTGAAGTGTAAATAGCGCCCCCTGGTGGACCGATTTCAACCACAATATTTTCAACTCTTGCCTGTATGCCAAAATTTAGCTCAATCTGATTAAGCGTTTAAGCGCTATCGTAAAGGAATACACACACATAGACACACATACACACACACACACACACATACAACACAGACCCACAGATAAACTTCAATCTGGAAATGGTCTCAATTGTCTCAGGGGGGGGGGGGGTCAAAGTGGATGTTTCCATCTTCAACGCGTTCACAATACTTTCCCTGGGGCCGGGGAAGTAAAATTCGGGTGCACGAGATGTAAACGGGGGTCCACGTTAGCGGATCCCATCTAGGCAGGTCATCATAATCATTTTCATAAAGATGATTCGTAAATTGTCGTATTACTTCTAAAACAGATTCTGTGTACAGCGTAGTATATTACACTTATAATAATAGCAATAAGCATACGCGCGCGTCACTAGTATCATGAAAGGAAATCAACACTCAACTCAAAGTGCATCACTAGTCGATTGAGGAGTCCAGCGTATATGACTAACGAGTGGATGTGTACTAGTAAGATAGGTATGTGAAAAAGTTGCGCTTCAATGGGTATCCGTGCAAGTGAGTAGGATAGACGCGTCAGTACCTACTATGATTAGTACTATGCCAGTTGTCAAAAACACATTTAAAGTTAGTTGGACTCTCGTAAGTCTACGGCAAAAAGCAAGTGGTCAAAAAAGTTTGGGCACCTCTGGTGTATAGAGACGATAATTTATATGGAACACGGAGCCACTTGTTGGTCTAACCACCTGTGTTCCTAATAACCTTCCTTTCGATATTATGATATAAGAGTATGTAATAAAACGTAGATAATTTTTGATCACTTCTTGATGTAATGATTTATTGATACGAGGGTCGCTACAAAGAACGATAAATTGATGGATTTTATTAGATATAATATCAACATCAAAATTAGCTTCTCTTCATTAATATTTATATACATATATAAAAAGGTGGAGAGTTATTTTTTTTTAAATTTTCCCTCCTTTTTCATTGGTTTTTTGCGTTGACCCGGTGTTCTTACGATTCTAAATACATAAAAGGGTAATAAATGGGTCTCTTGTGTAAAAAAATGTGTTATATTGTAAACAAGTATTGTTATTAGGAAATCTAATGAAAAAACCCAACGATTGTTTACCTACTTTTTGAATAATAACCCGAAGATAGGACGGTTAAAGGTAAAGAACACTCAGGTCAACCAAAAAAAATAGGTTTTGTCACCCTAAAACTTTTCCGCCAAGTAGCCAAGGACTGTTTCATCTGAATATCCCCCTCCCCCCCCCCCCCCATCTCTACCCCACACCATCTATTTCAGAATTAGAATTTCCTTTAGTATATTCTACAGTTGACACCATGGCTAGTAGATTAAATCTTCTTGTTTCCTAGAAAATTTGTCTGGCATGTTTTATTCCATCATCGTTGTGTTTTCGTTTTTTTATACATTGGTAATGCGTTTCTTTCTTTCGACCGATAATTTGCAATTAGTAAGATAAATCAAACCAGGACAAGGTTATGACACTTCATTTTAACATCCCTATTTACAAACGTACGTGATACATCCGCTATATTATCATATAGAACAATTTATATAAAAATTATATAAATGCAAATTCATATAAAACCAACTAAAATGGGATTCACACATTACCACACTGTCAACAAGGCTTAGTTCAGCCGTATATGCTGTTATGAAATCCATCAAATTACCGATGTTGATACTGCGAGGCTAGTATATTTCTTTTATTTCCACAGTATTATGTCTTACGGCATCTTACTGTGGGGACAAGCTGCAAGTATGCCCTCAATCTTTATTCTACAAAAACGGGCGGTTAGAGCCATATACAACTTGCGCAGACGTGATTCCCTAAGAGAATTATTCAAAGAAATTAACATTCTTACTGAAGATCTGGATAGATTCCAAACTTATTGTCTCCTAAACAAATTAGACCTTAATGTATCTAAGTGTTATATTTGCTCCTTCACACGTAAGCCTCTACCGTCTCTATATAATTACAAACTTCAAAATAGCACCTTGGCTAGAGTTTCCTCCATTAAAGATTTAGGTGTGACTTTTGATTCTAAGCTGCTTTTTAATGAACATATTGACAACATTGTCAAGAGAGCGTCCAAAGCACTAGGTTTTGTAATTAGAATGTCAGCAGAATTTGAAAAAGTTAAAACCTTCAAAATACTATACTGTGCATTTGTTCGAAGTCATCTCGAATATGCGTCTCAGGTTTGGAACCCATCTTACGATACCTATATAACTCGCATAGAGGGCATTCATAAACGGTTCCTCAGGTACTTGCAATTCAGAATTAAATCATACATTCCTAGCTATTCAACGCGTTGTAAGAAATTCCATATTCTCCCGCTATCCAAAAGAAGGAGCGTAGCGGACCTGTCCTATCTTCTAAACATTGCAAATGGAAAGGTTGACTGTCCCGAGTTGCTTGGACTTTTGGGCTTACGTACCCCTGGTGCGCGTCTCAGGCATCCCAACCTGCTTTACGTGCCCACTGCAAAAACGAATTATAAGAATAATTCTTATGTCATACGAGCGAGTAGATGTTTTAATGTATTGGCACGAGAAGTTGATATTGACCTATTCAACACCTCTTCTCAAAATTTGAAACTTATACTTAACAATATGTTCTTTTCTTCTTAGAAATATTAGCGTCTATCTAGTTATAGTTGTTTGTTTATTCACTTGTTGTATCTTTTTATTATGTGTGAAAACTTTTAATTGGCCTTCAGCACATATCTCTCAATGTGTACCTATATATGTTTAACTAGCTGTAAGTTTTCCTAAGAAATGAAAATAAAATAAAATAAATAAATAAGTACCTAGTCAATACATATTTGAAAACATTATGCATGCACGAAAAAATATATCTCATTATTCAAAAAACTGTGACAATCCCAAATACAATACTAGAAATAAAAAAAATACGTGTGGCACTCGGGGACTGCCGCGGTAAAGCTATTGCATAGCATTTTTAACAACTTATGCAAATTATAATTATTTATTTATTTTATTTTTTCTGATATCAGATAACTGCGCTCTATCGGTAAACGTTGAAATTATTCCGAATCATTTGCGGCTGCGGTAGCAAATGATTCGGAATAATTTAAACGTCTTCCGATAGAGCGCCGCACACGATTTTTTTATTCGATAAAGCAAAAAAACAGATTATTCGAAAAAAATCGTAGATAAAAAGATAGATAATTAAATTATCTTTAAAATGGTGCAGGTTTCATAATAATACGCCAGATAGTATTTGCGTAGTAGTCGTTTTTGTGTTCGATTAGACCCAATTTCACAAATTAATTACACTATGTAATATAAACAAAATCTAAAATATTCGAAGCTAAGAATATTAGAAAAATGTTCTTGTTTAACATATATTTTTTTCGAATCGTAAGCAGTACTCGTTTAGACGTAATTATCAGTTTAAAATCAATAATTTTCGTTAAGAAATTTCTTCATTCGGTCGCCGCGCTGGCCTCTAGGCCCGCGATAAAAGCTATGCAATAGCTTAATAAATTTATAGTGACAAAATTTAGACTAAGTAAGCTAAGCAAATGTTTCATGGGAAACTGTATACGGTTTTATAATAAAAGTCCAGAGGACATACAGGGTCTATCAGACACTCAGTTTAGAAGTAAAATTAAAGATATTCTACGTAAGAAGGCTTACTACAAAGTAGTAGATTTTATAAATGATATTGATTTTTTAAGCTATTGCATAGCTTTTATCGCGGGCCTAGGCCAGCGCGGCGACCGAATGAAGAAATTTCTTAACGAAAATTAATGATTTTAAACTGATAATTACGTCTAAACGAGTACTGCTTATGATTCGAAAAAAATATAGGTTAAACAAGAACATTTTCGTAATATTCTTAGCTTTGAATATTTTAGATTTTCTTTATATTACATAGTGTAATTAATTTGTGAAATTAGGTCTAACCGAACACAAAAACGACTACTACGCAAATACTATCTGGCGTATTATTATGACACCTGCACCATTTTAAAGATAATTTAATTATCTATCTTTCTGTCTACGATTTTTTTCGAATAATCCGTTTTTTTTTGGTTTATCGAATAAAAATTCGTGCGCGGCGCTCTACCGGAAATGTTTAAATTATTCCGAATCATTTGCTTCCGCAGCCGCAAATGATTCGGAATAATTTCAAAGTTTTCCGATGGAGCGCAGTTATCTGATATCAGAAAAAATAAAATAAAAAATAATCATAATTGCATAAGTTGTTAAAAATGCTATGCAATCGCTTTACCGCGGCAGTCCCCGAGTGCCACACCTATTTTTTCCTTCTTTTTGACCATTGTTGTTAATTATGACTATTTTAAATTTTATGACTATTTTAAATTCTAACTGCACCTACATTTTAAATTGTTTTAAAATATTTCTGTTGTTAAATATTACATTATATCATGACTATATAATGTACATATCCAGTATCTACAAAGTATTTGAAATGTAAGCTAAAAGACAAATTATCTATAATATAAACCATAAATTGTATTTCATATTTTGACGTCACAAAGCAATTTTTTACAAATTCTATTGTGAGTAAAAAACTTTTAGATTTTTTGATTTTGTGTCTGACACCACTATACAAAACCGCTTATATAAAGCGCTATATATTTTGTCTGGTATATTTAAAACAAGTGTTGTTATTGAGAAATCTAATGCGAAAAAAACCAAGCAATTACCTACTTCTTAAATAAAACCCAAAGGAAGGGCGGTTAATCAATGGAACTGAGAACTGAGGTAAATGAGACCAAACTATTGTTGAGGCGTTACATGGTATGCTGGATATCCTGGCGGCAGCATCAGATCGATGTCCTGGCACATACGTATCGTTTGAGATAACAAGTGTTGTATAAGAATGTATAATTATTAATATTTTGTTTTCAAAATAAAATTCTCACCGGATCAAGTTGAGATGGTCGGCCCGTGCAATTCGGACACGCGCGCTTTGATATATAGGTATACCATACGATACGATACCATACGATGTATAGGTATATCGATGCGACAAGCGAATACGTCCTTCTGTCGGCAGAGCCAATTGGGACTGACAATTTCGGGTTCAAGCGTGCTCTATTATATTCGATTTGGCTTTTTAATTATAATAAAATTAATGAATAAATGAATAGTGTTTTATAAAGTAAAATTTAGATTACAATAAGAAAATAACTTAAGATTGCTGTGTCATTTTTATGTCAATCAAAAGTATCTTTAATAAATAGAAAAAAAATAATGTTTGGCCATAACATTCCTGGAAATTACGTAATTTCGAAAATAAAATTCTCATATTTTTTGTATAGAAGTTCCAAAAACTTTCTTACTACAAATAACTGACTATGCAAATAGACCATACTCTGGTATAAATAGTATGTATTTAATATTGAGAATCACCTCTAGGTTTTTCAAAAACTGTAGTTAAACGTCGCTCGTTTTTTTTTTTTTGAAAACAGTAACAGAATAAGTTGCTAATAATAATAATAACTATCGCGGTTGTTTGACATTATAAATAGGATAGAAACGAATTTATCGCGTGAAATTTGTAACACCCGACGTTTCATTGGCGTTGCAGCGGACAACGGCGGCTGCAAAGTCACCGAAAAGTCGAGTGCTACAAATTCGTTTCTATCCTATTTATAATAGAATAAGGGTAATTTACAATTAATATGCAAATAATTTACCAATTTCGTTTTGGCGAAATGCTAGGCAAAGGACCGGGTTTTTAAAATCCGGCATAATTGTATTCAAATTCTTTTTCGTGTTCTCACAACCAGGCCACAAAATTATGCTACATATAGCTTTTGGCCGCCACGGCCTCGCACTCTAGATAAAGCGGGATAGGAACCCACCGAAGAAAAATAATAACGGAAAAATAAGAATATTTTCTTCAGAAACTTTATACATTCTGAGTACAAGGGAATCTATTAAAGCACTAAGGAGGGCTAGGAACCCACGGAAAACGAAGAATATCGGAAAAAGAAGAATATTTTCGCTCGGAACTTATACATCTTAATTATATATAACTTATATATAACTTATACAACTTATACTCTTCTTAATTCCTTACCCACAGAAATAGATATCTTTTGTACATCCCTTTGGCAGCTAAAAAGGCAACTCCCTGTTATCTCATATTTATCATAATCTGTCTTTTATTTAGTTTTATATTTTTTTTTTCTTGTTCAATGTTAGCATTAATTTAGTTATGTAGTCATTTATTTTTAGACTTACACTATAGCTTTAATATTCAAGGGCGAATTGGATTCATCTGTAATGCCCTTGAATACTATTTGAAACTAATAAATAAATAAATAAATAAATAAACATCCTTTTTAGCACGCTTCAACACTTTCCCTAGCAGGAAAGTAAAATCAAGATGTCGAACATCGACAGCGGTCACAGAAACCATTTCTATCCTTGGCTGGAAACTCTTGGGTGTTTTTATTAATTGAACGGTGACATTCGCCTATACGGCCGAAAATGTGACTGTATTGTGTGATTGTATTGTGTAAATGTGAATGTATTGGGTCAATACAAGTAAATGGCGCTGAGCAATTATCAGAATATAATAGACACGTATGGTATAGCCATAACTTGCACGCGCATCATGGGCTTAATGGCCTGCCTGTGTTTTGACGGGTCAGTTGAGCCCACTCCCATCCTGTAGCCTCCTCGACGAGGGGCTTAACCCGGAAGGGCAGCTGTGAACTGCCTACGGCTATAACCTGCATTCGTGATAGGAGATGCGGGAGAAGGCGGTTGTGATAGGAGATGCGGGTCCGGGGGAACATCCCGGGCGGAACCGGCGGTTTGCGCGCCGGGATGTGGCAGCCCGGGGGAGTCTGGAGGCGTCACATCCTGAGAAATCGGATCGGTTGGCTACCTAATCCCGTGTGAGCTTGGCGGGCATAGGGCGCCACGGTCCGTGATAAATTCGAACTGAATTACCGCTAACATCGGGTAAGGTCGCGCAAGCGACCTTGAATCTGTGGTCGACTTTAGTACGAATAAATCCGGTCAAATCTGTTAGTGAGGGCGTCAAGTCGGCAGGGTTCAAGAACCCGCTGGGTTCACTTTTCAGTGCCTCGAAGTAAGGCGTTGGACATTAGCAGATTCGACAGTGGACTGTCCTTGTCCACTAAGTCTTCACGTTCACTATATGGCAGACATAACGATATTGTTAAAACTCCCGGGGTTATAAATTATCCTGTTGTATGACAGCCCCTGTTTGTTCAAAGTCAATGTTTATTTACTTCCAAAAATCCTGCAAGGGTATAGGACTTACAATTAATACATATATTATTTAAAATCCTTATTTTAATCATATATCTGGCAAAAAGAAAATTTTATCATATTAGAAATCTCAATGCTAATAAACTATACAAAATTAACCTTTATATTGAATATATATTAAAGCGAGATTTAAAATGAGAATTAAGAAATATCTAAAACAGAAATACCAAGTTAACAAAATAAAAATGTATAGAAAAGAAAGAAAAATCAATTGAATTTGCAGGAGAAAAAAATAAATTAATAGTAAAAACACATTTTTGAAAACAAGCTTTTAATAAAATGCTCTGTCCCGAGCCAACCCTGCAAAATGTCATGTTCAATGTTATGCAGAATGTCATGTTCAATGTTATGCAGAATTTCACGTTTTTGCTGTTGACCGTTGAGGAGCAGCAGCCCTTTCGCGGTGAAACATAGAACGGGTTATCATAATTGAATGCGTTTACAAAATTTCGTGTCTGGGCTGTTGACCGTTGAGGAGTCCCCTCGTCGGGAGTCAACCCTCGGCGCAGCAGCGATGTCATGGTGAAACTAAGAACGGGCTCTCATAACCGAATGCGTATACAAAAAATGGTGACTAAGCTGTTGACCGTTGAGGAGTCCCCTCGTCGGGAGCCAATCCTGGGCTCAGCAGCCTTGTCATGATGAAACTTATAACTGGCTATTATAATTGAGTGCGTTACAAAAAATCGTGTCTGTGCAGTTTAAATGATGTTTTAATTTTGTGGCCATTTTTTTTTAACAATTTGAAGTGGCATTTTGAAATTATTCTGACTTTTTCTGATTTTATATTTCTTTTCATTATTTTATTGATTATTTTAATTTGTGGTTTTAGTAAGTACATCTTAAAAAATATTTTGAGTATCGCCAGTACTAACATGTTGCATATCGACATGTCCTAAAAGCAATAATAAAGTACGTTAAACTGTATGTACTCGGTGATAAATTTGGATATTGTGAAAAGGGACTAATAGAATGTAATTTAAATGTACCTAGTTATTAAGTTTCTACAATCTGTTAAGATTTTTTGGAAATAAATTGAAATTGAAATTGTTTACCGTTGAGGAGACCCCTCATCGGGAGCCAATCCAGGGTGCAGAATCAGTTCATGCTTACCATAAAAATGCATTGTTATCGGAACTGAACCAACATGTAAAATTTCAACTTCATAGGATAAGAGGAAGTGGTTCTAATTCTGCTTGTAAGATTTGACCTAAACAAACATACATACTGGCAAACATTGCAAGGTAAATAAAAGCTTGTAAAAATAACAATAATCAAAGAGTAAAATATAAAAATAAAACCGGTTTTCCTAAATCATTCCTAAACAAAATCAGTAAATAATTTGTCTATAAAATGAAGTGTTAAATATAATTTAAAAATAAAAAGTCTAGAAAATAGAACACATTTAAGTCCCATAACTTGAAACTGATTTAATGATGGAATTAAAACCATAACTATTATAAACACATTTTATTTGATTCATAGATTTTCTATAAACGATATGATAGGCGCTGCTCCCCCCCCCCCCCCCCTCCTTCACTTCCTCGTCCTGATCTGGGCCCAACCTTCATCTAAACCACGAGGAATCGACAAAATCTGGAAGACCAGCCGCGTAAGCCAGTGAATAATAGCTGAGCTGTTATAGCACCCGGCCGTTATAGCAATTTAGTACATAAGTAGGAAATAACAGAAATCTATGCTGGGTCGAAAACATTACATAAACCTAACTTATCTTGCTTATCTTCCACGTCGAGCTTTCCTTTCCGCGAAAGAAGTTATTACACACGTCAACAAATAATTATCGTGACACATTTGAAAGAGTAGTTGTTAACAAAGTAAACCAACGTAAATTACTTGCACACCTAATCAGCTTCATAAAAACCGACCGTCGCTTGAAGTTCAGCCGATCGGCTTTATTCGGCTGCGCTCGTGCAGCCTCGTCATGAATACCGACCGATCGGCCATTCGGGTTAATGCGCCTTCAGTCGTATAGCCCCGTCCCCTTCTGTCAGTGGGAAGGGAGCTAACGGGCCCATGATGAGTTGGCCACGATGACCCATGTGTTCAGGGTCGGTCACACTCACGGGTCAACACCCATCCGACGGCCACCACCCACGGGGTGCGAACCTGGGTAGGACTCTGTGCACCGTGCGGCGCAAGCCAATCGATTGTGCACTCCGACTAACAGTCGGGGGAGTCTAGAAGCTGTATTGTTTCCTATAGAGCGGGGGTGGTTGCGTACCTTACGGCGACTGCTCTTGAAATGACCATTGGCCATCCGATCCCGGTTCAGAGCCGGGCAAAGGACGCCTTGGTCCGCGATAGATTCGGTATACACCGTTTCACCGCTTTGTAAGGGAGAGGACCGCGCAAGCGACCTCGAACTCGGAACCAATCGAGAGACCGGAGAAATCTGGTCACAATTGGAAGTAAGGGCGCGAGTGTCTCGAGCCGCCGGGTACTATTCCTGGCTATCTCGCGGTAAGGCGTTGGTCTCTTACGGGTTGTGGCGTAGCTAGACGTCGGATTGTTTTGTCCAAAGTCTTCTACGCTCACTGCAGGTCGATAGAACGACTAATCGTTAAAACTTCCTGTGGTGACGGGCTCGCCCGTTGTAGTCGACACCTCAAGATGTCAGTGGGAAGGAGGAGTTAATGGGCCCTTGCTGAGTTGGCCACGAAGACCCATTCTGTTCAGGGTTGGTCACACTCACGGGTCAACTACTATCCGACGGCCTCCACGCATGAAGTGCGAGCCCAGGTAGAACTCTGGCCTTATTGGTTAGTTTTCCCTGGGAATCAACCTTCTGGCGCTCCTGGACGGTCTGCGCACCGTGCGGCGTAAGCCAATCGACTCTGCACTCTGACTAACAGTCGGGGGAGTCTGGAAGCAGTACTGTTTCCTATAGAGCGGTGGTGGTCGCGGACCTTACGGCGACTGCTCTTGAAACGACCATCGGCTACCCGATCCTGGGTGAACAGCCGGGCAAAGGATGCCGTGGTCCGCGATAGATTCGGTATACACCGTTTCATCGCTTCCTCAATGAGAGGACCGCGCAAGCGACCTCGAACTCGTAACCAATCGAGAGACTGGAGTAATCTGGTCGCAATTGGAAGTAAGGGCGTGAGTGTAAGCCCGCTGGGTAACACTCCTGGCTATCTCGCGGTTAAGGCGTTGGCCTCTTACGGGTTTGTGGCAGAGCTAGACGGTGGACTGTTTTTGTCCTAAGTCTTCTGCGCTCACTCCAGGGAGATAGAACGACTAATCGTTAAAATTTCCTGAGGTGACGGGCTCGCCCGCTGTAGTCGACAACCCTAGTTGTCTGTGGGAATGATTTTTTATAGACGCGGCTGGAATTCCCATAGCAGAGACATCGAACACGTTCAAAAATAACTTAGGATCCGTTCCAAATTACATGAACGATCGATAGTACGACGCGCCCTGGATGCTAGGCGCTGAAGTATTTTTTTCTCAAACACGGGAATTTGGCGCCACTTAATTGCCGCCCGGGGCAGGTACCCCGGTTACCTACTCTCCCCCTCCTACATCAGGGTCTGATCATGTCAAGTGTACCTATGAAGGTTCTGTTCTAAAGAGGAAATTTAAAGTTAAAAACTTTGTATGAAAAATATATATTTAATAGAAACATTGACCCCTATTATCTATGAAGATTTGTAATTTTTATTAGGAATAAGGAGTTGCTTAATTCCTCTGCCGTAAAATTGTTAGAAGGCATTTTCACCGACTCTTCAAATTGTTTGTTATTGCAGTATAGGAACCTTACACGGAAATCGAAAAAATAAAGAAATATTACTAGATTCGATCATTGTCATGCTAAATGTGAAAGAAAAAAGCTTCGGACGCGTAAAATTTCGAGACCAAATTGACATACAAAAAAAACAAAAGTTTTTTAGTCAGTTTTTAAGGTTGTTTAAAAAAAACTCATCTAACCTACCGCCAAATAGGTGTTTATGTATTATTTAAAATTAAAAAAAAACTTAACCTACCGAAATGTATGGGTTTGGCGCTTTTTTGAATGCCTGTATCTCGCTTATTTATTGAGACCGAATGAATATTATTGCAGATTCGGAATCAGCGTGGTGAATATAGTCTGGTGACGTAAAAAAATCAACAATATAGTAGAGGTTCCTATACTGCAATGATACCGTTTATTCCCTATGTAGCTATATAAATTCTAAAAAAAAACGTTCTTGGATCAAGGTATGTCAATTACGGTATAAGTGACCAAGAGTCTCCAGCCGCAACTCCTACAACTTTACGACTGTTTGCATTAAAATCTGTGGTCATACGTTGTCATGCAGAAGCAGTGGCTATGAGCGATTGACCAGGCTCGGTTATTTAATCACGAGGTTTTCCATCATTGTTTGCAGTTTTTAACGGTACACATTTAAGGTAAGCGTATAACCAGACTGCAAGATGCTGTAATACAAAACACCGGCACGGGATCTCATATTTGAAAATATGAGATCCCGTGCCGAATCTGGAATGAAATTTTATTCGAATTTCAAATTTCAAATTCCAACTCAAACCCAAGTTATCCAAGTTCAAATTGGCCAGTGTGAAAAAACAGCAATTACGCAAGTATATGTATATGGAACTAATAATAAAATGAAATTGTTCAAACACACTTCCGGATAGTTCATGTTGAAATGCTCCAAACGTCCTCATTAATACAAAAGTGACTTCCTAGCGCTCTACTAAAGCCTAAGGCAGTAATTACGTAAGGAATTCTGGCGCACATCTAAGTACATATAAGTAGGCACATATTATTAGGCATCTCCGTCAATTTCAGCTAAGCACTTACATTTAATAATACATCACGAACGTGGTGTTCGTGATGTAGATAGGTACCGACTCTTGCAGTAATGAGCAAATATTGTCTTTGTTTATATGAGTTTTAAATAGTAAATAATATCATATGGTAGGTTTGTCTCGATACTCGTCTACTTCTTCGGACATTTCGACTCTTCTTGCAGCTGACCGAAACAAATCTTTCCAACCCTATGTCTGATATATGACTCATCCCAGTCTTCACGTGACCTGTTTACATCACATCCATTATCATAGTCGTAGTCATAGTAAAAGTTATATACTATAAAATACATCATTTTACGTTGGTGCAAAATTATTCATACCTTCATGACATGTACATATACTTTTTTACGTAAAGGCAAGGTACGTTTAGTTTAAACTGATCCAACCCTAAAAATGAACACTTATATATGCAAAAAAGATTCTAAATGCAAATGTCATACGATCAAAAAAAAAAGATTACGCCAAGTAGCTAGGCATACTAATTAATTGCATAAAATCGAAGACTATCGCGGTTGTTTGACATTATAAATAGGATAGAAAACGAATTTACCGCGTGAAATTTGTAGGACCCGACGTTTCGGTGACGTTGCAGCCGCCGTTGTCTGGTAGACTGACAACGGCGGCTGCAACGTCACCGAAACGTCGGGTCCTACAAATTTCACGCGGTAAATTCGTTTTCTATCCTATTTATAATTAATTGCAATCTTACCTGGGAGCTTCAAATTGAATCCCTCACGAAGAGGACTAGACAGTTGGTTTATGCCTTCCGTGAGCTGCGAAATGTGCTATCAAAGGCAACCTCGAGAATGGCTTACATGGCGTTATGCCAGGGCTTATGGATCAAGGGTTAATTGCTTGGGGTGCCTGTACTAAGTCGGCTCTTGATACCCTTCTTAAGGCTCAGAAGCTTTCACTGAGAGTCAGTAACAAAAAACCTTCCCGATGTAGTTCAGAACAGATGTTCAACGAATTGCATGTGCTTGATATAAGGCAAATATTCGTTAAACAGCTGATCGTTCACTTTCATAAATTTAGAAAATACAAATTACGCAGCCGGCAAATAATAACTACGAGGGCTGGGAAAGGTTTAAATTTTGAGCTACCTCGGGTAAAAACGGCATTCGCACAAAGACAAGCTTGGTACAACTTGGGTTGTCGACTACAGCGGGCGAGCCCGTCACCTCAGGAAGTTTTAACGATTAGTCGTTCTATCTCCCTGGAAGTGAGCGGCAGAAGACTTGGGAACAAAACAGTCCACCGTCTAGCTACGCCACAAGCCCGTAAGAGGCCAACGCCTTAACCGCGAGATAGCCAGGTATGTTACCCGGCGGGCCGACACTCACGCCCAATTGTGACCAGATTACTTCGGTCTCTCGATTGGTTACGAGTTCGAGGTCGCTTGCGCAGTCCTCTCCCTTACGAAGCGGTGAAACGGTGTTTACCGAATCTATCGCGGACCACAGCGTCCTTTGCCCGGCTGTTCACCCAGGATCGGATGGCCGATTGTCATTTCGAGGACAGTCGCCGTAAGGTCCGCAACCACCCCCGCTCTATAGGAAACAGTACTGCTTCCAGACTCCCCTGTTAGTCAGATTGCACAGTCGATTGGCTTACGCCGCACGGTGCGCAGACCGTCCAGGAGCGCCAGAAGGTTGATTTCCAGGGGAAACTGACCATACGGTCAGAATCCTACCCAGGCTCGCACTTCATGCGTGGAGGCCGTCAGATAGGTGTTGACCCGTGAGTGTGACCAACCCTGAACAGAATGGGTCTTCGTGGCCAACTCAGCAAGGGCCCATTAACTCCCACAAGCTTGGTACATTGCACCCCGAATGTACAGTAAATTAGATAAACGCATTAAAATGTTAGATAACATCGAGAGTTTTAAAACTGCAATTAATAAATGGCTACTAGAGTTGGGGCGCTTTGGAACTGCCACATGTATCTTTTGACCCCAGTTTCCCCTAATATATTATTATTTATTTTGCGTACAAATTACCAATAATCATTGAATATAATAGTCATTGAATATTAGATTGCTATTTTTTTTATATACGTAAATTTTGTCTCGCAATTTTACGCGTCCGAAGCTTTTTTCTTTCAAATTTAGCATACAATGATCGAATCTAGTAGTATTTTTTCATATTTGAAAATTTTGGGGAAGGCTCCTATTCTGCAATAATTTTGTGGTTTTTATTGCCTGATAAACAATGGAGGAAATCGTCCCTTGTGGTGAGTTCTGTCTTAACTTGATTTCACTCGCTCAAGCAAATAAAGCGGCATTTCTTAAAGCCACCGCAGGTATGCGACTACTGATAAGTATATGTTAAATTCTGTCTAGCAGTAGCATGTCTTCAGTGTGCTTTATTGAATCTACGACACAAGCAGTAAATTTCCAACTGAAGATTAAAGAGTAAAGAGGTACCACTTTATTTTACTAAAAAAGCGTAAAAAACACAAGAAGGTATGTCGGGATTGCCCCATTCACCAACCCTGGGCACGCCACTGCCTATATGGTATCCTCCCTAAAAATAAAACAAAAATGTAATAACAAACAATATTTTTAAATCATAGCTATTAATATTTTAATATTATTTACATAAGAATCACATTTTTGATTTGCTGTACAGGTTTCAATTCATAATAACTATGCTTTAATGTTCAAAGAGTCTAAAAGATGGCATTTTAATCTTTACGTATTATTTTTGTTATGTAATCGGCCAATATAAACATGCGATAGACGACAACAATAATTTATTGTTAATATTGTTGTCATTTGTTAAATAATGTTTTGTAAACCAATCAGTCCTTTATAAAAAAAACCATTAACTTTAATGTACCTACTATATTTATAGATGGCCAAATAAATTGCTATTAGTTTCGACTGACAATGCTATCAGCGCCACCTGCATATCGCTGACGCAGAAGGGTTGCCAAAACGTACTACGGAAATATAAAACCCTATATTCATTACATACAGTTTGTAAAATTCATAATAATCTTACTTTGTTAGGATCTTTACGCAATTGAATATATCTTTTAAAAAATCGTTGTAATTAAATTAAGAAAGCAACTTTAGTTAACATTAAAAATAATCAATAAAATTGTTCCTAATAATCTATAAACAAAGTCGGGTTTGTTCGAACACTTATAACTCGAGAACGGATGGACCGATTTTCATGGTTTTCGATTTGTTGTATTTGTCTCCGTCCCAAATAGAAGAATAACTATTAAAATCAAAAATTGGAAAATTGACGAAACATTAAAATAAAAGAAAAAACATTTTCCAATACAAAATGTAAATCCGTGTTTTTCTCATGGTCAGTTGTACGTGGCATGTTCACGTGTCGACAAATCATCCGCTTTATTTGTTCTTGCGCTTGATAAA
Organism: Micropterix aruncella; assembly: GCA_944548615.1. Lineage (NCBI taxonomy): Eukaryota > Metazoa > Arthropoda > Insecta > Lepidoptera > Micropterigidae > Micropterix > Micropterix aruncella. The sequence goes on along the minus strand of OX155957.1, from coordinate 34,665,515 downwards.
AAACAAAAAATGTCCTGTATCACAGGCATCCCATGTTGCACAATATGTATGTAAATAGTTTAATTCAACCATGTCTTGCTGACACGCTTGATATACTTAATTTTTGTACTTTTATGTTTCTTTTTGTGTTATTTTCTTCATAAAGTAGTGAACTTAATATTTATTTTGTATTAATTTTATTACTTTCATAAAATCATAAATCAGTTCAGTTAATGTGTAACACGACATTATTTTACGACGTATCTAAGGACGTAAATATCGTTCAGTTAATGTGTAACACGACATTCATTGACTGTTGGGCGGTACGAAGTTCGGCGGGTCAGCTAGTATTAAATAAATATCATAAATTTCAATTTCTAAATATACGAGTTTAATTTTGTTATATTTATTATGACTTCTAAATTCATTAAATTAAATTTGCTTCAGATAGATTATTTTAAATATTTTTTAAAATTATTATATTAAATCCTTTTTAACTTAAATACATTATTAAGTTATTAATAACTTATCAACGCTATTGTATTCTAAACGAATCACAGTGTTATAAAACTCAGCTTCTCAGCAGATAAATTAAATTAACATAATTCTCGACAATGAAATGCGACAATGCCACGAAAGTAGGTTAGACACCGTTGTCGGCAATTTTAAAGAACTAACAAATTCCACGACAAAAGGCATTTCATTAGTGTTGAATTAAATTAAATTAAATTTTCTTCCTAAACTCGTTACTTCCTCTGTGACAAATTGTCAACGTCAGGAATTTAATGGAAAGGAGGTATTTCATCTCCCTCCCTAACGCGACAATAAGACTTTTATCTCACTGATGAATAGTGTATTCATAACTAGTAGCGTTAAGGACCAGTGACAGGCAAAAGGCACTTCCCATTAGGGTAATCTTAGCATTCTTACAACAGATTATTTTATAAATTATATATGGATAGGTAAGCAAAGACTTGTTACGTCACGATGTCAAAATAATAAATAAAATGTAGCTTAAATCTATGGAAGAAATATAGTATAAATGTCCAAACAGGCTTTCCCTGTGAAGATCATAATAACTCTATAGAGATATAAAACTCAATCGGTAATCTCAGATTCAAAGAGTTGAAGAACTGGCAACCTTTGGAAGATTTTTTTATGAGGAAATCTTAATTTTAGTGCAAAATGCACTTAGAGGAGGAGGTAAAGTATTGTGAAAGCGCATATTGAACGAAAATTAAACGATTAAAACCATTTCCAGACTGAAGTCTGTCTGTCTGTGGGTGTGTGTGTGTGTGTATTTCTCCACGATAGCGCACAAACGCTTCATCCAATTAAGCTTAAATTTGGCATGCAGGCTTCATTCGGTCATGGCAAGAATTGAAAAGATTGTGGTTAAAATCGGTCCACCAGAGGGCACGCTAGTCATACTTCAATCTTGAAATATTGGACTTAAGAGACATGAAATTCGGCACACAGATACCTTGTTGAACCGAAATCACGGAACGGGGGAGGGTTAGGGTGGCGTGCGGGAGGAGGTGTTTGTCTACTTGCTGGGAAAGTCTCGGGGTGACAACCGATAATAAAAAAAATCATTTTCTACAATTTTAGGTGATGTATCAAAAGATTCACTTATAAGTTGACACGTATATAGTGTTATTTTAAAAAATCTGCCATTACGTTTCTGGATTTTTTAAAGATACTCATGTGCTCGCCAAGGAAACATCACAACATAAGTTGGGACTCTGATCATCAATAACGATATTAAAGTATCCCGTACAAGTCCGTCTAAACAGCAGACTGTCTACGCAGACATTTTTTGGGTTGAATGTGAACTGTTTGAAAAGTGCAAACGGTATAGAGATATGAAATCGAAGACTATCGCGGTTGTTTGACATTATAAATAGGATAGAAAACGAATTTACCGCGTGAAATTTGTAGGACCCGACGTTTCGGTGACGTTGCAGCCGCCGTTGTCTAGGGTAAACTCGGTTTACCCTAGACAACGGCGGCTGCAACGTCACCGAAACGTCGGGTCCTACAAATTTCACGCGGTAAATTCGTTTTCTATCCTATTTATAATGGTATAGAGATAGCGCGATCGTTTGAAGCCACTTCGTGAGGACACGATTCCACTGTGTAGCTTTAGCCTTAGGCGGGTGTTTCGCCACCGGCATGCCTAATGAGCACCTCACTTTATTCCCGCAAGGGCAATCCCCCTTTGCGAACTTTTTAAACGGTAAACGCGCGGACGAAATTCGTGACTGAATTACTAATGAAGCTGCGAGAGTACCCCGTAAGCCGACACTCAATTGCTTGTACCTATTTCAGAGATTGAAAAATTAAGCCACATCGTCTGGAGAGTCACGTTTTCATCTCGAGATTAGATTTAAGGAGGGATACAAGCACACAACCGAATATTTTACAAACGAAATCCACTCGCCCTGAAAGAATGCAGCCAGGTTTATTATTTTCATTTTTATGAAGAAGTAGGTGGGTAATATGAAATCGAAGACTATCGCGGATATTTGACGTTATAAATAAGATAAAAACGAAATTTACCGCGTGAAATTTGTAGCAATGAGCGTGAAATGTTTCGGGGATGTTGCAACCTCCGTTGTCCAGGGTAGACGGGTGCTACAAATTTCGTTTTTATTAGCCGACTTCAAAAAAAGGAAGACGTCATCAATTCGGTTGTATTTTTTTTATATGTTTGTTACCTCAGAACTCCGTCATTTATGAACCGACTAGGAAAATTATTTTTTTATTTGAAAGGATTTGACTTCCAGGTTGGTCCCATTTTTATCAAAATCCTGTTTTGTCATTTTATCAAAATCCTTAGGAATTGAGGGAATTCCTCAAATATTATCATATGAAGTTAAAAATGTACATGTTGGTTAAGTTGGAATGGAAACATTAGAAAATATTTTTAAAAAACAAGGAAATAAAAATAAAAATCAAAGAAAAAACGAAAGAAAACACAAGAATGCGCATTCAGTTATGATAGCCCATTCTAAGGTTTACCATGACATGGCTGCTGCACCCAGGGTTGGCTCGCGCCGAGGGGACTCCTCAACGGTCAATCTAAGTTTCACCAAAACAGGACTGCGGCATCCAGGGTTGGCTTCCAACGAGGAAACTCCTCAACGGTCAAAAGTATAGATACGAAGTTTTGTATACTCATTCAATTATGATAGCCTGTTCTAAGTTTCATCATGGCAAGGCTGCTGCACTTATAAATAAAAATGGTGTCGGTTTTTTTTGTTAAAATTTTGTCTGTTATCTTATTTATAAGTAGGTGGGTATTGTGATTGCATTTTTTTTCAGAAAAAATCGAAAAATTATATCAATTGAACGACATTTCGTTGTTTTTGGCTGTCATTTTTGCCCCCCAAAAGTTACTGTACAAAAAATATTTTATTTTATTTTATGTACAATTTATTTATTGTAAATTGTTGTATTTGTTTTTGTTAATTTGAATAATATTGAAGTAATTTACTTACTATCATTATTCGATAAATTGAATAACTAATTTAAGATTAATTTAATATACTTGCTCATTCCTTCACAATTGTCTGTAAATTGGTTGTAATGTAAATAAACTCTTAAAACTCTTATAACTCATTATATTATAACCAAAGAACAATTCTACTTTCCTCGTGTGATCCGGGAAGCCATTGAAATAAGAAGAACTCCGAACTTCAATAGAGACGACGGTTACAAACTCTTTTCTACGTGGAACCCTCTTCTTGAAATTCTCCCATCGCCGAACGCCGAACTCAAGGACGTAAGACAGGATACAGTATTTTGCACATTACAGTGAGGCCTTTTGCACGTTATAATGGCCCCTCCACACGTTGTCAGCGTTGGCCGCATCGCCTATGTCTCTCTGACTCTTTCCTATACATTTTTCACACGTCACAGTGGTGCCGACTCGCTTCCACCTTAGCAATACTGGCCAACATTGGCCAACGTGTGAGGGGGGGGGGGGCATAAGACACGAGCACTAGACAAGAATAATGTCTTGTCTGGTTTATTGTACACATTCATGCAAGACTCTTCTTATCCTTGCAGTCTGTAACCATAATTTTGTCAGTGTATGAGATGGTTTTCATAACGATGAAATCACTGTTAATAATAATTTTGTAGAATGCAATGATAGATATAGCATCAGAGGAGGAGAAAATGCTAACAATATTAGAAATATATTTGCTGATTACTTCCCAGCCTAGTTGTCCGTATATTAGGAGGGATTGAACTAGTGCATGGAAAATCGTCACCAAGAAATGTATGCCAAAGATGTTGTTTTGAAGACATACATTGGTGATGTAGTGTCTGAGATACAGTAGGTACAGGCACACACATTCATGCATACATTCATGCAAGACTCTTCTTATCCTCAGTCTGTAACCATCATTTTGTCAGAGTATGAGATGGTTTTCATAACGATGAAATCACTGTTAATAATAACTTTGTAGAATGCAATGATAGATATAACACCAGAGGAGGACAAAATGCTAACAATATTAGAAATATATTTGCTGATTACTTCCTGTCAGAATCTGGTTCACTTTCTTGGTAGCACTCTTGCATATAAATCAAGTAATAACGACTGAATAAAGTCTTATTAAAATATATGATACAGTTATCTTTTTATTTTTTTCCAGAGTTGGCAAAACTTGAATTTGCTTCAAATTCTTCAAATTCCTAAATTTATATTCCTCACAGGCTTTGTCCCAAATTACAGGTCTTTTCTCCTTTAATGTCTTTGCGAGGTAAAAGTAATATCTTTGTCCAAAGGTCGTTCTTCTTCTCGGGTATACATGTCTGTTTCTCTGACTTGTGTTGTGTGTATGAGCGATACTGGTCGGCTTGCCGTTGTGCCGTTGGAGTTCCTTTCTGTATATTCCTTCCATAATAATACCTGCCGTATGTGTAGTTGTCTTGGATTTAATACCATGAAGTCCCTTTAAAGCTGATCAGGGGTGTAACAGTATAGCTTCCTGGTTATAACTCTAATCAAGGGCTTTTGGACTATTATCACAGGATTCAGATTTGTTTCGGCTATCCCACCCCAGCCGTTGTCCGTATATTAGCAGGGATTGGACTAGTGCATGGAAAATCGTCATCAAGGAATGTACCTATGCCAAAGATGTTGTTTTGAAGACATACATTGGTGGTGTAGTTTCTGAGATACAGTAGGTACAGGCACTCACAAACATACAGATGTCTTCCAGAAATCACTTTTTTGATTTCCAGGATCTCATAAGGTGGAGATCCGGTGCAAACCGGATCCGGTGCTACCTATTTACATACTTCATACTTCCTATTTACATACTTACACAATGTTTGTTTGTTTGTTTGAAAAGCTTTATTGCACACAAATAAGAGTAAAATGGGTGGGCCTATTGACAAGTGGCAATATCTTACGACGATACCGCGCCAGGGTTATTGTGACTAAAGGTTTATGTGGGCAAATTGATTTACAAGTAATAAATTAATTCACTTACATAATAGTCATCATAGTATAAAATATAAAACAGTGATTAGTGACGTATGCCAACTCGATATTGTAGGAAGGAGTGGAATATAAGGACAAGCAAATGGTCAAAGCCGTCTGGGAGGAGAGGGGGTATTCATGAGTTGAGTAAATGTCTTTTTAACGATTTTTTAAACGCGCTCAGGTTTTCAAGTTGTCTTATCGGTACAGGCACGGAATTCCAGAGTCGGGCCGCCTGCACTGCGAAAGACCTAGACATGAAAGTTGATGAATGCTGAGGTATAGCCAAAAATAGATTTTCCTGAGAAAATAATTGTATATTTTTGAAAAAGTAAAGGGAATCCGAAAATAGGATTTCTACACAGAACATTAAATTAAATATCGCAAATATAACATTTGTACGCTATCACATTCCCTGTCAGTCCCAAAACTCCGAACCGAGACGTTAACCACGCACTCCTGTGGAGCATGTAAGCCCAAAAGTGATAAACAAACCCCCAAAGGCGATAAACACGAGTAGTTCGCAAGGCACCTTTTTCTTTCCTCGCTGTTTTTCTTTCAGACACCACATGTTGCGAGAAAATCACTCCTAGCATTACGTAGATACTCAAGCGAGTGCCACCCGCTGTGAGGTTTTTCACGATGTACGATCGTGAGGTTTTACAGAGGCTACATTACTTACATTACGTATTAATGAAAAACAAAACCGAATTGTATAAGGGTTATACGGGGGTTAATGGGCCCTTGCTGAGTTGGCCACGAAGACCCATTATGTTCAGGGTTGGTCACACTAAGGGGCAACACCTATCCGACGGCCTCCGAGCATGAAGTGCGAGCCTGGGTAGGACTCTGGCCCTATGGTCAGTTTCCCCTGGGAATCAACCTTCTGGCGCTCCTGGACGGTCTGCGCACCGTGCGGCATAGGCCAATCGATTGCGCACTCTGACTAACAGTCGGGGGAGTCTGGAAGCAGTACTGTTTCCTATAGAGCTGGGGTGGTTGCGGACCTTACGGCGACTGCTCTTGAAACGACCATCAGCTACCCGATCCTGGGTAAACAGCCGGGCAAAGGATGCCGTGGTCCGGATGCCTTCGTAAGGCAGAGGACCGCGCAAGCGACCTCGAACTCGTAACCATTCGAGAGACTGGAGTAATCTGGTCGCAATTGGAAGTAAGAGTGTAAGCCCGCTGGGTGACACTCCTGGCTATCTCGCGGTTAAGGCGTTGGCCTCTTACGGGTTTGTGGCGGAGCTAGACGGTGGACTGTTTTTGTCCAAGTCTTCTGCGCTCACTCCAGGGAGATAGAACGACTGATCGTTAAAACTTTCTGAGGTGACGGGCTCCCCGCTGTAGTCGACAACTCTAGTTGTATAAGGGTGGGATGCTAATTGGACGTTTCGTATATGGGACGGTTCAACTCACGGGTCACCACCCATACGGTTGTCTCCTCGTAGAAGTTCGAACCCGGCAAGGTGCAGGTGGGTCAGCTTCCCCTGGGAGTCGTTCTTCGGGCGTATCTGGACGGTTTGCGCACCGTGTTGGTGTCAGCCAATTGACTGTGCACCGACTGATGACCGGGGGAGTGAGACAAACGACTTTGTTTTCTATGGAGCGGGGGTGGCAGTTGACCTATTGGCAGCCGCTCTTGAAATGACCACCCGATCCCGTTTCAGAGACTTGCAAAAGACGCCATGGTCCGCGATAAATTCAAACTGAATTACCGCTTACATAAGGTAAAGGACCTCCCAAGCGACCTCAAAACCGGGACCAGTCAGAAGGACGGAGAAATCCGGCCATAACTGGTAGTCAGGGGCGGCCCGCTGGGTGCTTCGCAGGGCCTCGCGTATGGCGTTGCCTTCTGACGGGTGAGTTGGCTCAGCTAGTTGGTGGAATGTCTTTGTGTTTAAGTCTCTTGGTGGTGAACGGTTTCGTGCAGCTCGGGCCACAAGTTCCATTTTGTTCTCAGATCGGTTCAACTCACGATTCAGCTCCTATTCAGAAGCCTCCTCGAGTGAAAGGCTACCCCGGGTAAGACTCCCGTGTCTCAGGCCTCAGGACCGGTTCTGCAAGACGGGATTGCATCCCGGCGCCACTGAACGGTTTAAGCACCGGTCGGCGAAGCCAATCGGTTGTGCATTCTGACTAATTGCGGAAGGGGTCTGGAGACTATGGAAATACACTGTTTCCTAAGCAGCGGGGGTGGATGTTTCACCTGATGTCATGCCACTCTTGAAATGACCTTGGACCACTCGTTCCTGTGTGGCACTACGGGCAAAGAACGCCCAGGTCCGCGTTAAATTCAAACTGAATTACTGTAATACAACAGGTAAAGGTTGCGTAAGCGTCTTCGGACTTTTCCCGGTGCCTCGCCGTAAGGCGTTGGTCTCTAACGGGTTGCTGGTGAACTAGACAGTAGATTGTCTTGTCCCCAAGTCTTCTACGCTCATTCCACGGCTGAAAGAACGATCTACATATATCGCTATACCAGCCTGGGGTGACGAGTTCGCCCGTTGTAGTCGACACCGCCATCCTGTCTTTAGGTCTCTACGCTCATCTCAGGTTGAAAGAACGATCATATATCGTTATACCTCACTGGGATGACGGGTTCGCCGTTGTAGTTTACAGCACTCTCCTGTACAAGGGTGGGATTCAGTTTCACCATTCACTAAAACAGCAAAATCAAAGTAAGTACATAAAAGATACGGTATATCTCGAAGTAAATGATCTAACCTTCCAGAAAACCTCACACATCAAATCTGGGATCGCAATTTACAGAAAGGCCCTTTTTATGCTACGCGTTTCTGTCACCGCGTTGGCGAAAATGTTTTTATTGCAAAATGAAAATGATCTCCACAAATTATCTACTTGAAAACAAAAATGGCAATTACAAAAGATTAAAATGAGGTGAAGTAATTAGTATTTTTTTTTATTATGGAAAGCTTTCAAAAAATATATGAAAATAAATGTTTACGTAACACAATGGTAACGGATAAATAAAATTGGTAAAGAATACAAGAATAACCCTTGTAAAGCTCTCCTATGTCTTTAGGTTTTCGGTGATATATTTTTTGACCTTCTATTATATTAGCAATGAGCAAAAACGAGTTTATCAGAGCGGTAATAGACCAGACCTTAACAGCTTGAACAGATACATACCTGTGGAGAATCACACACTCTCATATATACACAACTATGACACATACACGTAGATGTACTTACACACACCCATTAAACACACATCACAATCACACACATAAAGACACTCATCCTACTCTATCATACACACTCAGAAATCGAGAGAACATGATAATATAACATAATATATAAATATTATTACACAACATCACGCACATTAACTGTATATTACCAGGAGACTATTTTGGCAGTAATATTGTTATTGACCCGAGCGCTGTTTTTCTCTTTTGTTGGAATAAAAATAAAATAAAATAAAATATTCATACATTTTATTCTTTTATATTGCCCTCGCATGAACGTTTCCCTTTTTCTCAATTGGTATCCGAATATAAAACGTATATATTACTCAAAATGTGGCATAGTTACATCATATATATCATATATTACATCATATATTACATACTAGATAAATACTGTGAAATTACATTACAATAAACACAATGAATAGCAACCATAATAGAAATACGAGCCATGTACTCAAAAATTCAATTTAAAAAAAAACAAAAATCTCCAAATTCATTGTAGAGTGCACAGCACAAGTTACAGTCCTTTACAAAACGCAGTAAAAGTGAATTTTGTCAGTCAACGACAATTTTTACAAGCTTTATAATAACTTGCAATTTCCGTGTGTAAGTTGTCCGTTTCAAAATTTGCTGACTATCTTTCAACCACTTTCTGATATTCGATTGAGCTGAAATTTGGCATAGTTATGTAAGGACTGGAACTACCTGATAGCAAATAGTACCTATGACAGTCGAATTTGGGCTGGTATGTGTTGATTATCATGAGTACTTTCCATCACACATGATGACGAGAGTCTGAAGATGGGACCGAAAGATTGCCACTGTAACTCCCTGATAGAAAGTGCTAAGATAGTCGAGTTTGGGCTAGTTTGTTTTGTTGTCATGAGTACTTTCCATTACCTACACATGATGACGATGGGATTGGCACTGGAACTGTCTGGTGGAAAGTAAAGCTTGTTTTTAAAAAACCTTTTTTACTTTTAATTTATCTATACTATCGATGTGCAAAGCGGAATAGGGAAAGAGAGCAAGATTTGGGGTTGTTTTTAGTATCTGTTTTGCCCTCCGCTTCCATATTGACCTCTGTCACCATAATGGGATTACAAAAATACTAACGGAATCATAGCCCGCAATATAGTAGGATATGTAATAGAGCCGATCTTGTCCGCGTGCAGAGGTATCTACCAATACCTCGAAAAGTAACAAGTGGCGAATTCGCAGTCGACCGGCATATAGGTGGGCGCGCAAAACCTACCTGTGTTACGTTATGTAGATTTTATTGGAAAAATATCTCAAATAAACCCTTCTCCTTCGCGAATTGACCGTGGCCGACGAACCCCCCCCCCCCCCCCCCTTCCCTCCCAGCTCAACAACGACTACAATGGCTAATAAGGGCACCCCTTTCGTCAGGGCCGGGTTCGCACACATTGGAATATAGCGGCTAAAATTATTATTTTTTGTTTTTAGAACCGTATATTTCCCCAAGCATACCGGATGAAGTCTTAAGGACTCCCTAGCTAGACGATCAAGATTGCTTGCCAAGCACGTGAATTTTCAAACAATTTTGCTTGACAAACAATTTTGATCATCTAAAACTAATCTTGATCGTAAAACTAAGCTGTGGACGATGCTTGACGAAAATGTATATTTTTGCAATGCTTGACAAATGCTTGTCAAGCAACTCACATCCAGTGGTCTCGAATCTACCGATTTTTCGGTATTTCTACCGATATGGGGATCTGTCCTACCAAAATACTGAAATGTAACGATTCTTCGACGATTTTTGGGTATACAGAAAAAGATCAGATTACATTAAAGAAATTTTAAGATCAAAAATAGTCAGGTTTAAAATTTCAACCCTTCTGTCCTGTTTCTTGGAAAATTCTTTTATAATGTCTAGTCGTTACATCTCCGTAACGTAGAGGGGTCTTTGGCGCTGATAGGCTCTTCTAAGAAAGGCCTTGAAAGCTACCTCCTCCCTATTCTATTCGCGAAGTTGTTTCTACCTGCCAACAGGTAGCAGTAGCGGTGTTTACTTTATTGAAAATATAGCTACACCTAAAACCTGAATAATATTGTTTTAAAACAATTATTTAAAGAGATTATTTATTATTTATGTCTACCGTTTATCTAAATATCTAACTTAGAAAATACACGGTGCTTACTGCTTACACCTAATGACTATAATATCAATGTAAATAAATATCTACCGAACTATTTGCTATATAAGGATTTTAAATTAAGTCTAATTAACGTGACTCCCTGGTATAAAACTGCAAAGCCTGCCATTTTTTTTATTAAACATTTTTTTTAAATATTTGCATATTCCTGCGGTTACCGATCCCCGCTGCGACGGCAAATGAAAAAAAGCTTGAAAAGCATTTTTATGGCTCCTTAAACTTTCAAAACTGCTTGACAAGCACGTGATTTTTCCCAGCGCATGACGCGGAGGCACTGCGCGGGCAATTGAATGTATAAATGATTGACAATCACGCTTAATGTGTCATCAAGCCACGTCAAGCGTTGCTTGTCAAGCACGTAAATGATTTACAAGCAATTTTGTTCGTCTAGGGAGCTCTTTACGAAATAGCGGACGAAGTTAATCCCTGAACAGTAACTGGAAAACAAAAATATTAAATTTAAAGGTACAATAATTCAAAAATACCATGTCGACGCTTTATAATAGACACACCCATTAGCAAGCGATTTGAATAATTTGCACGTTTGGAGTTTCCAAATAACCATTGTAAGCCAGCCGCACGGCAAGTATTTCGTAAGCGAAAATTCTACAAGCATATACTGAAATCCACAACTTTTAAAGAATCATTTATGCTAGAATATATCACAGAAAATAGAAATATCTTATACTAGCTGCGCCCAGCGGTTTCACCCGCGTGGTGATGGAAAATTGTGACTTACCATGAGAAACCATATATCTTTATTATAGCCTATGTGTTATTCTGATGTGTAAGCTATATTATTGTAAAGTTTCATCAACATCCGTAGTTTTTGCGTGAAAGAGTAACAAACATCCATACATACATACAAACTTTCGCGTTTATAATATTAGTAGGATAGAAATTAAGTTGATCAATTAAGTATAATTTCTCGGTGCATACCTACATATTTTTTTAAGCTATTGCATAGCTTTTATCGCGGGCCTAGGCTAGCGCGGCGACCGAATGAAGAAATTTCTTAACGAAAATTAATGATTTTAAACCGATAATTACGCCTAAACGAGTACTGCTTACGATTCGAAAAAAATATATGTTAAACAAGAACATTTTCCTAATATTCTTAGCTTCGAATATTTTAGACTTTGTTTATATTACATAGTGTAATTAATTTGTGAAATTAGGTCTAACCGAACACAAAAACGACTACTACGCAAATACTATCTGGCGTATTATTATGAAACCTGCACCATTTTAAAGATAATTTAATTATCTATCTTTATATCTACGATTTTTTTTCGAAAAATCCAATTTTTTTGCTTTATCGAATAAAAAATTCGTGTGCGGCGCTCTATCGGAAGAGTTTAAATTATTCCGAATCATTTGCTTTCGCAGCCGCAAATGATTCGGAATAATTTCAACGTTTTCCGATAGAGCGCAGTTATCTGATATCAGAAACAATAAAATAAATAAAATGAATAAATAATTATAATTGCATAAGTTGTTAAAAATGCTATGCAATAGCTTTACCGCGGCAGTCCCCGAGTGCCACACGTATTTTTTAATATCTTTTGTGTCACCCCAACAATTTCACGGCAAGTAGCCGAGGACTGATTTCATCTAAAAAAATATTTCATAAATAAAATTAATGAGCGCCACTCTCTCGACCGGCGGACGAACCCGGTTGGGTGCCATTGCGACACCTCAGGCGGCGCGGATCATTTCTCCGCTAAGGGCAGGTTCAAGCCAAGCGCCAACAGACGGCCTTAATATTTAGTTATAATGTATGGCGGAATTTAAATATAATTATTAGTGCAGCTTGTACGTGAGATATTCCAACCAAAAACAATGTAATTTCGGCCCAATAAGGTAAGTCTAAGCAATACGCCGACATGCTTTAACATTTCCTGACATCCTGCTTTTTTCTGTGGAGATTTTTTATTATTTTTAAGCTATTGCATAGCTTTTATAGCGGGCCTAGGCCAGCGCGGCGACCGAATGAAGAAATTTCTTAACAAAAATTAATGATTTTAAACTGATAATTACGTCTAAACGAGTACTGCTTACGATTCGAAAAAAATATATGTTAAAATAAGAACATTTTCCTAATATTCTTAGCTTTAAATAGTTTAGATTTTGTTTATATTACATAGTGTAATTAATTTGTGAAATTAGGTCTAACCGAACACAAAAACGACTACTACGCAAATACTATCTGGCGTATTATTATGAAACCTGCACCATTTTAAAGATAATTTAATTATCTATCTTTTTATCTACGATTTTTTTGGAATAATCCGTTTTTTTTGCTTTATCGAATAAAAAATTCGTGCGCGGCGCTCTATCGGAAGACGTTTAAATTATTCCGAATCATTTGCTACCGCAGCCGCAAATGATTCGGAATAATTTTAACGTTTTCAGATAGAGCGCAGTTATCTGATATCAGAAAAAAATAAAATAAATAAATAATTATAATTGCATAAGTTGTTAAAAATGCTATGCAATAGCTTTAGCGCGGCAGTCCCCGAGTGCCACACGTATTTTTTTTATTTGTTGATTGGGGCTTTTCTAAGGTCTTTATGAGCCTTGTAACACTGCGACCAGCTGGTCTATTGTGTTCGCCACCTACTATCGTTCTGCACTAAGCCTCGTGTCATTTAAGAACCGCAACAGGCTTTTGGCGCCAGATTGTTTTACCTCCTCAGGTTGGAGGTAATGACCACCCAGGTGGGTGTATCTTTTACGCATCAGGGGGCCACACTCGTACATGAGGTGCAGGAGAGTTTTCTCTGCCCCTTGACACAACCTGCACATTTTTGTGTCTCGGAGCTTGAGGTTGAACATGTGTTTGTTCAGGCCACAATGCCCCGTGAGCACCCTCACCAGTATGCGTAGATTGTTGCTATTTAACGATAAGGCCTCACGGGCCGTCTTACGGCTTTTTGGTGCGCCACAGCAAGGTTCAGGGCCTCATAACTATAGGCCTATAAAATGTTATTAAATACAACGTTTTAGATATTCAATAATACAAATTATCCATTGCTAATGATAATTAAATGATTTAATAACTTTATACAGAGTATTATTCACCGAGATTCACAGTTGACCTTGCATTACAGTATGTATGCTAAGCGCTGCGCGCTATCCGCCCTCCGCCCTCTATCTCAAAAACTGATGAGCGCATGAAAAAAAGTTTGAAACAAAATTTGTCGCAAATCGTATGCTCTATATTTTTTATCATAGATATTAACATCATTGGAGTTAAAGAAACCTAGATAATCGCGAAAAACCAATTTTGGTGACCTTTGACCTTGAATAACTTTCGACGCAGATACGAGATTTTATGAGAATTTTGAGACAACGCATAGAACGCCGAAATAAAGGTGTATACGAGTTTCCAGCTATTATCTCTCATTCCGAGATTTACCCCCTTTTTTTTGCTAAAGTGACTGCACTAAAAGGGCAGTTTTACTGAAATCAAACTTAATCACACTGTAGAAACTATTGCACCGTTTTCACACGATTAAGGCTTCTTAGCTTCATGCCGTAAAAGCCATTATCCATTGCAGGGGCAATGGATAATGATATGAGTAAACGTTCCCTCGCGCGTTAAGGGCGTTTCACAGTGACCCGTTTTATTTTATTTTAACAGTTCCCATCGGCAACTCTTGTCTCGTGCTAAAAATAAAATTTATCACAAGTTATATATTTTATTGTCGTTTTAAGGCTGATTTACATTGAGTCAGTTACTGACTTCAAACTAAGGACAAGTCTGTGTTTTTAAGTCAGTCAGTCCGCTCCTTCCGCCACTCGTGCCAACGGTACTGACCTTGTCTAAACGCCGAAGTCAGTAGTTAGTCAGTCGCTGTCACTGCGTTAACATAACCGTAGAGTGACGTCGCGTCGTGTCGAAAATTTCAACTAACGAAAATGACGCTTCTTTTCGATACTACGTTTCTCTTCTTATCTAACATTTTCGTCGACTCTGTTATTTTTTCAAAAATAATTCAATGGTATAAAATTCTGCCGTTTTCAAGAACTCATTTTTCTACAATAACGGGCGTACACCTTCAAAAAGAACAATAATTTTAAAAATTAAAAACACGTCTGCCCTTACAAAAGGTGAACTGTTGTATTTAGAATTATTAGATTTTAAAAAATGCGTAAAACCTGTCACAATTGAGGTTTGTCAAATGCCAGCATTTTAATTGAGGTAGCGAGCATGAAGGACTGTGCGCGATACTCCCTGCAATAGAAAAGGATGCATGCATTTATAGGCCGAGAGTGCTGTTGCGGCCGTGCCATGTGTCTCGCTCACAGTAAGCAGTGGTGTAACTAAACAAAGTTGATCCCAGTAAAATAAAATACCTAAGGCCAACGGCACTCTCGGGCATTACATGCATGCGACCTTTTCTATTGCACGGAGTAGCGCGCACAGTCCTTCTTGCTCGTTACCTCAATTAAAATACTGGCAATCCCCAATTGTGACAGGTATTACGTAGGCAACCTTATTCCTCCGCGTTGAGGAAGATAGTAGCTTCAATTTGGTGTAAAATCAAGTGAATATATGATGGGTGCATTACTCGATGAAAAATAACCTGTTTGCACCTGGGAACCCAGGGGTTGTGACATGTTGAGGGTGGCAACCTATTTTTTTCAGCTCTTGACATCGGTCTCTTTACGATAACACTTCATTTACCTTACAAATCTTAGGTGCATTTGTAATATATTTAGCAATTGTCTTTCTTTTTTTTGCGTACTAGTGACAAGATTTTGCTAGGCAGCCCTGTGGCCTATTATGACCCCATGTGTAAACTTCCATTTGAATCACATTTCGATTAAATACCTAATAGGTGCAGGCATTTACGGTGGGATCTTATACTAACTGTTGCATGTAACTCACTCAATGTAAATCAGCCTTTAAGGCACAATTTCCAAGAGCTGCCTCTCGCATTCGTCTCTACTTTTTGAACGCAACCAATTGGTGACTTCAGCTTTAAAAGCGGTGCTACTGGTTCTCAGCTTCTGCTCGTCGGCGAGCTTTGCAAGGGATGCGTCGTACATCCGCGGGCCTGAAACAGATTATGTCTCTAGACTCTAGACAAACCTTGTGTTTGTCCGAATTCGCTTCTGTTTCTGTTGTTGGTGTCATGTTTGTGGTATCGGCTGGGCTGCCGAGTTGTGTCGTGGTGAAAATAAGTGACAATCGACTTTACGTATAACTAACTATATATTAAGTATCTCAAAGTCACTAGAGAGTAAATTGGATGGGTAGCGATACAGTTCCTTGTTTATAACTCCACTGCCGCATTTTTAACTTTTGTTAGTGCATCATCAGTGCATCATCATCAGTGCCTGTGATGCTGTTATTATGATGACTGTGATGAATTACACTTTTGAAATCAAAGACTATCGCGGTTGTTTGACATTATAGATAAGATAAAAACGAATTTACCGCGTGATGTTTGTAACACCCCGTGTTACAAACTTCACACGGTAAATTCGTTTTTATCTTATCTATAATTATACTTTTGCTTTTATATTACATTTTTTTTCATAAATTTAATATGTATTTGCATTAGCGGCATTAAAATATATTTTTTTTAAAGCATTACACTATTTTAGCTCTTATGATCGGACAAAAACAGCCTGTAAGATATCGCTATAGCAATAGGTAAGTCCGCCATTTGTGCATAAGTTGTCTATTTTATAAAACCAGTGTAATATTCATTAAGTTATGTTTTTATGGCACAATAAAGTTATTCTATTCTATTCCTAAGCTAAGCTATTCTATTCTATTCCTTTTTCACGTTTCACCCCGTAGAGTTTTCATCGCTTAAACACTTTCCAGTTCTCTCCGGTCTGAAAAGGAACCGAACGCGACAAAGCAATCTAAAGGGCGCCAGAAAATGCAATCAAGTGGAAGTGGTGGACTATTAAATTCCGTTCATTATTTCTAAAGCGGGTATATGCCAATGACTGCGCCTTTACCGAATTAATCTCCAAGCGAGTGTGCGAAGTGCGATCCCAAAAGCCATTTCCTACGGCGGTTTTATGAGGGAATAACTGCCCATCGCGTTGCGCATCACCTCGCCGTGAAGACCCTCCCACACACAATGGCGCGATGGTGCGCCGCCCCCCGATACAATACCACCTTTGGGCAGATTGGATGTAAACCATTCCTGCGGATATAATGGTGATTGCAGATCCATGGAATCTATATTTTACTTTGGTTTTCTAATACCGTATTCGAGATTCATCATCATTTCTACCTGAGCCCCGGTTCTCGAAAGTATCAAGTCTCAAAGTTACAAATTCCCAAGTAGGTACAAGTGCCTGTTTGGGATGATAATAATTATTGTATATCTACTCATGTTTATTTACATGATTATGTGGTAAACATTGGGCTCAATTGCGTTTCTTCGTGAACGAAAATCGGAAATTAGTTCGTGTAAATTTCTTTTAGTACCTACTCTTCTGCTTTTCTTTATTGTTATTATTGTTTTGTATTCGATTTCTCGATATTGTTTTTTTGCCTTCTTGTCCCTTTTGTTTAATTTTTATTTGCGTTTTGTAAATTTATAGTACCGGACCCTGCCAAGCGTTTTTGCTGGCAATTCCATATTCTCTAAACTGTTTCTATATGTGAGAACCTGTTATTGGCTATCATTTATTATTTAAGTTGTTATTTAATATTTTATATGGCTGTTGGTTTTCCTTAAAATAAATAAATAAATAAATAAATAAATAAACGAGACAAGGCAATATGCTAGAGAGGAATGTGAAATGAACGGTTGTCACTTTTTCGCATTAAAACTATCCACCAAAGATAAAACATCTGAATCTAACACGGCACGAAATGTGTTAAAATTTATTCAGAAAAGTATAAGTTCGACAGGTAGCTTTTATCGACGATCGTTCGTTTCATATTTCGCTCTAACGTTCGGTTATTCGGCTCTAACGTTCGGTTATTCGGCTCTATCTCGTTCGGTTGAACTAATTTCAGTTTTAGTTCACAAAGAAACGCAATCGGGCCCATTGTGTGGTATAATTAAGTTTTTAACAGATTCACATTTTTTACATTAATTAGATTTATACTAAAAATATAGTCAGATTTACACTAAAAATAATTTGAGCTGCTAAAATACCTAAGTAGATATAAATGAAAAATACAGATAGTCAAAATATAAAAACGAATAGTCAGTTAAAAATCAGTGAATTAGAAATATTACAAATATAAAATTACTGTTGGGTTTAAGTTTAATACTATAGAGTGGTCTGTAAGGTAGGTTGGTTATTTTATAGAATTATAATCATCATTGTGGAGAGGGGAAGGAATCAAAGTTTACGCACCTTTCTATTTTTCTCGCGATTCCTTGCTGTATTTTTCACTCCGAATGTCTCAAAATCTTCAGCTGGCCAGCTCACGTACACAAAAAATACCTTATTTCACAACACGATAAACAAGAACACTCAAAACAGTAGTACGTCTGTCTCGGTCGGCGCGTAATTTATCACTAAATTTATTAATCGGACAATCTGATGGTTTTGACGAAGCCCACGAAGGTCCCTTGAACCATAACTGATGAGTTAATAGCTTTTCGGGAAACAAACCACGAGAGAGGCAATCGGCAGGATTCTCAGAGCCGGCCACATAGAAGAAGATACTATAATTATAGGCGATTTTTTTTATAGGCGAATAGTTCTCTGTTACATTAACGATCCGATTTGCTACAAATGTTTGCCATCTGAGGCGATGAATTCAACCAACATAAGACAACCCTTGAATCAGTGAAGCCATACACACGGGATATATCGTAACGTGGACTATATGTGTCACACACACGACGGAGCAATCTCGACAATAGTTCAACGGCGCAAAGCTCTAATCTTGCGACCGTGAGTGTCTTTGTTGGCGATAGTTTAGACTTAGCACACACAAGCTCAGTGCTGATATGATCAGCACGAGTGATGTGTAGGTAAACAACCACTCCGTACGCGCGCTCACTGCGTCTGCAAATCCCAAGACGTTAACAATCAAACCCGGCGCTTACGCCTACGTGCCTAGGTATTCTTAAGCCATTTAAGCAGGGTAGTTTTGAACAGAAGTTGTGTCACGATTTTTCAATATGTGGTGGAGGACAATCGTTCCAATCACACTTAATAAGCCAAAGCTCCTTTATTAACAGCTTGGCATAAATAATAGTAGGAGCCACAAATCCCAAGATGTCCCCAACAATAAAAATGGCGCAATGGAGATAGTCAATACAAATTTTAATTGTATAGCCCATCCCGATTATCCAAATGATTGGGTTTAATAATGTAAATAGTTAAAAAAATACATATATTGTAACAAAAATAATCATGAGAGATTGGAAATTCAATACTGTCATAGTCCACAATGGAATAAATTGGGTTCCTAATAAGGATATCCTGCACCTTTTTCTTAAAATTAAAGTCTCCATGTCCCTGACGCACAATGGATTCTTATTATATAAAAGGATATAGGAAAGATACAGGAAACTATTTCTAACCTTATTTAGTCTCATTTTGTAAGGACGCAAGTCGTGTTTGTTCCGCATGTTATGCGAATGAACATCCGTTTTTTAGAGTGCTACTGATATTTACCACAAGTACATGT
The DNA here is from genome assembly GCA_944548615.1 of Micropterix aruncella. Classification (NCBI taxonomy): domain Eukaryota; kingdom Metazoa; phylum Arthropoda; class Insecta; order Lepidoptera; family Micropterigidae; genus Micropterix; species Micropterix aruncella. The sequence continues at coordinate 34,646,003 of OX155957.1, read as the reverse complement.
CCACAAAATTCCTTACAAAATCACTGACCACAAAATTCTAACAAGAGGTTGTGCGTCAGCAAAACATGTAATTTCACAACTAAATATATTAAAAAGAATAAAAAAAACACGCTGCAGTTACAGAATGTGTACTATTGTATTTGTAATTATTTTTATTACATTTATAAAATATTTATGGTTAATGCATCCAAATAGATACATGTATATTTCCAGAATATATTCAATCAGACCTTTTATTTGAAACTAAACACGATATACATATGTTAATTTATTGACATTTGGACATTTAGACACCTATTTACTTGATATTTGTACAGATAAGGTACCCTATGATATTTGGGATGACATGACGATTCTAACAATACTACAAACCTCTAAATTGGTTCAAGCGTTTAGAATTTATGGTGGAAAAAAAACGGAAAATATACATAAATGAACCCTGAACACATTACATTCCTTGTAAAAAACAGAACTAAATTTGCGCAAAGACGCTCAAGTTCTGTAGCCCCTAAACTTTATGATTACTTTCGGGAGTTTACAAATGAAACCATGCAGAAGTTTACAAATGAAAGAAGAAAAAATACTTTGTGGCTTATTGAAACCGGTGGATGCAATTATTTCACATATTCTCGTTTAAAACGACAAATCTATATTAAGTTAGTTATAATATCAATTTAATGTATTTACTATTAAACTTTAATATTATAATTTTTTTGTGACTATTAAAATTTTTTTTACAAATATAAAAAGTTATTTACCTATATTTTATGTGGTATATAAGTTTAGGGCGAGTCCAAGGCAAAATGTTTTTGCCTTGGACTCGCCCGCATGGGCACAAAGTTTACATCCTATGACCCCAAATTGGTCTATAAGGGCTCTAATATCTCCCTTATAGACCCAAACAATCATTTCAAATTCCTCGGCAGAAAAATCACCCATCAGGGAAAAGACGTCTCGGGCGATCATGTTATAGAGCATTTCAAAAGTTGCCTGGCGAAAATAGATGCCTTGCTAATTTCTGGCCCTCGTAAGGCCTGGATCTATGACAATTATCTAACGTCACATTTGTCATGGCCCTTTCTTATTTACGATTTTACCAAAACCCAACTGTCCCGTCTAGATGCACTGGTGACAGCTAGTTTAAAATCCTGGCTGTCCTTAGCCAAACCAGCTGACCCCTCGACTCTCTTCAGGTCCAAACAAAATTTTGGGCTAGCGCTTAAACTGCCCTCTCTGCTCTACGCCAACTCCAGAATAACCAAAAATTCGATTCTGTGCAATTCCAAAGATCCGGCAATATCGAAGCACGTAATAAGTGGCTGTAGTGATTCAAATGAACTACAAGCCCGCGTAGACTTCCACAAAAGGTTCCTTACTGGAATCAGCCAGAATGGCACTGGTCTGGGGTATGGCAGTACAACCACGAGCGACGTGGACTTGAAGAAGTCTCTTTTGCGGGAAGATTACGACAGCAAGAGTATGGCTCATGCTATTGGCCTTCAATGCCAGAATGATTGGACAACAATTGGTGACTTTTGCATTCCGCCTCCAATGCACTGGAAGGTAATGCTCTATGACTGGACGCCAGAGATGCTGAAATTTTATTTGAATGCCTTTCAGCATACACTTCCAGACCCCAGTAACCTCGCTCGTTGGAGCTTTGCCGAGGATAGTTCTTGTCCCCTCTGTAGCAATACCCCTTGCACAGCTAGACACATTCTAGCTGGCTGCAAGGTGGCCTTAGATCAAGGACGGTACACTTACCGCCATGACAAAGTTCTCGCTGTTATTCGCGAGGTAATTAGTCTCTCAGTGGCTCGTGCCAACAAGGGTTTGACAGTATCCTCCAAACCCCCAATACAGTTTGTGCGGGATGGCTCTAAAGGCAAAAACATTTAACTACAAAACCTTTCTCAATAATCGAGAAAGCTACAGATTGGATTCTGGAGGTTGATTCGGTCTCTAAGCAGTATAAATTCCCTGAAAGTCTCGGATGCACAGCCCTCCGTCCAGATATAACTCTTTACTCTCTATCTCGGAAGGTGGCTCTTATTGTAGAATTAACTGTTCCATGGGAATCAAATATCCCAAAAGACCACGAGTACAAATTAAATAAATACCATGATCTTGCAAATGCCGTAACCCGGAACGGCTTCACTGTTCACCTTCACGCGGTGGAAGTTGGCGCTCGTGGCCTGCCAGCTAAATCTCTATTTCACCTCTTTAAAGATCTTGGCCTTTCCAGAAAAATAATCAACTCTTTCTTAGAAAAATTATCTAAAACTGCGATTTGCGCATCTCAAATTCTATGGCTTCGAAGGGGGAGTGAATGGGTGGCAAGGTGAACGCTCACATGTGGCAAGACAGCTGTCCTAAACCTACCACAGCCGGTTCGTAAGTCCGGAATCCACTGCTCACCCCCCAGAAGTGTAAAAAAATAGTATTATGATGGGCCCGACTCCGGTCGGTGAATTCCATGGCAGCTCCGTTTGTATTTATTTATTTATATTATTAAGCGAAAGTTAGGTGTATTTAATTATCTATTTATTTCAATATTTTTTTATAATTATTTGGGATATCTGGCTGTCGTGCGTTGTCGATATGACCAGAGCCCAACGGTTGTAGGAGTTATGTTTCCTTGGCGTAGGTACATATGATAGTATACACAGCGTGTTAATATTTAGACCATTTGATAATTAAAAGAAACTAATAGATGAGAGAGGGCTTACCGTTTATACGATCGAAGTAATCAATATGTTAAAATGTATTCGCTTTTATATCCGCAAATCTTGATGCTTGTTGACTAGGAATTCGTGCGAATTAGTTTTTACAATTGTGAAAAACATATTTGAAAGTCGCTTTTTAGTTATTTGAATTCTAAGAAAAACATTTTTGAAAGACGAATTTATCATTCTTATCATCAGGCAAATAGATAATTTTCTGATGGTATAACGTCAATGGAATCTTGGAATTAAAAAATGTCTACTGAATTGAGTGAACAACGTTTAACATTTTTTCATTCTTTTGTTGCGACGAGCGAGAAAATTTAATATAAAATTTCTCGGCGACGGCCATAAAACAGGGAAAAATTGGTCACCGCAATTCGTCTAGAAATCTGGCCGAGAGGGCATTCACTGAATTTCCATACAAAAAGTAGACGGTTAAGTGCAGCGGGACGGACCCGGCAGACGTCGCCCAAAAAGAGGCCGCTTAAGTCTAAGTCACACGAAGCGAGTATTCGCTGCGAGTTCAATCGCCGCGAGTGAAATCGCTGCTTGTGACAACCTACTCGCGGCGACTCAAATCCACTCGCCGCGACTAAAAACGCCGCGAGTATAATTGAACATGTTCAATTATACTCGCGGCGAGAGCGCTACTCGCGGCGAATGGAACGCACGCGCGAGCTGTGTGACAAGGCACTCGCTGCTACGCCATTCGCGTCGTGCGTGCGCCCACGCCACACGTCTCGGACGCCGCGCTACCTGCACTCCACGCTGTGTCGCTTTATTGTTCGCGAGTTCAAAATGGCGGAAGCAAAATCAAAGAAGCAGGACTCTTTGAAATGGGGTGCTTTGGAAGTTATTCGTTTTTTGAATGTGTATCAAAAATATGAAGAATTATGGAACACCAACGACGCCAAATTTATGAACAAGAACGCGCGAGACGACGCTTTCCAAAAGTTGTTTAAAGAGCTGATTGAATTTGGATTTGTAATAGCTACCGCGGATCATCTAAAGAGAAAAATAAAAAATTTAAAAGATGCATACAGAGCCGAATTAAATAAAGTGAAGAAGTCTATGAAAAGTGGTGTAGGAACCGATGACATTTATGTGCCAAAACTAGTGTGGTTCCGTGAGGCATCGTTCCTGAAAAATGTGCTATCAGGGCGTGAGTCATCATCAAACCTGGTAAGTGTCTACAGTTTTTTGTATTTTAAAACGTTTTTATTTTGTACTAGCTGCGGTAGGGTACCCGACTTCACTAGGGAAGAAATCGGAAATCACATTTTTTTGACAGGAACCCAAATTTTTGTTTTGCTAAACCTACGTAGCTTCGTTGATAATGCAATAATGTGGTGACCTTAACCTGATGCTGCAGCCAGGGCAGCCTGCACTCCTTCAACGGCTTACAGCAGACATGTCGTGTTGGGGCTCGTTAGATTTCTCTCGATGAGGGCTCTAACCCTAGCTGGTTTCCAGGGTCTGTCGATGGAGCTGGAAAGTGGTCACTGGAACTCGCCAATTATACAGTTGTAACCCCTTTGTGTTTAGATTCGTTGGATATGTCTCGATGAAGACTCGCTAAAAAGTTTAAAATTTATATATATATATATATATATATATATATATATATATATATATATATATATATATATATATATATATATATATATATATATATATATATATATATATATATATATATATATATATATATATATATATATATATATATATATATATATATATATATATATATATATATATATATATATATATATATATATATATATATATATATATATATATATATATATATATATATATATATATATATATATACATATATACATATATACATATATACATACATATCAATTTCTAATCTCGCAAAAACTCGAAAATGGCTCGACCGATTTCAATATTTTTTTTTTTTTTTTTTTTGTATTCAATAAATATAAAATAATAATAAATATGTGTGGCTTTATAGAGGGGTGTCGAGTTTCTAGACTATCCTAGTTCCTAGAGGGGTGTCGAGTTCCTAAACGAGTTCCTTGATTTTGAGTAAAAATGTATGCTAAAAGACATGGGCCTCCTCAACAATATATTAGCATTATAATATCTAATGTTTTCTGGTAGTTTAACCTACCGAATTCTGGAAGTAAAAGCTTGTTCTTAGTCAAATCATTTATTTTCAATTTAGCATTTACAAATTTTGAACTGCACGTGACTGCCACGGAACAGATAATGTTGTGCGGAAGGCTCTAGCGTATTTTCGCCTCAATGATTCGGCGTCATTCGAGTAATGATTTGATAAATATCCACCTTCATCTCGGTTGATACTCCTGAGTTGCTCGGTCACTTCCGTTCTCCACGTTCCTGGCTGTATCACGTTTGTATGTAAGTCCTCTCTATCAACGCATCTTGGTGGCATGTAGTTTTTAGAGGATATTCGGAGCCAATTGTGAATGGCGCAAGCTGCCTTAACAAGTACTTCTGTTGTTTCTACCTTTAAGTCAATGGGCCGTCGTAAGATACGGAATCTGGAAGCAAGGATCCCGAATGCGTTTTCAGAAATTCTTCTAGCCCTTGACAGACGATAATTGAATATTTTTTCTTCAAGTGTCAAGTTGCTATGACTAAAAGGCTTCAGTAAGTTAGTTCGCAATGGAAAAGCGTCGTCTCCTACACACACTCCTCCCTCTGGCCAGTTGAGTAAATTCATTTCCATTGCCACATTCAAAGTTGACGTTCTAAATATAGTACTATCAGAAGCTCTTCCATCACTTCCAACATCAATGTATCTGAAACAATAATCTGCATCCACCATTGCGAACAATACAATGCTGTAGAACTGTTTGTAGTTAAAAAATGTAGATGTACTGTTCGGCGGCCGTTGGATTCTTATGTGCTTTCCATCTAGGGCTCCACAGCAATTAGGAAAGTTCCACCTTATTTCAAACATATTTTGGATGAATTTCCATTCTTCCACAGTATCAGGAGCCTGAAACAAAGATTTATATTTAATATTAAGCAAGATATATGGCACCGTTCTTTTTTATTGTAACGGTGCCTATGAACGTTCGCCTTAGAATGAATGTCATGCCGGCAATATCCCATTTGCAAATGGCATACTATACAATATAAATTATATTTGCTAATCAGGTATTTCTTTTCATTTACAGGATCTGTCACAGAACGAGACTCCCGAGGAAGACAACTACGATTTTAATGAAAGTGCAGAAAATTCCTTGCAATATCAACGTGATGATGCTTCCGACCCGTTATCTTTAACATCAACCAAAAGTAAGGCTAAAAATAAAGTGATGACCCGGCATGCAGAACCTCGTCCGCCTCCAGAACCTCCAAAGAAAATTTCTAAAACTTCGGCTTCAAGTTTCACAGACTCGGTGTTACAACTTCAAGATATTGCCAGAATGTCTACTGTACAAGAAGACGAGTACGACCGCTTTGCATTACATATTGGAGCCCAGCTTAGAAAGCTACCAGAGAGAAGCTTCGTTTTACTGCAAGGAAAAATTCAAAATTTAATAACCCAAGAAAGGTTACGACACATGACATCTCCATACTACCATAATGAACCCTCTCCAGGATCTTCATATGGTTATGGTACGCCACCTCCTCATTCGCCTAACATTATACGAAGTTTCGTATCGCATGAAGAACCAATCACACCTGACCAACAGGCCAACGTAATGTCAGAAGAATCAGTGGAGCATACCTACGAAGCACCACCGCAACAGACCGACGTCGTAATATTAGGAGAACAACTGCAACAGAACAACTTCGTGATATCAGAAGCACATCTCCAACAGGCTAACTACGTTTTGCCAGACGCACCGCCGCAACACGGCAGCAGAATTACAACTTCAGACAAATTAAAATTAGCAATTAATTCTATAAAGGACTGCTTTGACTAGTCTGCGAATCTGACTAGTATTTCTAAATTGTTTTATATCTGATTTGTTCTCCGACGAAAAGAAGCGCTTTGTCCAGTTTGTTTGTATATTTTTTCCATACAATCTTCTTAAGAGGCCTTCCACATTTTGTGTCCAAATTGTGACATTTTGATTGGTTTTCTTGTCTAAAGTATAAAGAACTTCAATGAAAATATTATATAAATGGATAGATCTATCCTTGATGTAGATTAAGTAGATTTTTGCTTTTCTTAATAGAATTATTAAAAAATCATATTTTTTCGGCGGCTGTTTTCGGATTTCACGCGTAGGAGTTCGACAAAATGGTAAAATTTACTTTAAAAACTAACTAAAATTACTAAATAAATAATACTCTCGAACTAAAAACAGACGATTACAGACTTCTTTGTTGCTGCAAATTTGAAATTTGTACGACAATAAAAAAAAAAAATATGAAAATTTTAAGTTTTCCGCAAAACTAAGAGTTACGTTTGATTTTTTATGGAAATAATACGTTAATTTAGTAGCAAAAATTATTTCAAAAAGAAATTTGAATCTTTATAAAGCTTAGAAAAAATATTTTTAAAGTTTGAATTACTTCTAATATTTCTTTCATATTTTTATAAAACGTATATAAAGCGCGACGGCGGCGATTCCGGCCAAATCAGTCGGTTTGCGTCGCGCCGCCGCGCCGTCGCGTTTCAAAATATGAAAGAAATATTAGAAATTACTCAAGCTTTAATTTTTTTTATGTTAACAAAGATTCATAGTTTGTTTTTAAAACAGTTCCTGTTACTAAATTCTCATTAACATTTCCAGAATAAAATCAAATGTAACCCTTAGTTTTGCGAGAAACTTCAAATTTTCGTATTTTTTTAACCCATTTTTCGTACACAATTAAAAATTCCAGCCCCAAAGAGGTCTTTAATCATCTTTTTTTTAGTTCGATAGTATTTTTTAATCAGTAATTTTAGTAAATTTTTACCGAAAATTTTACCATTTTCTCGAACGCCTAAGCGTGAAATCCTAAAACACGCTGAAAAAATAGGATTTTTTCATAATTCTAGTAAAAAAAACAAGAATCTACTTCCAAGGGCGTCTACATCGAGGATAGATCTATCCATTTATATAATATTTTTATTGAAGTTCTTTATACTTTATACAAGAAAACCAATCAAAATGTCACAATTTGGGCACAAAATGTGGAAGGCCCCTTAAAGTAACCACCGCTTAGTTTCGGTTATCGTCCTTAGAAATGAGGTTTTATTTTCTTAAATATTTTGTAATACTTAAATATAAAACAAAATAAAATGTATGTTTCATTTTACCCTTTAGTACTTAAAGCCGGTTCTTCGGCAGCGAATTCTTTCATAACAGTAGTATAAGTTTCATGTTTATCTCTCCATCCTATCTATCCATATAATCTGTTTATCTCTCCATATAATCTATTTATGAACCCACTTAGTCCCATTATAAAAGACCCAGAATAAAAAAACTTGTTATATACACATAGAATAAAAAAATAAAGGTTTGAAAGTAAAAACAATTGGTTCATACCTGTATGAATGGCGACAAAGCTTTGTAAATTGCATTCAAAACCGTAGGCAAAAACGTAGATATTGTGTTGTGAGGCACTCTAAACAAGTAGGAAATTTGTTTCAGGCTACTGCCACTCCCAATATAGTTGAGTGTTATCTCCAATTTAGTTCTGCATGTAATGGCGTTTCTCATAATTGTGTCTTGTTTTCTTATTTCTGGACTTATTAGTTCAAGTAATTCCTCAAACTTATCTTTCGTTATACGTAGAATATTTCTGTAATCTGTTGGTTCTTCGGCAGCTAATTCTTTCATTAGGGTATTAGAAGCTCCATATTTATCTCTTCGTCCAATCCATTTACGTACCCACTTCGTTCTTTTCTTCCGATTGAGCTTTTTCAGCGTTTGGTCTGCTAATTCCGCGCAAGCCAAACGAATCAATTCTCTGAGACGTGCGCGACGTTGTCCGACGGACGACATTTTCCCGCGGTAACGTCGACCAACTGTAGAAACTCGCGCGGCGCACGCGAGTTTACTCGTCACATGTGACTGAAATAGCGAGCTCATTCGCTGCGAGCAAATTCGCAGCGAATAGATCGCAGCGAGCAAACTCGCTCCGTGTGACTTAGGCTTAGGTGCGGCGGGACGGACCTCGAGGCAGAGATGAGGCAGAGAAAAATTTAAGAATGTAATTTCGGTTAAAATATTGTTATTTCCTCTCAAAGAGAAGAGAGCTTTAAAAAGCAACAGAAAAATAGATAAAGGGAAGCAAATTCAAGCAATATTGAAGCTTCGCCCACGATCGCAGCATCGGACGAAAAAATGTTACGCCGAAGAAAAATCTGCAAAATATCCTCCAGAGGCAAAATAATTAAGTCCAAAGAGAAAGAAACAGTTGAAAACCTATAACTAAATAGGAAAAGTCGAAATAACGACAGAAAAACAATATCGGCGAGCGCCGAGCCGAGCGGCAGCCAATCAGAGGCCGCCGGCAGCCGCCGGCAGAACGGCCGCGCGCGCGCAGTATCTCCACGCGGCCGGTAGGAATTTTCGGTGCCGCGCGCTCGCACCGTACGGTCGTCCGCTCCGCTCGCGCCGCGCCTAATTTATTTTACCGCCGCGCGCCATACCGCTCTTGTGTTTGATACTGTTGTAGCGTTGCTCCAGTTCATTCAGTGTTAACCCCGCGCCGTCGATTTTCTCCGGCCCGCCTAAGCAATCGGTTCGTACGCGTTTTCAGTAGTAATACAAATAAGGTGTACGAGCCAGGGACTTTTTTGTTGTTGTTTGTTTTTGCTCATAGTGACAAGTGAAAGTGACAATGCAGTCCTCCAAAGACTTATCGAAGCCACAGCGGCCTATGATATGCCGCAAATACCGCCAGCAACACCCAGGAAACGAGGCAGGGACCCCGCCTCACCCGGAGCAGAGCTTGAACGGGACTCGCAATGCCGTCGAGCCGACTCTTTCGGCTCAGACGGCGAAGCTCTTCATACGCTTCCGTCTCCGGACGACGAGGATGCGAGGAGCGAGCTGGCTGTGGGGCCTACTTACGCCGAATTAGCGGCTAGAAAGTCTCCTTCGCCGCTCCCGCGCGCACTGACGCCTCCAGCTCAGGCTCCGCAAACACCAAAGCCGACGCCGCGTACTCAGCCAATAATAGTGGAAAAATTGGAGAGGTGGCCATCTCACCTCAAGGCAATCCAATCCAGGCTGGGGAGAGTGCCCAACGCAGCGCTGATTGGGAACGGAGGATTCCGATTCCGCCCGGCGGATGACGCAGAGTACCGCGTCATCCAAGATTATCTTCACTGACTGGGACCGGCGATAGCGTGGCACACGTACACCGCACCGGCAGGAATAGACGCTAAAATTGCTATTCGAGGCCTTCCAGAAAACAACAACCAGTGAGGAGGTCATATCCGGCCTAGAAGAGCGCGGCTTTGAAGCCAAATACGTAAAACGTATTCACGGAGGGCGGCGAGCCCTTTTTCATGTCGTGCTCAGGAAGTCAGAGCGCTGGCGCGAAGTATACAACCTGACGGATATATACTTTGTCAAAGTGACAGTGTAGGCCTGGAAAGGACGGAAAGGCCCGAAGCAGTGTCATCGTTGCCAGCGATTCCGCCACAGCAGCCGCAATTGCCATCGGCCCCAAGTATGTGTCTGCTGCGGCGAGGAACATGCCGCGAAAGACTGCCCAAGGCCGAAGACAGTCCAGGCAACGTGCGGCAACTGTGGGCAAGGCCATCCGCCGAACAACCGGAGGTGCCCCAGTTTTCTGGCGGAAATCCGCCAGTCGTCGCGGCAACAACAGGGTGCACCGCGAGCTGCAGCGGCTTCCCGTCCGAAAGCATCGCTGCGAGGTGCCACGCCGTGCGCCGCGACCGCGACCGCTGCGCCCCCGCCTACGACACCCCCACGACCGTCGCCACGGAAACCGGAAAGACCGCAGTCGAGGCCCCATCCTGCCACAGCCCCTCAGCCACAACGACTCGCCCAGAAACAAAAGCCGGTGGTGAGTCAAGCTGCCCCACTATCGTGGAGACAGAAATCGACGCCGGTAACCGCCCCGCAGCAGGCAGCTGTGGAGTGAAGGTGAATCGGCGGCGCTCGAAGTGGCCGAAGAAACCCTCTCCTCAAAAAGAGGAGGTGAAGATCACCACGGAGGCGACCCCCCCGCCCCCTCGCTTCCAACCGCACGTGATTCGCTCTGCTACGCAAGAAGAGCTAAAAATCACGGTGGCAGACCTGCTGGAGCTGGTCAACGACATGATGATGAATCCAGCTGAAGCCACCATAATTCTGTCGCGCACCCTGCAGCGCCTAGCGGGGCCGTCGTCCGTCCTAAAGTGCACAGCAACGCCTCCTGCCTCAGCAGGCCACTGAGGATCGTTCACTGGAATGCGGACGGCATTAAAAAGAAGCTCCCAACGGTGCGAGCCTTCCTGCAGGAGCAGCAGGTTGACGTCCTCCTCGTATCGGAAACGAAGCTCCTGAAGTCCGTCTCGGTACGAGTGCCCAACTACATCGTGTACCGGACGGACAACGCGACGACAGAAGGTCGCACGTACAGGGCCACAGCCGTCTTCGTGAGGAGGACGATGCTCCACCAACAGATTGACTTGCCGCAGCTGGACTCGCTGTACGCAACGGGCATTCAGCTGAAGAGCCGGCGGAGTAGATATGCGAATTCTTGCAGTCTACAAACCGCCCTCGCCGTGAAGTTCGTGCCGTCGAGTATCTCCGGTTCGAAATGCAGTCTGCCGCCAACTCCGCCGAAGTTGCTGCTGCTCCGCACTGCCCAACAGGGACTAGGGGCCTGGACATGCCGCTCATTCCGATCGCGACACCGAGGAAACGCGTGAGAGACCCCGCGTCTCCAGAAGATGAGCGGCCGAGGGAGTCGCAGCGCCGCCGAGCCGACTCCCTTGACTCCTTCGTCGATCATAAACAGATCTTCGACTCGCCGGAACCCTCGGACACCGAAGACGTGCCTACCTACGCCCAACTAGCGGCTAGGAAAAGCCCGACGCCGTGCCGCAGCGCCGCAGCACCATCACCACAGCCGCCCGCGCCACTTCTACCGAAGCAGGCGCCGCGGACAAGCTCGTGGACAAGCTCGATAGGTGGCCCGACCACCTGAAGGCTCTCCGCGTGAAGTTGGGGCGCGCGCCGAACGTCGCACCGCTCGGACGAAGCGGTGGCCTCAGATTCCGCCCGGCCGACGACGCAGAGTACCGCGTCGTCCAGGCCTACCTACACACCCTTGGCAGCTCGGTGGCGTGGTACACCTACACGCCGCCGATAGAAAAGGACGCCAAGATAGCCATTCGGGGCCTCACGGCTAACACGACCCAGCAGGAGGTCATCGAAGGGCTGGCGGCCAAAGACATCGAAGCAACGTACGCGCGCCTGATCCATGGAGGGCGGCGCGCGCTGTTCTTCGTTGTCATTCGGAAAAACGTGGGCTGGCGCAAGGTATTCAGTCTCCCGGACATCTGGTACCTGCCGGTCACCATCGAGAGCTGGAGAGGCCGGAACGGGCCTAAGCAGTGCCACCGCTGTCAAAAGTTCCGGCACAGCAGCCACAACTGCCACCGGCCGCAGGTATGCGTTTGCTGCGGCGAGGAGCACGCTGCCAAAAACTTCCCTCGGCCAAAGACCGCCCGTGCAACCTGTAAAAACTGCGGGCAGGAGCACCCCGCCAACAACCAGCGCTGCCCCAGTTTCCTGGCGGAAATCCGTCAGACGACGCGGAGTCAGCAGGGAGCTCCGCGAGCAGCAGTCCCCGCTCCTCCGCGAGCCCCACCGCGAAGCTCTCTCCGGGCGCTTCGACCGCAACGTCGCCTTCTCCACGCCCAGCGCCGAGGAAGACGCAGGCGAAGCCCCAGCCTGCCGCCGCCCCTACGGAGCCCTTGTCGTGGAGGAAAAAGCCGGCGCCACCGACCACTCCACAGCAGCCAGCTGTGGAGAGGAAGTCGAACCGGCGGCGCCGCTCGAAGCCATTACAGCAGCAGCCATCAAGGCCCCATCCGCATCAGGTGGAGGGGATGTAGGTCGAGGCGGCCGCCCAGTCCACCAGCTCCCAAACGCCCACAGCAACCACAGCGTCCGCATGCACGCAAACGGACGAAGCGAGTGCGACTACACCGCCCCCACAACCCCAGCCAGAAGAACCAGAAGAGCCAGAATACCTGGACGAGATGCGATTCATCGCGAGCGACGAACTGGTCAAGATGAATGTAACTCAGCTGCTGGAGCTCATTCGCGCGTGCCAAATTGGCACGAAGGAGCAGAACACCATGCTGCTGAATACGTACCTTCAGTCAGACCTACCTCGTGCCCCGAGACTAGCAGAAATGTTGAAGTTTGCCTCCAGGTGAATAGCCCTGAGACGCCATACTCGCGAAAGCCGGGCCAGTGGGCCCGATTCAAGAGAAGCCCCACGAAAAGGAAAAATGCCTAGTGGTAGACGTCACAGGCCGTTATAAATGACCTGTTGACCGATTTCGTTGATTCGTTGATTCGTAGGAATTCATTCGCTGTCCGTCTGTGACGCCGGTAACAGGTGCCCTCCCCGGCCGCTCGGGGAGTTTTGGCGTCGCGCTGCAAGGAAAGAGTCGTCGTGGAAGAGTCGTCGGGGAAGAAGTCGTCGTTCAGTCTGGGAGACTGAAAAGGCGCAGTGAGTGGACATCGCCGCTTCGGGTCGCCGGATCTTCGGGACCACGGTCTTGGCAACGGGCCAGGCCGCGCCGACAGCGGGAGCGACGAGGGGACGACGCAGCGACGGAGCAGCAGGGAGCAGCAGCCAGCCGGAGATGTATCGCCGCAGTGTGAGGTACATGTACTCGGTATTTCGGGGCGAGGCCAGCGAAACGTGGACGCCACACCGAGCCGCGGTGAAATCGTTCACTGCGCCGCGCCAACCTAGGAGTTGGGTGCGCCAGCGACTGTGCGGAGACACACCAAGCCGCGCCGTCTGAGCACCGCGCCGCGCCGACAGCCAGCCAAGCCGTCGCGCCGTCACGCCGCGCCGACTAAAGGAGTCGGCCACGCCAGCGATAAGCGCTTGCTGGGAGCAGCGCTATCGCCACCTGCGCTGAGCGACTGTCAGCGACGTCGCGCCCTACGCTCGCCGGCGCCAGCAGCGAAGCGCGCCGCAGCCACGCCGCATCGCTTCGAGCCGCCGACACGCCGCTTCATCAGCCAGCGCCAGCACCGCCTTCATCACGCTACGCCGCCGCACCGATCGATAGCCTGCCTGCGCACGGGTCGACCTGCGAGCCGCGACGCGAAAGCCGGGGTGAACATTTGACATTTTATGTGATTTTTGTGACATTTAGAGTGAATATTGTGGACATTTTGTATGCTAAGTTAGGTTATTTAGCTATACGTTTGAATTCCATTGTGTGCAATAATTTATATTGACATTATTTTTAGATTTGCATCTAATTTAATACTTGTATAGCGGTTAATATTTTGATTTATTTTGATTTTTTGCATTATTGTTTAGAGCCATGTAGCCATTAAGTTGTGAATACACACAATTTTGTGAAGTGGAAGGCAGTGTTTTATTAGTGCCAGGGAACGGGGAATTTACGGTAGTAGTGCGAACTGAGGTTATCGAAGCGCAGCGGCGACGTGGCTGCCCGTAATAGGGCGAGCGGCGATCGAGTGGGGGGACCTCTATTTACAGTCCTGGGTCCCCACTGACCACTGATCGGTTTCGTGCCAGGGGCGCCGCATGTTGTCGCCAAGTGGGCGCAACAGCATTGTTCATCAGCATGACGTATCACTTCAATTTTAAATATGAATTTATATATTTTATTTATAAATATATTTTAATTAGGTACATGTTTATTTATTCAATGTATTATATTCTCCTTTTTTTTTATTATTTTTTCTTCTTTTGAACATGTTTTCTTCTTTTAAACTTGTATATGTTTAAAATGTTTGCCCTAGAACCAGTTTTCACTTAGTTGGGCGACATGGTACCGACTGTCACTACAAGCGTGACACAACTTTCAGGGGGTTTATTATTTTTTAAGCTAAATTTTATACAATACATATGCTAAAGTTTCGAGTTCTTTATTGCATCCACTGTCTGTCTACTGATGAATTATCAGCTTCACCAAAACACTTTGGGGGTACCTACTAATTAAAATTGCACCTTTCCTAGTACGCCAGTTGTGTACCCTAGGTTTCCTTTCCTATTACCCTAGGTGTCCCGGAATCTGGTCTGCTAGCTGTTACACCGGCATTCTAAGGCCAAAATACTGCCTGATCTGAAGTATCAGCTTTTTCAAAACTCTTGCAATGTTTTGTCGCTGGCCCTTGGACCAGTATATTTACAGTGAATATATGGCTTGCACCTTTTGAAAAACAGTGTCCTGTAGGCTTCATTATGGAATCTCAAAATTTCAAAAAACTGCAACATATATTTTATTGTGAATCGAGTGTACAGCATGCATGGGGCCCTATTCAAGCGTACTAAACCCTTTGCTATACGCTAATCAAGTCAACCATAGACGAATCAACTTACAAAACTTTTTAAAATAGAGCCCCAGGCTTCGCACATATACCTTATCACGTAATATATAATTTTTTTACTAAACAACTGTATCCTATACGACGTAGCAGAGAGCTGCAAGTTTAAGTATAAAATACAAGAAAATAATGACTATATAAAAAACTTTAAAATAATTTTAAAACTAAATGTCACCTCTAATATCTTCGTGGTATTTGAGTTTTATATATTTCAATAATTATTAATAATATTTAATTATTATTAGGTACATTATTACTATTATTACTAGCTACTTATTAATTATTGCATAAAATAAAAAATATGTAGGCACAGAAAAAAGTGTTACAACACGAAATGAAAGCCAAACAACAACTGATGGCCTATGTGAAAACCCGCTGCGTGAGTTTATTGCAGCCCTTCCGCCCGCTTCGTCTCGCATCTCTGGCGCGACTTATTATGACGTAAAACCAACTACTATCTTCATCTATTACCGTAAATATTTTTTTACCTACAATGAATTAAAAAAGCTGTCTTGAAATAATGTCGCATAAATACCATGTCATATAAAGAGATCTTTCATGTGACATATTATGGTTTATTGTTATTGGAGGGTGGGCACAAATAGTGGCATTCTGCTTAAGAAAGCAGAATGCCACTATTTTCTTTCCTAAACAATTTTTACCTCTGCCATCTCAAGGTAGCACACGTTGACGGTACTGTGGGTTCCATTCTTATGAATGAATTTAAACTAGTGTAAACCCAGTTTTATTTGGCTGTGAATTTGACAGCTACTAAGGCGCGTTCTTTTCGGCTCTGCGGTCCACATTCGAATGATAAAGAGCATGCGATGCAGCAAATGTCAGCACGCCTCGCCGTTATGGGCCATTTACACTCTCGCGCGAGGCGCGAGGCGCGAGGCGAGACGCGAAACCATACCGTAAACAAACGGAACAGAGGCAAAGCTTTCTAGCAAAGTAGGTAAACATTTTGTACGCTCGTTAGAGCTTTGCCTCTGTTCCGTTTGTTTACAGATGTGTAAACAAACGTGCGCAAGAGTGTAATCGCCCTATTACATTCAGTGTGTCACAGAATAGGCAGAGGAATGTATCATGTATGGAATTCGCAGACATTCTGCAGCAAGTGCCATTGAAGCGGCTGCTGCGTTTGGTGTTGTAAACATGGTCGACATGAATACCCCGAAGAACTGTAATTTTTAATAGTTTTATTATTTTAAAACTTCTAATACAATAGAAAATTTTGAAATTTAGTTAGATATGATATGATGAAATCTAGTTATATAATTCTGTTTTACTTTCCCGGCAGATGGAAAGTATTGAGAACACATCTGTGTGTGTATGTGACTCTGTGTGTATTTATCGGAGACGAATAATCCATTTTGACCCCCCCCTCCCCTCCCCTGAGATGATTTAGACCATTTCAAGATGGGTTAATCTGTGTGTCTGTCTGTCTGTCTGTCTGTACGTATTCCTCCACGAAAGCGCCTAAACTCTTCAACCGATTAAGCTGAAATTTGACACACAGGCAAGGGTTGAAAATATTGGCAAGAGTTGGAAATATTGTGGTTGAAATCGGTCCTCCAGAGGCTCCCTAGTCATTCTTCAATCTCGAAATATTGGCCTTAGAGAATTGAAATTCGGTACACAGATGCCTGATAGGGCCGAAATTACATTGTAAAATTTTGGTGAAACGAAACAAGATGCACAAATAATTTGTAAAGTCCGCTATATTTATGAAAATAGTACATCATATTGGAAAAAATCTCATTTTAATACCACGGAAAACACTACAAATTGGGTGGGGTTGGCCTTGTCTACTTGCTGGGAAAGTCTTGTGGTGACCCAACCGATTTTTTTTGGGTCACCTACTGACTAAAAAATAATATTTTACTTGTATTAGGTACTTTATGCTCACAAGCAAACCTTTTAGGGTGGTCATTCTTGGCGGGCGATATGCCAACTTTCCGCGATTTTACCATTTTTTCTCTGATATTTACTGTTTAATTGCCGTAAAACCGAAATATGGACAATTTCATAATCTGTAAACACTGCTTATTTTGACGTTTGCGGTTTGACAACCACCGATTTTCTTTTTGACATCTCGTCAGTGCAGCAACTTCTCAAATTAAAAGGCGTCCCGTTAGGGCGGCGCTTTCGACCCGGCATTCCCGAAACGGAACGCACCTTAAGAAACGTCAAAATACGGTCGATCGAGCGGGTGCGACGAAGGCTACCCGGAGACCTCCGCAAATAACTTTTCTTCCATATCCTTCGCTTTCGGACGCTTTACTTCGATAAAAACACGCAATAATGGCGCTTGCTTGCAGCAGGTAAGCCCTGTTCGCTTATATCCGTATATTTCGCTCAATATTTGTCCATTACATAACCGTTTGTTATTCTCTATTTCAGGATTCTGACAAACGGCTTACGATGCCAGCTGCGCTCGAATATGATCATTCCGGCGCGTTCTGTCTTGATAAAAGCAGAACCAGCCAAAGATGTGCCTTACGAAGGGCATGATGATAGAAACATGAAGTTGGGCAGGCCCATGTCGCCCCATATCACCATTTACGCTTTTCCGGTGCCCGCAATGACTTCTATCACCCACAGAATAACAGGTTAGATGCGAACATGTTCCGCACTTCACGTGCTCTTGTAATGTAATTCTGCTTCATCTCATCAAGATATTATTCCATTAACCGTTAAGTGCTTAGCTGGCCTACCAAAGTAAACCGTTGAGTGCTATAGAATGAAACGAAGATAGAAAATTTCCAAGCAATACGCTAGGTCTAAGTACTAGTGATATCTACCTGTGACGATTTGATTTGAAGCAATTGTTACGTTTTGTTATTACACGCCTCTAAAAAAAATATCTAAAATCGCTATTTCCGCATCTCAAATTCTATGGCTTTGAAGGCGGAGTGAATGGGTGGTAAGGTGAACGCTCACATGTGGTAAGACAGCCGGTCGTTAGTCCGGAGTCCACTGCTCACCCCCCAGAAAAGTAATAATAGCATATGATGGGCCTGACTTCGGTCAGTGAATTCCATGGCAGCTGTTTGTATTTTATTTTTTATTTTGCTTATTGTTTTGAGGTAGGTTGTAAACATGGAGATGAGAAAAAAATCAAAAATATTTCACGCATTTCAATTTACTAAGATAACCAGTTTATGTTTTGATCAGAAACCTTCAAGTTTATATTTTTACAACAATTAATTATCAACTTTTGAAACATACACCTCATTTTAATGACAATATTACAAAATATTTGTCATTTACACGCTAAAGTCAATAGCGCATTCATTTTGACAATGTAAGACCGATTTCAGTGTATCAAACAGTAAAAATATTAGATTTTTACAGAGAGCAGAATGGATTTAAGGAATGGGGTGCCCAAAAAAAACCGTAACTTCATAAAAACCTATATTTTATTTATTTTTACAAATCAACCTTCAATATACTCCATTTAACTTTATACACATGTCTAATCAATGATTCCATTGTTGGAAACGTTGTTTGAACTCGTTTGTCGGTATGGCTGCGAGCTTTTGCGTCGTTTATACTTTCCTTGCCCAGGGGAAAGTATTGTAAATGCGCTAAAAAAAAATTGAGATGAAGATGGAAATATCTATTTTGACGCTCTCTGAGACGATTAGGACCATTTCCAGACTGAAGTCTGTGAGTTTTGTGTGTGTCTGTAGCGCCTAAACGCTTTCATCTGATTGAGCTTAAATTTGACATGCAGGCATCATTCGGTCATGGCAAGAGTTGAAAAGATTGTAGTTAACCCTTCAGGCCTCGGCCCCTCAGCCGATTGACAAGTTGATGTCCCAAAAAAATTTTGTAAAAATTAGTAAAAAAATTGAATTATGACACTGTCTCACCAAAAACATTAATTACTGCCAAACCACTGTACCCATAATTAAAATGAAACATATTAACATAATAAAACATAATAAAATAAAGCAAATTAAATTAAAATAAAATTAAAACGGGCCCGTCACGCTGAATCAGTTTGTGGCCGATATCGGCCAATCGGGGCTTGAGGGGTTAATTAAAATCGATCCACTAGAGGGCGCGCTAGTCATAATTCGATCTCGAAATATTGCAGTTAGGCTGGAAGTTTGGTACACAGATGTGTCGTAGGGCCAAAACCACATTGTGAAATTTGGACTGGAATATCTTATACAAGACACATTTTTTTTAAATACCGCCATATTTAGGAAAAAGTAAATACTACATCATATTGGAAAAATAGCCTTTTTAATACCACGGAAATACTACAAAATACTTAAATATACTACTCTTGCTATCATAGTCACTGGACACAATGAGTTTGTAGGGGAGGGGTGGTGGTGGGGGCATTGGGGTTAAGGGGTTCGGCGCACGGAGGGAAGAGTGGGGGAGCTGTTGGGGCGGGGGGATGTTTGTCTGTTTGCCGGGAACGTCTAGGGGTGACGCAACCGAAAGCAACAAATGCACTGAACGAAAAAAAGAGTTGCTTCACCTAGTGGCATTAGTGTGTACCAGGAAAGTGCCGCTCACAGCTTTGCCATTCCGGTTACGTTTGGGTACCCCCCTTGTAAATTTGAATAAAAAATGGTAATTATTTTTTTGTAAGCTTTTAAAATAGCCTAAAATAGTTACATTCTTATAAACGGACAGATATAATTAATAACGTGTCATTGTATCAGTTTTTTAAATCCACACTAACCAAATATCATACGATTTCAAATGAACAGTTTTTTTTAGAAATCTTTTTTAAAATATTTATTTTATACGAACAGAAACATGTGGTGTGAAGTAAACGATGTCCCAACAATATTCACATGACCACGCTTTGCTCATACGCAACTAGGCTTTGACATAGTTTGCAGAAGTTCGTTTTCTGTCCTTGAACGACCTGTCGTCAAAGAGCAAATTTTTAATGTATTTACCAAAAATCGCCTAACCTGACAATGTAGCTGAAGAGAGCCTGAGAGGTAGCCTAATCGGCGACACAGTAGCCGCACGCCTTTTTTGGTCGCCGATTAGTAATTGGAGGTACCTAGTCTAAAAGATAAAATTTTGCCCAAACTGGAAACGCTTGTGTCTATAAATAATAAAATACAAACGGGAGCTGCCATGGAATTCACCGACCAAAAATCGGGCCCATCATATATAATTATTACACTTCTGGGAGGGTGGATTCCTGACTTACGACCGGCGGTGGTAGGTTTAGGACAGCTGTCTTGCCACATGTGAGCGTTCACCTTACCACCCATTTACTCCCCCTTCGAAGCCATAGAATTTGAGATGCAGAAATCGCAGTTTTAGATATTTTTTTCTAGAAAGGAGTTGATTATTTTCCTGGAGAGACCAAGATCTTTAAAAAGGTGAAACAAAGATTTAGCTGGCAGGCCACGAGCGCCTGCGTATAAAAACGAATTTACCACGAGAAGTTTCTACTACTGGATGTTTCGGAAATGTTGCAAGCGTCGTTGTTTAGAATAGACTGAAGTGCCATCAGTCGTCATCCGATGTTCTGCGGGTAGCTGGCAAACTGCTGCTGTTGTGCGTTGTGCAGTCTACCCTGGACAACGACGGTTGCAGCATCGCCGAAACATGAGGTGCTACAAACTTCACACGGTAAATTCGTTATCTTATGTATAATGTCAAAAAAGCGAGATAGTCTTCAATTTCATAACACTAGTCTCGCTCTGTTTATTTATATTTTGTTTCCCGTTTCAGGTATGGCTCTGGCGGGCTACGTCATGGGGCTGGGGTCCGCCTCGCTCGTGCTGCCGAACGACATGAGCCATTACCTCACGATGCTGGAAGGTTTGAACATGGCACCGGCGACGCTGTTCGTCCTCAAAACGATCCTCGCCTTTCCCTTCGCTTACCACCTCGTCAACGGAGTCAGACATCTCATTTGGGACACGGGCAAATACCTCACTCTGAAGGAGGTATACACGACTTCCAATGTTGTGATCGCACTCACCGCTGTCCTGACTATCGCACTCGCCTGTTTGTAAAAAAATAACTACTTAGTAACGGCAGTCCTTTTAAGTCAGTTTTTACTAGTGTCTAGTAAGAAAACACATGCAGTAAAAAAACTGTGTAAAACAATTGCAATCACAGAATACCTGTAGTGTATTCCAAATCAGTTGAGAATGTTTGTCAAAAAATCCAGTTGTTTTTTCTAGCTTTCATTTCTGTCGGTCTACAGTGGTTTGTAATCACTGCAGCCCGCGGTCCGCTGGTATGTGGGTTATGTAGTTATGTTGCTTCGCAACAAAACGCATCCACTGCGACATGCCCGCATGACAATAAAAGCCAGAACGACGACCGAGTTGAATAGGTAGGTGTATTTCTCAAAAGAAAAAAAACAAAATAATCTAAAAAAAAACATGTGTATTTTTTCATGTGGTTTTAATTACAGCAACGAGACTTGACAACCTTTGCCTTCCTTTCTTACCAGCAGCACCGTAGAGTTGAAACAGGTAAAACAATGACCTGGGTTTGTTGACGAGCATTCTCAACTGATTTGGAATACACTGTAAAATGTTTTTCTTGAATATATTCCTAGTTGCCATTAGGTGTTACTAATGCTCACCATGCCAGATTAGATTTTGTTTAACGAACCATTCAGAGGACTGCCCGTTTATCATATGGATATCAAAGCTGCCGAAGATACTTATTTTTCCTTGTTTTATCCAGCAAAACTCAAAACGAAATGTATTTTTATAATTTTTGTTTTTGTTTTAATGTGTAGTCATTCTAATGATGAAATTGTTATATAAAGTATTAATTCTGCAACGTTTTTATTTATTTTAACATACTGGATGCAGAAAAAGTATAAAAAATGAGAAAAAACAAAAATAAAGATCACAAAAAAGGGAAAATATTAGTCAATATAAAAGGAAATCGAAAGCGAATTGTGAGCAGCAGAAATAGAAAAAGATATCCATAACCAGAAGGTCTGGTCAGATTACTTGAGTGACCAATGAAAAAAAAAAGGTCAAATAGCAAATCATCTGAAGATCATGCAAATATTTGCATTGCTTATGCATGCTGTAATATCAGCCCAAATCTTAAGAACTGTGTGTCAGATTAGTATTAAAGTTTTATTTTATTATTTTCATAGTTACCTTCATACTTTTAATTTAAATACTTCTCGCCTGTTATAAAGGACGACACCGCTGTTACATTCGACACCTATTGGGTGTAAATTGTAACAGAATGTCTCGACACTTCCAAAAGTTTTTTTTTATTCCTATAAAAACTGTTTTGTTGATAAAACTGTTTTGATGATACGATAAAAAAACTATCAATTAATATACGCCTATGCAACACATGGGTGTCAATAAAGTGCTAGACAGTGCTTGGATAGTGGTAGTGTTTGGGGGGGAGGGGGGTAGGCGATACTGAAGAACATATTATTATGTACACATAGCTCACATCTGACAGTCTTGCATGTAGACTGTCAGATGTGAGCTCGCTAGTCAGATGTGAGCTCGCCCGCAGCTGATAAAAACAGTCATTATAAAACATACCTCTGTGCTCAGCCGCGTACTATATTTTTCATCATTGAAGAATAAGACCTAAAGGAACAATGATTTGAAATTTGTATAAAATTTTGGCTTAAATCATCAGTAAAAAAATAAGCTACAAAATGTCCATTTTTGGCTATATTTCTGTGCATAGGTTATATGTATGTGTACATAGGTTAGTTCTAAAATATTGCCTGCAGGAAATAAGCTCACCTTTTCTTACCAATAAAGCGTTTTATTATTATTATTATATTATCAATCAATGATGAACGCAGACTATTTTGAAGCCAAATTTTATTGTCGTTTTTCTATCAGAAACGGCTCTTTTACAGCTAAAAACTCGTCAATTGAAGCCTTTGTGCCTAAATTAAAGCAAATAATTGTTTCAAACAGTTTACTACAGAAAGAATACCATTTCTCCAAGTAAGCGTGATTTTTTTCTTGGATGCATGAGTAAAATACTCCTTTCTTAGTGATAGTCATGGAAAAATTTTGTTTAATTCTTTTAATTATAGTCTCGAAATGTTGTCAAGGTCTCATGAATGTCATATGACATAATTGTCTTTTTGAAAAACACATAATTATTCAGAGTTCAAGGACACAAATTTGGATTTAACATTAAAATCTATGTTTCTATCCCCGTTCTCTTAAATAAACCATAAACCAAAAACTGGGCAACAATACGTTAATTTTTTTTATTAATTTTAAAACCGGCCAAGGATCTTGAAGACTGGACGGTTTATAGTCTAAAACCGGACCTCTGGCAACCCTAGATGCAATTCGTGAAATAAAATGTTCAAAAATACAAATATGATTTTTGTTACAATTGATACCAGTTTCCCCTACTCTTTTTCGATCCTCTCCTAGTGAGTTATTTCTGTTCATTTATCGTACAACGGTACCTCCACCTCTCCTGATCTAGCATTAAGCTATAAGAAACTTGATTCCTTTTTACAAAACAAAAATAATATTAAACTTTACATATCAATTCTTTAAATGTAATTATAAATCACTAATATTGAGCCAAGATTTTTGCACAATTTTAGTATAAAAAAATCTTTTCTCATATACTTTACCAAATTTCATGTTGAGAAGCGACATACAATAGCTATAATACGCATGACAATTTATTTGCATTACATTTTCAAACTCTTGTTTTCTTCTTTTCCATTTAATTGATTTTTAATCAGCTATAATAATTGCAATTTTCATGATCGATTTTCAAATTCTTTTTTTTCTACCCACCATTTTAAAAGTTTAAACACATTAACAACTAAATATATTAAGAAATACTAAGTTAGAGGCATAATTCTCAGAATTCTAAGACACTTTTGTTTTCCATTCTAGCATTAAGATTGAAATTATGTGTGATAAAATTTTCAGATTATAACATTTTTAATTTAAAACTCGCTGAAAGTGTCCAAAAGTTTGTTTCTACTCATTTGTTACTACTATGAAGTGTTTATATTAATGCATTCGATGGACGGAATTGAAATGCAATTCCATTAAGAGGCTCCCGAGCCTATGCCGTTACACAAATGTAGGTAATTTACACTGGCCGGCAGCGGCCAGGCCTGTGTGAGTAAATCGCATACATTGACAACGCTGAACAGACGGTCGCCCGCCAAAGCGAAGTAACCTGCATTTTATAATTTTATTGCTCATTGCAAATAACAAAGACTGCAAATTGTGATAAAAGCAAATCCTTTTGTTTGTATTTATTAGACCAAAATAGTCGATTTGACCCGCCGTTCCGACATATTTGGCCCAGCGGACTCAAAATAGCGGCCGTTTTTCAAGATGGCCGCTGATCAACCAAAATGATTTTTCTCATGCTGATTTTAATGACCCATGGGCCTTTTCGGCTATTTTGGGGTCGTATATTTCAAATATGGCAATAAAAATAAGTTAAGTTAATTTTGAACAGGATTATAAACATTTTTAACGAGTATTTACTTTTACGTTACCGTTATGTTATACGCGTCTTTTTCGAGTATTTGCACACTGGAAAAGACGAATCTAAAGTCAAAACTGTCAAAACAGTCAAACGATAGAGTAATTTAGTGTATGCTGTAAGTAATTTCTGAAATTTGCTACCCAAAAACATGGAAAATTTGAACTATATATAGAATATGCGAATGGGTCTTTGACTTCGAATTTTTAGTCGCTGACCTGAAATATGACGACTACATGTGTTTTGAACAACCTTTGAACGTATTTTGAACCGATTTGAACATATTTGTACATTTGGCCAGAAAACTTACACTTATATATTTTTGTACTTGGTATCATCATCAGAACTGGTCAAAATAAATGTACCGTGGACATTTTATACTATACTATACTATTTATAAATGATTGTACTCATTCTACCTTGTTTGTAAGGAATTATTTATTTATATTTATTTATATTTATATTTTCAGCATCATATTTGAAATGTACGACGCCAAAATAGCCGAAATAGTCGGAGCGGCAGGTCAAATCGACTATTTTGGTCTAATGAACACACGTGTGCAAAAGGATTTGCTTTTATCATAATTCTGGTGATGTGTCATCCTGTGATGCCGTAGTAGGGCGGAAGAAACCCCGCGGTGGTTTCGCGGCCCCGTGTTGGTCTTCCGAACTGTGCGAGCTGAGGAAATGCTACAGGCGTGCATACGAGAAATTGGGGGTGGCCCGTAGGAGCTAGCGCGTGGAGGCTTTTTAAAATGAACCTGTCTTCGGCTCGCGGGGTCTACCATGCCGCCATTAAGCATGCCAAGACAAAGTCGTGGAGGCGGTGGGTTACCGAGGTAGGTAACGCCAATCCGTGGGACATGAAAAAGGCTCTACATAAAAACGCCAAAAGCGCCGATGACTTTTTATCGAGCATCGCGGACGGTAACTCTGCTGCCACCCTTGATACAAGAGGCGCTAACTTGCTCCAGGCCAGTGTATCCTGTTCCTATTGAAATGAAGCTGCTGACAAAATTTTCATTAAGCGTAAGTTCTGAACAACTCGTTGGTTTTCTGCAATTCTTCAATGTTAATTTTGCATTCCACATTTTACAAACGAAGTGAAAATCCGAATGAAAGCCTTTTTTTCTCTCAGGCCAGTTGCAAGGTATTTAAATTGCAATTAATTGGAGAATTATGGTGTGAGATTTCTTGCAATTGTTCAAAGAAATAGTTAAAATCTATGATTCTGTATCTGTTTACTGCGCCTTCATTTTTACTTATCTTTTCCTTCTCTACTATGAACTCCAGGTCAAGACTTGTAACCTTAAAAGAAATAAAAGTTTTATTATTACTACGTACCATTTATTTTATTTATTATTGTGTTACAGTGCAATACTAATTACTTACATGTTAATGATCTTGACGGTCTTCATCACCTAAGGCTGTTACTTGTTGACAATAATTGAGTTCCTAAAAATGGCAACCTGAAACAAAATAATCTGGGTCAATAATAAAATTATTATCATTATCACCATCATCATTGACGAACTTATATAATACTAACTCGAAAATCTTGACGATAATATTGATACTATCAATCTGTATGTCTAATTTGATAATATTGATACTATGTATCAATATGAGTATCGATATCGACTACCTCCTGTTTCTTTTTCTTAAAAATAAAGTGTTGCGTTAAAAGCACTTTTTATTAATATTACCCACTGATTGAGATAATGTATATGATATCCTCCGGTTTATGAATATATTATAAGGAATGTACGACATGATTGTAGATAAAATAAATAGTATACTGGGTACGGTGACTAGGCATTAGCTTTAATTAGGAATTTTTCCTACTTACGTACCTGTCTGGATTGTTATTTTCAGTTTCAAGTTCATTTTCCTGTGTAGTTGAAAAGTCCCTAGAGAGAAATGAACCACGCATAAAATGATATGAATTAAGTGTAATTGTTGTTCTGCTTTTTTTATAATAAAATAAAATATATTACGCTCGCTACTACTAACTTTACGCAAAGAAGGCCTGTGTCACTATGGCCGAGCGTAAACGTTACGACCTTTAGTTACTTATACTGCGAGTTTTCGAATTTCAAAATCCGAAAATTGCGAGGTTTCGGATTTTTTCCTGACCCAGGTTACCATACCCTACACACTTCGCATACAAAGTTTTTATATCTGAAGCACCATTTAAATAGAAAATAATAAAATAATCTCTAATAAATTTCTGCTCTGCTAATATATATAAAAGCAAAAATTTCAAAATTGTTTTTATTTTAATTTCGAAAAAATATTTGCTAATGGTTCTCATCCTAAGGCAGTTTGAATTTGAATCCAGTCAGGTAATAAATAAATATATTAAAAAAAAATATCAAAATACCAAAAAATCGTTATACTTATCAATAATTTTTTTATCATATCTCAGCGAGAGAGCGCTCAAATTACAATGGACGCCGTAGCATTTACGCCCGAAATACGTACATATGTTTTCATACATTTTATATTTTATATTTCGTACATTTTATATTTTATATGTTATTTTATTATAAAAAAACAAAGCAACAATCACAAATAATACTTACACTAAAACCTATACTATAAAGATTTGCGAAAATTACAAATAGTGTACTCAAAATTGACAGTACCTATTAAATACTAAATATGAACTATAAGATGTTTTGTACAAACTAAATGAAAAAAATATGTACTGAATGTACTGAATCTACCAAAATTATAATAGTTTTAAAATATGAAACTAACCTTTTTGTCATTAGTTTCTTTTTCTTTGTTTTTTCTTTTCGTGTTTTCACAAAATATGTTTTCTTTCGCTTCCCCATTAACTAAAATACATGTTAGTATTATAATAAGTTATAACTGAGTATTATAATAAGTTATAACAAAGATGCCAAAAACATCCATTAAAAAAACCGAAATATTAAAAAAAATACTTATTGCTGTTTGCTTTTTCGTGACGATGCGTAACGACGCGGTACTGCGGTGTAGAAGAATAAAATATTACGTGAGCGTGAACTGATAAGAGCTAACCGAAAGAGGCGTGCTCTCACTTCCAATAGCAGCAGGGAAGTGAATCTATTTCATAGCGCGCCTGTGTATTTTATTAACGCGGCTAGCCCATACAAAAAAATGTATGGAGAATCTGATACCTGATTTTCTGGGATTTATTGTATAAAATCCTATTACAATAATTGAAATTTAAATATTTTATAGTGAAGATATGTCATTTAACTTTCTGTTATAATAATTTGTAATTCAAATTATTTATTATTTTCCCAGTGAGGACTAAAACCCCGCGCCCATTTTTGTATATTTTCTTGGGTGTTTTTATAAAAAACTACGCAAACTATTGCCAAATTTATTATCTCACCTTATAAATGACTTATTGAAAAAAACGAGTGTTTTTGACACTGCTTTTAATAGCGTAGTTTTAGCGGAATAACTAAAACGCTAGACCCTAATTTGAGAAATTTCGTGCAGCACCCTCTTAACGAAAAATGGAAATGGAGAATTTTCTTAGAATTCTGTCATATTTATTTAATTTTCTAAGATCAGTATTAATGGGTTTATATTTTTTTATATACAAGGCCGCCAATTTCAAAAACATAATAGCGGATGTGTCTCATCAGCTTTTTAAATGTCGGCATTAGGATGAACTATTTTTGCACATAATTTGGTTGTAGTTGGTAGTGTAGTCTCTGAAATATAGTATTCAGTATTCAATTTATAATTTCTAAGCAAAAAGAAACGTTTTTTGTTTTTTCCAAAATATTTTATTAAAAGCTGCTTAAATCGTGGTACTGATTCACCCACTACAAAGACGTCACTAATTAAAAACTCTTTCTGTATAATCTGCTAGATATATGCATTTGGAAATATATGCATTAAAAAAATATATTTTTATTTTTTATTTAAACATATTACATCTATAATACTTGAGCTCCTCTATACTCTCTTGAATATCGGCCAATGCCCTGTGTTGAAAAGTCTTCAGCGGTACATTTTCCTGCACTTTTGGATACCAACGTTTGCACAGCTCTTTTATGGATGACGTGTCGATGATTCGATAATGCAGATATTCATTAAAAGTCGGGAAATACTTTATTAGGAATAGTTTGTCCATGTAAACCGAATTTCCGCACAGCGGGCTCTGCTTTTTGGGAACGTGTTTCTTCACAAAATCGAGAATTATCATTTCAGCTGCGGCCAGGTCCACTGACGATTTACGGCACGCTTCCGTGAGGCCAGACTGCAATGAAAACGATTAGGTTGTTTAATGTATGTCGGACAAGCGCTCTGTCTGTTATAGTGCGCATGCACCTAGAGCTACGGCCTGCAGATCACTTCATGCGACTGTAAACTCCGTTTGTCACTTCATGTACAAACGGAGTGGCTCACAGAGGTCTGTCTACATGTTACTGCTTGGGCTACGCGAGGTGCGCGGAGTTGAGGGGAGGTGTATAAGATACCTAAATCTTATCATTTTGGTAAAGCATTCTTTGAATTTCCCATCAACTCTCACAACGGTTGATTATAAGAGATCACCTTAGCGTGGTAAGTCCGCCATTGTGCAAAATTATCATTTTTGTAGGATTTTTTAAAAAATTATAATTAATAATGATTTCAGGCAATGATAATGCTTAGATACTGAATCGACCTACAGAATCCAGTCTAAAATAGTGGAATGTTTTTTGCCTTTAGAGCGATGGCTTGCACAAACTTTAAAAGGGGTTTGGAGGGTACTGTCAGACCCTTGTTGGTACGAGCCACTGAGAGGCTAATTACTTTGAGAATAACAGCAAGGACTTCGTCATGGCGGTAGGTGTACTGTCCTTGATCTAAGGTCGCCTTGCAGCCAGCTAAAATATGTCTAGCTGTGCAAGAAGTATTGCTAAAAAGGGGACATGAACTATCTTCTGAATAGCCAAGATTTCTGGAGCTGAAAGGGTATGCTAAAAGATATTAAAATAAAAATCATCATCTCCGACATTCAGTCATACATTATCTTCCAGTGCATTGGAGAAGGAATGTAACAGTCTCTAGCTGTTGTCTAGACAGTCTTGCATTGAAGATCAACAGCAGAAGGTCAACAACAGCATATTGTTGCTGTTGTGATTTCCTTGCGTCACATCTTCAGGTCCACAGGTCCACGTTGTTCATGGTTGTACTGCCGTACCCCAGACCAGTGCCATTTTGCCTGGTTCTAGCAATAAACTTTTTGTGGAGGTCTATGCGAGCTTGTAGATCATTTGATTCACTATTGCCACTTACTGCTTCGATATTGCCGGCTCCTTAGAATTGGACTGTTTCGGAGTTAGCAGAACAGAGGGCTTTTTTAGAGGTACCCAAAATTGTTTAAGCCTGAAGAGTCGAGGGGTCGCCGGTTTGGCTAAGGAAAATCAAGATAAAATAGATAGATACAAACTATGGAATACTATGGAATTCACCGACCGGAATCGGGCCCATCATATTATTATTTCACTTCTGAGTGAGCGGTGGACTCTGGACTAACGACTGGCTGTGGTAGGTTTAGGACAGCTGTCTTGCCACATGTGAGAGTTCACCTTACTATGAATATATGATCCATTAAGCCATAGGATCATATATTCATAGTAAAAATATTGAACTATCGAGACAAGACAAAATTGCCATGTACAACTTTTGGCGAAAAGGCCTATGGTTATGTATAAATGCTCCAAATAGAAAACAAGTGTGAGTGTCATATAAGACTACTGATAACCAGTCCCAAACTCGTCATCATGAACTTCTTATACTGAAATATAAAAATAATAACAGTGGCAAATAAAAACATAATCACCTTTTGATGATGTTTCTGGCTCCATTCCTGCATGTTAGTCAAGACACTCTCGGGATGATGGATGGCAATATCGGGACCTTCTTCCACGATGTTCAGCTCCGCGTCAGTGATGATACAAGCTATTTCGAGAATAGTATCTTTGTTGATGTCCAATCCAGTCATTTCTAGATCAACCCAAACCAAGTTATCGGAAGGCGAATGTTGCCCCGCATTACTCTTTAGAGGCATGGCTTCTGTAAAAGACAGAATGTTCTATAGCGATATTGTATTTTTCCCTGCAGCTAATACTCAGTACAGACATTAACATTTACTTGGTAATTTTATTGGACTGCGATCAATCAACACAAATCTTCGAGATCACAGAAAAAAACTCAACCGTGCAAACTTTTTATCTAATCCTCTTAAAAACGTTCTGCAAAACAAAGTGGTGGACATGTGTTATAAACTGTTATTTAAAGTGCCATTTAAAGTTAATCAATTTAAAAACAAACTCGATGTGTACCTAAAAACTTGTTAATATTGCTTATGGCTAGCTAGCTATACAAGATCTGATCTAAACGTATCAGTAAAGCTGCCTGTCCAGAATAAATAATAATAATAAGTAAATCAATGCAAAACTTTTATGCCAACTTTTTATTTTGATTAATTTTAGCTAGAGCCGAGATACAAATAAAATTTATATAAATAAATACAAACGGAGCTGCCATGGAATTCACCGACCGGAGTCGGGCCCATCATAATACTATTTTTTTTTACACTTTTGGGGGGTGAGCAGTGGATTCCGGACTTACGAACCGGCTGTGGTAGGTTTAGGACAGCTGTCTTGCCACATGTGAGCGTTCACCTTGCCACCCATTCACTCCCCCCTTCGAAGCCATAGAATTTGAGATGCGCAAATCGCAGTTTTAGATAATTTTTCTAAGAAAGAGTTGATTATTTTTCTGAGATAGAGAGTAAAGAGTTATATCTGGACGGAGGGCTGTGTATCCGAGACTTTCAGGGAATTTATACTGCTTAGAGACCGAATCAACCTCCAGAATCCAATCTGTAGCTTTCTCGATTATTGAGAAAGGTTTTGTAGTTAAATGTTTTTTGCCTTTAGAGCCATCCCGCACAAACTGTATTGGGGGTTTGGAGGATACTGTCAAACCCTTGTTGGCTCGAGCCACTGAGAGACTAATTACCTCGCGAATAACAGCGAGAACTTTGTCATGGCGGTAAGTGTACCGTCCTTGATCTAAGGCCACCTTGCAGCCAGCTAGAATGTGTCTAGCTGTGCAAGGGGTATTGCTACAGAGGGGACAAGAACTATCCTCGGCAAAGCTCCAACGAGCGAGGTTACTGGGGTCTGGAAGTGTATGCTGAAAGGCATTCAAATAAAATTTCAGCATCTCTGGCGTCCAGTCATAGAGCATTACCTTCCAGTGCATTGGAGGCGGAATGCAAAAGTCCCCAATTGTTGTCCAATCATTCTGGCATTGAAGGCCAATAGCATGAGCCATACTCTTGCTGTCGTAATCTCCCTGCAAAAGAGACTTCTTCAAATCGAAGACTATCGCGGTTGTTTGACATTATAAATAGGATAGAAAAGTTGTACTGCCTAAGTTGTAGGATATAAACTGAAGTTTACCCTAGACAACGGCGGCTGCAACGTCACCGAAACGTCGGGTCCTACAAATTTCACGCGGTAAATTCGTTTTCTATCCTATTTATAAGACTTCTTCAAGTCCACGTCGCTCGTGGTTGTACTGCCATACCCCAGACCAGTGCCATTCTGGCTGATTCCAGTAAGGAACTTTTTGTGGAAGTCTACGCGGGCTTGTAGATCATTTGAATCACTACGGCCACTTATTACATGCTTCGATATTGCCGGATCTTTGGAATTGCACAGAATCGAATTTTTGGTTATTCTGGAGTTGGCGTAGAGCAGAGAGGGCAGTTTAAGCGCTAGCCCAAAATTTTGTTTGGACCTGAAGAGAGTCGAGGGGTCAGCTGGTTTGGCTAAGGACAGCCAGGATTGTAAACTAGCTGTCACCAGCGCATCTAGACGGGACAGTTGGGTTTTGGTAAAATCGTAAATAAGAAAGGGCCATGACAAATGTGACGTTAGATAATTGTCATAGATCCAGGCCTTACGAGGGCCAGAAATTAGCAAGGCATCTATTTTCGCCAGGCAACTTTTGAAATGCTCTATAACATGATCGCCCGAGACGTCTTTTCCCTGATGGGTGATTTTTCTGCCGAGGAATTTGAAATGATTGTTTGGGTCTATAAGGGAGATATTAGAGCCCTTATAGACCAATTTGGGGTCATAGGATGTAAATTTTGTGCCCATGCGGGCGAGTCCAAGGCAAAAACATTTGGAGGGCTTCACTTTTATACAGCCTGACCAGTCGCAGAAAAGCTCCACTTTCTGTAATAGCAGGGAAAGCTGCTTGGGGCTTCTGGTGATGAAAGTTAGGTCGTCGGCAAAAGCGAGGCACGACGAGGTGTATTGGCCGTCTGTTTTAAAACGGTAGCCCCACTTCCTGTCAAACTGGGTCAGGCTTTCCAGCAGTATATTAAAAACTATATTAAAAATCGTCGGGGAGAGGCAACAGCCCTGAAATAGTCCAATTGAATATGGTATAGAGCGGGTAGTCCATTCTTGCGTTTTAACATGGAAAGTCAGACAGTTGTAGTAGGAGGCTACAATGTCACGCACGACTGGTGGGAAGTTGTACCAGCGGAGTGCAAAGTGGAGGAGACTGTGTCGGACTGACCCAAAGGCATTCTCTAGGTCGAGCCAGTATACATTGATTTGGCGTTCGTGCTGTCTCGCATCCTTGATGGCAGCAGCCAGGAGAGAATTGTGCTCGAGGCAGCCCGAGACGCCACGCATGAAGCCTTTTTGAACTGATACTCCAAGGTACTCATTCCGGTGCATGAATTCGCTCATCCTCGTGTGGACTATGCTAAAAAAGATTTTGGCCACAGTGTCTGTGAGAGCAATGGGCCGAGCGTCCTTTGGTCCGGTGCAAACTGGGACCTTCGGAATTAAGATGACTGTCGCTCGGCCAAAATTCTGTGGGACTACACCGCTATTCCATATATTTCGGAAGATGGATCGTAAATATTGCAGAAGGCAGGGGCATTTTTTGTATACTAAATAGGGCATTTTTTGTATACTAAATATGTTGGCCATAAGGCGTAAAGGCCAAATGTTATACTTTGAAGTTTTTAAAGTTTTGCGTGAAAGCGCATCCATACATCCTCACAAACGATCACGTTTATAATATTAAGTAGAATATAATGTCATAAATAAATGCTCTACCGACATTATTTACTTATTTTATTTAAGAGTAGGTACTTAAAGTAACTATCATTTGTCCGCGATTAACTTGCGTGTATTTTAATGTTTATGTAATTTTTAAATAACTGAGATTGGAGTTTAGAATTTTGCTTTTTTCTGCGTGAAGTCCGGCCAATAACTAGTTTATCTTTGCACATTTTCGTACCCGCGGACCCCCCCCCCCCATGTGAAAGCTATAGCTACGCCCGTGCCTGACGCCATATATATCCTTGAAACTATCCGTCTGCCACTCGATCCGGAGTGACCTTAACGGGCAAAGGACACCATGGATCTGCGATAAATTCAATATGAATTACCGCTGACGTCAGGTAGAGGTCGCGCAAACAACCTCAAATCCGAGATCAGACTGGAGTATGGAGAAATCCGTCTAAATCTGGTAGTAAGGGCGTGAGATCAGTCTGCTGGTCCAAGTCTCTATTACTTGGCTGCGCGAAAGTAATAGAGACTTGCTGCGTGAAAGAAATAGATACATGGCTTCGCGAAAGAAATAGAGATTGGGCTGCGCGAAAGAAATACAGACTAGGATGCGCAAATGAAATATAGACCTGGGGGGCTATTTTTGAAAAATTTTGCATGCTAAACTTGTCTATAGATGTCCATGTAAATCAAATGGAACATAGCCAAATTTGGCATGCTAAATTTTCCAAGAATTTCCCCCCTGGCTAGTTCACAGGGTGTCTGAACTAGTGAGCTTCTGATGTACTAGTATTTCAATACATTGTATTACCTGCGGTCTTAGATAAGCTGCGAATTTCCTGTTTATATATTCGAGAAGTTATCCACTGATTTGATAACTTCCTAATAATTGAGTTCATAATTTGGCACTAATAAAACCTACATGGCCATGACCGCTGGAAAAAATAAAACTCTATTTATTCACAAACGCCATTCAAAATCGCGTTGTTGGTTTACGAACGCTTTCTTGAGATTTGAGGTTACATTCTTCTTCTTCTTCTTTTTTTCTTTTTGGCAATCCACCCAATGAGGGTGATTTCTGCCAGGTGGTTATTTTTTTTAATTTGGGAACTTTATTGTTAGTAGGACAGCACTGAAACAGACACAAAACATGCAATAAAGGAAACAGTAGGAACTAGTATATTATGGATTGGAATAATGTTACTAAAGGGAAATGTGGTTGAGGGAGATAAATTTACAGAGGATTTTGAGGACTTTTGGAGAGTTAAGGGAGAGGAGATGGTCCACACACGGTGGGAGTTGAATTTTGAGGGCTATAAGGTCCGAGACGAAATTAGGATAGTTGTTGTTAAATGGGCAGTTAAAAAAGAGGTGGTCAGCAGTGCAGACTGCATGACCACAATCGCATTGGGGGGACGGGAGGATGTGTATCCTATAGAGGTGAGCGGGGGTGCAGCTGTGGCCAATACGCAATCTGCAAATGACTGCTATTTCCTTGCGGCTAAGTGGCTGATGATGGAACCATGGCTTAGGTCGGATCCCCGGCTGTAAGGTGGAGTACCTTTGCGCCTTGATTTTGGATGACAGACGCCACCTCTGTGTCCATTTGTGGGATAACTGGGAATCAAGGGTGGGGAAGAGATCAGAGGGGGGTAGGCGAATGCCGCCCGCAGCGCCGAGCGTACGGGCCGCATTCGCCAGCTCGTCCGCCCTCTCATTTCCCCTAATACCTGTGTGTCCTGGTATCCAACAGAGGATCACCCGAAAGTCGGCTGACTCCAAATTAAAGCATTTTAAACGTATATCATTCTCAATATGGGATGGCTTGTTGTTTAGGGAGGGAAAGCTCAGTTTTTGTTAAAGACTGAGAGAGTCTGTGAATACGACTGTTTTTCCTAACTGAGCTGACTCTATATACTCCAACGCCTTTAGAACTGCCACGCTCTCCGCTGTATAGATTGACGCTGCGCTTGGCAGCTGGACCATGATATGGTGGTCGATATTGTTGTGATATACGGCAGCTCCGACATAATGTCCTTCGTCGGTTTTAGAGCCGTCCGTAAAAATGTAGCTCCAGCCTGGCCAATTTTCGGAAATGAGGGCGTTGAATAGGGGGTTGTTGTCAACCTGGTGATCATCCCGGTTGTTTTTGGTTGGAAGGGAGGACTGGTGAAATATTTGGGGGGGTCCTCAACCTTTCCTCCATTGAGAGGAAAAAGTTGGGGGGGACCGTGTGGCAATAGATCATTGATGAGTGACGATTAAGAAGACGGTGGCTCTTACAGAGAAAAGGCAATTTGGCAATAGGGGTGGCGGCAGCAGACAGCTGTGACGATAGAATTGTCAATTTGAGGATAAGGGGGTGAGTAGTCATGCACAAGCGTTTCAAGTAAAATCTGTCAGCTAGGAGTTGACACCTAAGGTCGACAGGGGGTTCAGAGGCTTCGATTTGGAGAGTGTTGGTGGGGGAGCTCTTCATCACTCCTAGTATAAGACGGAGTCCTTTAAACTGGAGGGAGTCCAATTTTTGTTGGCGAGCCTTTGAGAGAGGATAGGTGACAAAGGTGGCATAGTCGATTTGCGACCTAACAAGTGCATTGTAGAGAAGTCTGACTGTAGTAGGATGTGAACCCCACCACACTCCACATGTCGCTTTTACGATGTTTAGATTTTTTTCACCTCGAGAGGCCACCTTGTCAATGTAGGTTGTCCACAACAGCTTGCAGTCGAGGGTAACACCCAAGAAAGTCGCTTGCGAACTAACTGAGATAGACGTAGTGTTGTACTCTACACTAGTGATGGGCGTGATTCTCAATTTTAAATCACGCAACAATCACGTTACTGGTATTTTTTCACGCGTGATAATAACTGCTACTCGTGATTTTCGTGATTGTACTGAAATGTACTGTGAAACGTTAAGTAACAAAGTTTCGTCAATGTGATAACTGATAACAGAAACGCGCATTATATTTGCTTAATATTTATTAGTAATTAGAAGAATTAGCGTTCAGAAAGATTATCTCTCTTGCTCTTTTGGTGCTAAGCCGAGTTCGTCTTTCTGAAATAATGTTATTTTATTGTTTTAACAAATCATGAGCAAACTCATTTACACGAACGATTACGACACGAGCGATAACAGTGTCCAAATTCATGCGACAACAGTGTCCAAATTCACGTTACGTACGAAATGAACGCGCCACTCATCAGTCATCGTCCAGCCGGCGCGGGCGTTCGCCCAGAACGAACGGCAAATCACTGATCCACTGATCGCCGATCACATCAAGAATGAACGAAACCAAATGAACGGTTCAATTAGGCGCTCACCGATCATCGTTCAGTGGCGCGCCGCGCGGTCGTTCGACGGCGTTCAGTGAGAACGGCCAATCACTGATCATATAATCACGCGTGATCGGTCGCGTCGTAGCGGCGCCGAGTGATGGCAACGCGGTGCTGTTCGTAGCCGTGATTCAAATAGCATGTTCTTTCAAATTCTCGTAACGCGTTCTTCGTGATTGCAAATATCACACGTTATTGTTATTGCTATTCGTGATCACACCCATCACTACTCTACACTGATATTGGGGGGGATTCTACGCCTGGAGAAAACTACAGCGGTGCTCTTCGGAGGAGATATTTCTAATCCAGACTCCAGGAGGAATGAATCCAGGGATGTGAGGGTGTTTGACACGTCAATTAGTGCTCTTTCAAGTACGGCCGCTGACCGATATAGTACTATATCGTCAGCGTATTGAAAGACTCGGCGGTGATTGAGTACTACCGTTTCGAGTTTGGAGGTGTACACATTGTAGAGCAGAGGGGACAGTACACTTCCCTGGGGAAGTCCCTTGAATGCCGAGCGGGTGAGAGAGATTGATGGGGACTGGATATTCAGTTTCCTTTCACGAAGGATGTTACAGACAAAGTACGCCGTTTTAACCGGGATACCAGTGGCAATAAGTCTACGCTGAAGAATGGGGATTTGTACGTTGTCATATGCTGACTTAACGTCCAAGAATACGGCGACAAGGTATTCTTTTCTTAGTTGCGATAGACGAATGTCTGTTGTAAGAATGCTGATGTTGTCTAGTGTACCCTTGCCGTTGCGGAATCCATATTGGGACCGAGGCAATTTTTGGGCGGATTCCAGGTACCACTCTAGCCGATTCTTTAAGAGGTGTTCACAGATTTTGCAAATTGTCGAGGATAACGCAATTGGGCGGAAAGTTCTTGCAGAGGGCTGACTAAACGGACAAGATGAGGGTTTGGGAATAGGAATGATTATTTGACTCCTCCAAGCAGAAGGCGGCCTGCCTCTATCGAAGAAGAGGTTGAGAAGGCGCAGAAGATAGTTAATGATTGAAGACGGAGAATTTACAATAAATGAATAAGGGATGAGGTCCTCTCCAGGCGAGCTATCCACGAGTTGTCGAAGAGATGCTTGGAGTTCTTCGTGAGAGAATGGGGAGTCTAGCGAATGGGGATTCTGCGGTGCGGGAAAATGTGAATCCTGAGGCATTATTATCTTGTTGCTAATGGGACAATACGGAGAAGACAGGTTGTCAGCAAATAACTCCAAAAGGGGGTCGGAGATATCATTATGGTTTTGGGTGGAAAGTCCACGCCTGAATCTTTTTATCATTGTCCACACAGTAGAGGAAGCGGTGTCAGGAGAGAGACTGTGACAAAAACGTCTCCATCCTTCCCTTTTTTTTCGTTTTAGGATATGTTTACATTTAGCAGCAGAATTCTTATAGGTATTCCAGGTGATAAGTGAAATGTTCTCGCGATAGGCATGGAAGGAGTTTTTCCGCTCTTGGACCACTTGCGTACACTCTGAATCCCACCAAGGAGGGGAAGACGGAACGGACTAGCGGGCCGAAGTCTTAGGAACATGCCTGTGAGCGCAATTTGAGATGCATTCGATAAGTGCAGCGTAGCATATGTCTTCTCTCCCCTCCACCGCTGGAGGGAGAGAGGCAGCCGAGATGGTGAGATCCTGTAGAAATTGACTGAAGTCATCAGAATGACGGTCTGCTTTAAAAACAGGACGTCTGCTGGTCGGATTGCCACGACAGAGAGCGAGGTCAAAGTCCACACTGATTGGGTAGTGATCGCTGCCCACAGGGGCGGATAAGGTTCGCCAAAAGGAGACAAGAGCGAGTGATGTAGTGCAGAACGAGAGGTCAACTGCGGCAGGCCTCTCTTCAGGGCGAGCCACCCGGGTTAGAGAGCCATCGTTGAGAAGACAAAGGTGGTATGCGTCCATTACTTCCAACAGAGCGGATCCTCGTCGGTCGGCGAAGTCGCACCCCCAGACTGTGGAGTGGGCATTAAAATCTCCAAGAAGAAACAACTGGCTGCCTACAGAACCGAAAAATGATGTCCACCAACCGTCCGGCACGGATATACGGGGCGGGATGTAGATAGAGGCAAAAACTGTGCTGCTAACCTTCGCAGCCACAATCTGAATACCTGGGCCAGGGGAAGGAACGGGGACAACGGTAAATCGAATGGAGTTCTTAAAGGCAAGGAGAGAGCCTCCTCGACCATCAGTGCGATCTGCGCGTATGCAAGAGAACCCTGGGATATTGAAGATATCCCTGCTGCGCAGCCAAGTTTCTGACAGCGCAACGACTTCCACATTGAGAATGTTAAGGAGATTATTAAGCTCAGCCTTCTATCCGGCGATCGATCTGCAGTTCCACTGCAAGATGACACCCATGATGCGGCTAGATACCAGAAGAGTATAAAATGTATGAGGTTACTGAAAAGTAAAATGAGAGGTTTAAATTAGATTTGGAGGATTAGAGAAAGAGGAATAAAATTAAGCGAGGGGAAACAACTATCCTATGGAAGTTGTTACCCACACTAGGAGATGGGGACGGCGAGGGACCCGCCGTCAAAAGAGTAGAACTCGTCGATAGTGTTGTCGAGTACCGTGACCAGCGATGACATGGTACTAGCTGAGGAAGACTCTGGGGCACACCTGGCCTGCATGGCAAGAAGCTGCTGTTGTGCTGATTTAAGAAGGGGCGCGATGCTGACAAACGGGTTTCTGTGCTGATTTTCAAGACATACACCATTTCCGCTTGAGATAGGGAAGTTATCCCAAGTAAATCTGGGGCTGGGGGACGATGAAGGGGAAGGTACGGATATCCGTTTTTTGTTTCCTCTGGAGTGTTGGGGGCGGGGAGGGTACTTAACAACAATATGAGGACGATAGGATTGCCTTTCAAAAGTTGGCTTTGGAGTAGGAGTGAAAGAGGACGCAACGGTCGAAAAAAGGGCTTTTTTGGGGAATCTTGAGGCTGCTTCAAAAAATGAAACATTCTCGGATGACATCAGATGTTTTATTTTTTTTTGGCGAACGTACTCCTCGCAGTTTGGATTGTTTGCGGCATGAACCTGTGACTTGCAGTTAATACATGCAAGGCTTTCCGCCTTGCATATAGAACCGCTGTGTTCACCAGCACAACGGAAGCAAAGGGGGGTTTTAGAGCGGCAAACATTACGGCTGTGTCCAAAGCGGCAGCAATTAAGGCATTGGAGCACTGGGAGAGAATAAGCCTCTACTGGCAGGGAATTATAAAATAAGTAAACCTTCTCAGGGAGAACCTGACCCTCAAAGGTCAATACTACGATACGGGAGGGCTTCCATACGGGCACCTCACTCGACTTGTCTCTGAAGTTTAGTCGTCTTATTTTGTGCACCCTGATCGGGTTGCACTGGTTGAATCCCTCTAAGAGTTCCTCGTCTGTCAAAGACGAGTCTATTCCCTTGACAAGTCCAGTACGGAAAATGGTGTATGTGGGGATGAAGGCAGAGAACTTATATGCTTTTAAACACGGCAAGGCCGTAAAAGAGTTGGCGTATCCGCCCGTTTGAAAGGAGATTTCAACTCGGCTGCGTCCAATCTTCTTAACCGAGCTAACTCCCTTGACTTTCTTGTCGTATAAAAGTTTTCCTACGGAAATGGCATTTATAGTTGAGTTCTTAACTCCAGAGTCTTCCTGGCCAGTCACAGGGGAATCATGTTGCAAATGGACTATAAATGGCCCAGATGCATCATTTTTATAAAGGTTAATAATCGGTTTGGGGAGAGCGATCAAGGGAGTCACAGACTCGACCTCAATCTCAGACACTGCGTCGGGTACCGGAACTTCCATGAGTTCAGCACGCGGGGGCCTTTCGGACCCTCCCTCGGCGGGGGCCGGAGGGCCGTAGCCCTCCGCCCCCCCCCCTGCCTTATACTCATTTCGTTTCCGACACGCGCTTTTTCTTTGACATGAGGGTATGTGCCGAAAAGAAAAAATAAACCGCCCCTAATTTCGCGGATTTCTCCGGAATTAAGTCGCCTGAAGAGCAATAAAAATATAGACTTCTTCTTCTTCTTCTTCTTGTTTTATGGCAACCACCGATAGTCGGTGCTTTTCTGCCAAGTCGTTTTCGGAGGGCATCTAGGTTAGTTTCACATGCACAGTTACATGTATAAGACGGCACAATACTGAAACAAGGGATACTAATTTATAAAAATGTAGGTACATATAGCATAAAACATGGTTATTGGGGATGATACAAACAAGGAAAGGGTGTGAAATAAGCTATTACACTATACAGAAATATTATTAAGGGAAATAAATTTACATATTACTTTATAAATTTTGGGAGAGTTGAGGGATAACAAGTGGAGAACACATAGAGGGAGTTGGATGTTATATTTTACAAGGTCTGGGATAAAACTCGGATAATTATTGAGGATGGGACAGTTAAAAAATAGATGGTCCAGCGTGCAATCTTCGTGTCCACAATCGCATTGCGGAGACGCGAGAACATTAATACGGTGGAGGTGCGATGGGGTGGAGCAGTGTCCGATCCTCATGCGGCAGATTATCGA
The DNA here is from genome assembly GCA_944548615.1 of Micropterix aruncella. Lineage (NCBI taxonomy): Eukaryota > Metazoa > Arthropoda > Insecta > Lepidoptera > Micropterigidae > Micropterix > Micropterix aruncella. Next base: position 34,604,274 of record OX155957.1, on the reverse strand, counting down.
AATCTCTTTCCGACTAAATGGCTGGTGGTGGTACCATGGCTTCGAAAGGATTTCGCCCTGGATAAGTGAGAACCTCTTGCCCTTTGTGTTAGAGGAAGTGCGCCATCGTTGAGTCCAATTTTTTAAAAGTTTATTGTCTATCGAGGGGAAGAATTCGGAGACAGGCAGACGACAATCGACTTCGGAGCCGAAAGTGCGAGCCGAATTCGCCAGCTCGTCCACCGTCTCGTTTCCCCTAATCCCCGAAAGACTAGGGATCCAGCAGAATATCACCAAAAATATAGACAGTACTCACAGAGTTGAAGTGGGAGGTTGTACACACTGGTTGTACACGTAAGGATACACAGGTTTAGACAAATACACACACAACGCGAGCACACGACGAACACGTCCGACCCAAAGATAATTTAATAATGGTCCGACCGGCACCACGGTGTTAGCCACAAACTTAATAGGGACGTGTGTTAGCAAAGATCCGATCGCTTTCTTGAGGTTACATTCAACTCGCTCGCGTTTTGAGATTTGAGGTTAGTTGATAAATTGCGTAAATGACGTTTATTTAAAGTTCGATTATGGTTCGGCTAGTGGTGGGCGACGTAGCGAACGACTTATCACTGCTATTTTTTTTATACTGTTGCTAATTACGCAATTGCTACCCACGAATTCATAAACTATTTTGGACAAAGTTTTGTTAATTCGGGACAGAAACTATGCTAAGTCTAACATATTACGAATCGGATGGAAATTTCAGTTTCGTAAAAACTAATATACATTTACTCTTCGTTTTAAAATTGCCCAGTCAATTTATACAACCGACATTGGAAAAGGTCAGGTCGTTCTGATTATTGTATATATTCTTACGACCAGTGCCAACAGTAAGAGACAAAATTTGCAGGTTCGAGCGACCTGTGCAAGCTGCACAATGCCCAAAAAACAGCGAATTTTTTGCGCTTGTGTCGGTTTTTGCTATATATTTTCTAAAGTACACCATATAACTCAATATTTCTGGAAGATTTAGCTAAAACAATGACTTCATCACGACTTCATCATCCCAAAAATACTTTCTCTTTTCCGAATACGGAATTTGGCGATCTGGTGATTGTCAATTCAACCTTGCAATATGTATGAGTCCAATATGTAGGTATATACCGGTGACGATGAAATTGTACCTACTCGTGGCAAAGATTCAACCCCCTGCGGATAACATAACGCGTCCCGTAAACAAATTACTATTTCTTAGACATTATAAATAAGATAAAAAACGAATTTACTGCGTGGTTTGTAACATCCGACGTTTCGGCGACGTTGCAGTCGCCGTTGTCCAGGGCGCTGTTAATCGTCATCTGTTGTTCTGCGGGTAGGCGGAAAACTGCTGCTGTTACTCCTCAAATAATAACGATGTTGGGGCGGCAGGGTCGGCGAGCGTGAATTTTGAAAAACCGTCGAGCACACAACACTGACTGTATCCTGTGTCTAGTCCTTGCGCTCGGCGATGGGCATTGAAAACATTTTATGAAGAGGATTCTACGTAGTAGAGAGCTTGTAACCGTCGTCTCTATTGACGTTCGCGGTTCTTCTTATTTCAGTGGCTTCCCGGATCATGCGGAGAAAGTAGAACTGTTCTTAAATAGCACAATGGGAACTTGAAACTGTATCCAGTGGTTACTTCCGCTATCCAATATGTGTTCGCATATCGCCGATTTTTTCTCGTTGAACGTTTTTAACAACTTTGATGTGTTCCATCAGTCGAGTGGCAATAGGCCTTTTCGTTTGTCCAACGTAGGCTAAACCACAACTGCATTTCGACTTTATGCACACCCAGGGTTTGCAGTGATATTACTAAATCCTTTACAGGCCTCAAAGATCAAACTATATCGGCTTGAAGATCGTTTTGATATCGAATTTGTTTAGCATCTTACTTATTCGATATGACACGCCCGTAACGTAGGGTAAGAATGCTCTTGATCTGCTCGGTTTCTGAGTTTAGTCTGTATTAGATCGTGTGCGTGTCTAGTGATATTCCCGTAACCATCCCTCATAAAGACATCGTTTACAGGTTCCATCTCCTGCTGAAAATGCTCAACGTCACATAGATCGCGCGCTCGATTCACGAGCGACGTTTGCACTGAACGTAGATGGTAGGGAATCATCCCGTGTGTGTGTGTGTTTCACTCACTCAACCATCAGGTGTGAGTTTGCATTCAAACATCTGTCCGTTTGTGTGGGCTTCCGATATACTGTGTGACCGAGAGTATTGTCACTTCTCTCGTTACTTTAACATCCAAAAAAGGCAAAGAGCCGCCCTTCTCTAATTCAGAAGTGAATCAGATTTTTTGGGGTATGGAGTTTATCGTGCATTTATAGATATCATTTGTACATCTATAGTTAAAACTACTATAAATGGAATAAAAACGAAGTTACCGAGTGAAGTTTATGGCAGCCGACGTTTCGGCGGTGTAGCAACCGCCGTTGTCCAGAGTATACTGAAGTGTTGTCAATCGTCATTCGTTCTCTCGGCTCTCTGCGTTTTTTTAATGTCGAAGTAACGAGGAGAAGTGACAATATTCCCGGTCATACTTTGGCTGGTAAATCTCATATACAAGCTACACTAATAATATTTAAATTCCGCCATATACTGTAATAAAATATCAACGCCGTCTTCTGGCGCTTAGCTAAAAAACTAACAGTGCCGCCCGAGGCAATTGCAACGGAACCCAACCGGGTTCGTCCATCGGTCAAGAGAGGGGACGCATCAATTTTAATTATGAAATTATTATTCAGTTGAAATCACGCCTTGGCCACTTGCCTGGTAACAACCTTTTTTTTTTATTTCGTGACATTGATTTTAAATATATTGCATATTGCAGAGTATAAAATGTACCTCAATACAAAACTGAAATCACCCCGAAATTATACACTTTTATATTTAGGTAAAATATTGCATAAAATTGCATTGCATTGCATTGAATTGCATAAAAAGATGTCTTATCTACCCGCGACTTTTTATTCATGCACTCGAGTCGGACCACAGGCAGGGGCGTAGCAACCACGGGTAGCAACTAAGCTGCGAGGTGGTTCAGTGCACCAGAGCCCACAGTGCTAGGGGCCCACGAGGCTTTTGATTGTTGGTATAACTAAAATAATGACAATATTTTACGATATCTTTATTTAACTGCCCATTTAACAACAACTATCCTAATTTCGTCTCGGACCTTATAGCCCCCAAAAATTCAGCTCCCACTGTGTGTGGACCATCTCCTCTCCCTTAACTCTCCAAAAGTCCTCAAAATCCTCTGGAAATTTATCTCCCTCAACCACATTTCCCTTTAGTAACAATATTCCATTCCATAATATACTAGTTTCTACTGTTTCCTTTATTGTATGTTTTGTGACTGTTTGTTTCAATACTGTCCTACTAACAAAGTTCCCAAATTAAAAAAAATAATAACCACCTGGCAAAAATCACCCTCATTGGGTGGATTGCCAAAAAGAAAAGAAGAAGAAGAAGAAGATATCTTTATTCAAATATATCTCAATTTCCTCATAAACGCCACATAGACGCAACTTTAGAGCTGTAATCGGCAACGGGAGAACCCGACACCTCAGGCTGTTATAACGATATAGTAGATTGTTCTTTCAGCCGTGAGGTGATTACACAGTGACTCAGGGAAAACACAGTTCACAGTCTAGCTCCGCCAACATGCTTGTAAGAAGCCGACGCCTTACGGCGAGGTACTGGAATGTGAAAACAGCGGGCTAACCACACGCCCTTACTACTAGATTTGGTAGGGTTTCTCCGTTCCCCTGCCTAGTCATGAGTTCGAGGTCGTTTGCGCGGCCTCTACCTGACGTAAGCCGTTATTCAGTTTGAATATTTTGCGGGGCGCGGCGCCCTTTGACCGCCATGGTTACTCGGGATCGGGTAGCCGACGAATCGATTCAAGGGTTGAAGACGTCAGGTCGACCAGTACCCTCCGCTGTCATAGGTAACATACGTCTCCAGACCCCCTGGTTATTTGCCGGCTGGGTATTCAACACCTAGCAAATCGAATGGTGCACCGGAACTTGAACCGCCCGAGATTCCCCCCCCCCCCCCCCAATCCGATCTTTTAATCCCAATCGCCTCCGACTGCAGGGTTACAGTCGTGGAGAAGCTCACAGCGGCCGTGACATGGTAAGACCCTCTTCGAGTAGGCTGCCAGATGGGAGTTGAACCGTGAGTTGTGCAGTCCAGATGACATAGGTTTTTGGCCAACACCACCCATGCTGCACGGAACGATTAGGAACCACCTAGACGCAACTAGCAGAGCTAGTTATATAAACTCCATCTAACGAAATTTGGTAGTACTACTAAAATGCGAGCAATGATGTCTCGCGTGCTGCTTAGAGCGCGATAGCGTCGTTTGTCTTTTTACTGACCCAAAACAGCGAATGGTTAGATTTTGGATATTGGCGCGGGCGCTTGCGGTTAGCAATGGTCCTCTCGTATGTATGCGTGCTTGGGTTATGCGTATTGCATTGCTTCAATAAGAACAAAAACAAGAAGCATTTGAATCAATTAGTTAAATTTTCTTTTTTTGTATTTGCAGACTGTGTTTGAAGCGGAACCAAATGTACGACAGTAAAAAAAACATGGACCAAATATATATTAGTGGCACTTTTACGCAAAAACAACAACAAAAAAGGGGAGAAATAAGCAAAATTTAACCAAACTGGGCAATTTTATGGTCAAACCGAAATCTCCAGACGTATTACTACTCCTACTTCTTCTCAATTCCGGTGCTGCTACAGTCATTGATAGAATTGATAGCTTCGCATATATCAAGGTTCGATGAAAATTAGGTAATTGTATGCTTCGATTGTTATTTAATTGTAATGTGCCCAACAAAATTTTCAGTGAGCAGAATGTATTTAAAATTATATTAATACACGATGTTTTTGTTTAACAGATATACACATTTAATTTGCCTAATTCATTTTTTTTTATAAAATTTATATAAATTAAAATTAGTGAATTTATTTTATATACCTATTTTATTATATTTAATGATTGGTTTAACCATTTCTGTTATAAATCAAACCATTTTTAATTCAATTCAATTAGTTTTGTTTTAATTTCAGGAGATGGGTGACGGGAGCCTAATTTTCTCTTCGCATCAGGGCCTTTGACTACCTAGCTACGCCATTTACCACATATGGCAGTTTATCTACTCTTGTATATATTATATATCGTAAAATAAAACTCGTGAAAACTCATTAATCTTGGCATTTTATTTTTAGAGGATTCAAATGTTAAAAAAATCCGATTAACCAACACGGCAACAATAGTTACTTCGTCGTTCGTTTATAGGCTCATTTTTTATGTAAAAGGGAAGATAATCTTTTTGCTTATGCGAATAAGTGATTCTGATGAAAATATCTTCTAAGGATAAAGAGAAAAAGAATAATTTTCTTGTTGTTGAAAAAAGCCATCGTTTCTATTATCGCAACATATAAAACTTATAAATTATCGAAGCGTCGTTTCAAACGTTATCTTAAAAATTGAGATCTCGGTGGCGAAATTAATTACAAAGCTTACAATTAAACATTATTATACTTATGAAAAATCATAAACTTATTCGAAATTCTTATTTGATGGCTTATACTTAGATATGTCGATAATAGCAGGCGATCAGAAAATAACCTCTATACAAACAACACGCGTATTCCGCTGAAATAACTGACCCATTAGGTACTGTAGATTATGAGATGTTATACAAAAATAATGCAACTAGCCTCTTTACAACTTGTATAATATTGAAGACGCTTCTTTTTAACTTTGTCACTATTAAATACAATATTATAATACAAAAATATCACATGTTACACATTATATATATTTTTTACATTGTCAGGATGTCTGTCGATTTGTGGATGGTCCAGCCTTCTCTAGCTGTGAGCGAGAATTGTCAGTTAAACCTCCGACTGGTGTACTATTAACGTTGTACTTAAAAGTAATTAGCTAGATACGTATCTACTTTTTAAAAATAAATTTCAGACCTCATAAATGTATCACATAATCGTTTTAAGCAGGATGCACTACGATCCAAGCGTTCTAAAAATCAGGATATAAGACCAAAAATGCGAGACGGAATGTTAAGTTTTTTTTAAAATCTATCGAAAATGGCGTTCAATTTAAAAATACTACGTACGTAATTATATTAGTAACGCTATTTACCAATTTGGAAGATCTTTTTAGGATGTGGCATTTTTGATATTGTATCGTAATTTTCTGTCGTTTATATATTATGTAAAGACAAAAGTTTCTTGAGCAGGGCGTAGTGTATAGTATGTAATTTAAACCGATCATATTTCTTCATTCCAAAACTGTCTAAAGCCGTTCAATTTGAAGCATTATAAATAATTACTTATTTTAATTCGTAAATTACAAAGCTAAATAATAAAATACGACAAGGGCTTGTAGATTTTTCATTCTAACCGTAATTTACACTCTACGCGTTTACATACTTATACTTAAAATGTTTACACACGATTCATCGCCGAAAACCAGGATTTCGCTACATACAGCCTTCAATACAACAATCCTAACAGACAGATTGTTTCCCAAAAGGATTCGTTTATTATCTCAATGTTAAAAAATATAAAACATCAATAATGACGGTCAGGTTCCGAGAAGTATACACGCGCAATTACCGAACGAATTCACGGTAACCTATCATTCAAAAGTAGTTACTATCTAATACGATATATATGTCGTATTACATTGCTGATGGACGTACTACGATTTGGCAACCAGCATTTTAATACGAAATGCAACGTGTAGATGGCACTCATCTTTCCTAAAATTGATTATTATCTTTAATATGGCGACTTTCGTGGTTTGACAGTTTGGCGGCGCACTATACACTAACAAAAATATAATGATGTAATACACGGAAATACGCATGTTCAAAAGGGATTACTTATATAATATGGACTGTGGTCCGTACGTATGAATCAACATGACTGGTAACGGTATAGTAACCATGTCACGGGCGTGGTAAATACACCGCACATTCATTACGGTACATAACGAGATCTTGCTTTGCCCATGACAGCATGTCATTACAAGCGTAGCGTAAGGTTATAGTCTTTATACCGTTATTTTCGTATTACCCGTACAGAGGATGGTGAAACATGTAATCGAGTAATGGAGTTTCAACAAAATTCTTTGTAATTCAACAATATTACGATTGTAACATCATTATTATTTGGTATACAGGTTTCAATACGTAGTAATCACGCTTTTTAATGTACAGATCGACAATATGGAATTCTATCTTCGTATTATTTCTGTGATGTAATCAGGCTATAAAAAATGCGATCGATGGCACAATGATTGAACATTATTATTGCTATCATTGGTTAAATTATATGGTTTGTATTAACAATTAGTCCATTATAAAAAAACTATTCATTATGGCCAAATAAATTGCTATTAGTTTAGCCGTTACTGCTGAGCGCCATCTGCATTTTGCCGGCACAGATGGGTTGCCTAATCGTTCTCTAGAGTTTCGCATCCTAATACCTATATATAATCAATGCAATCGTTCAAACGTAGTTACTATTAATATGTACATACATATTGGACAGAAGGCATTCTAAAATACGGCGTCCGACCGCCGCGTGAATTGACTAAATTTTCTTAAGTGCATTAATGTGGCAACGTGGAAAACAGCGTTCAGCGATTGGAAGAACCGTTAAGAGTTTATCTACGTCGCTAAAGAGTTTGTTCCTCGCGTTTTTAATTAAAGACGTGTAATTTAGCACCAACAATCCAAAATCTAGAGCCACCCGGAGCGGGGTTCGTCTAGAAATTGTGGAATCTGGGAGAGAGTGGGACGACAACAGTGGAGGCGATTGCAAAGAGGAGTAAAAGAGATGAAAAGAAGGTGAACGGCGCCCGCGCTACGTTTTCAAATTATATACACTTCTACAACGGGAATCGATTGATATAGTTCTTCCAAGTTACTAAATTGCTAAACTCGTACCCTTATTCCATATTATATGCATAAGAAATCACGTCTCAGAGTCTGTTGGTCCTACCTTGTGTGTAATCTCAGCGCCGTACATCAGTGCTTGTCCTTTCAGGCTATTAAAGTCTCTTAGATACTATATCAACGAATCGGTCACAAGCGCTCGTCCTATGCTATAGCGGAGAATATTAGGAATAAAAACAATAAATTAGAAGAATCAGGTGTCCCATACACCCATAAAATCAGCTGTTCAATATAATGATGAAAATATCAGAAACTCTCTCGAAGCAATTTGTTTGTCTACAACATTTTATTTTAGGATTAAAAATAATAAAGTTACATAATAACTTTGAATTTGTGGTTCGACGCTTTTCGGTTTCGATGGTATCGATTTGATTTCGATATATAAAGCTGTATTCAGATATTATAACAACATGGCACGCGTGCAACGGGGGAATATTTTTAAAATAACGTTTAGGATTTTAATTTATAGTATAAAAGTATCCTCTTCGGTACACTCAATTTTAGATTACATTATCGCGCTTGTTGGGGGTATTTTTACTACAAACAACGTTCGTGCCCTCAAACTTTTTGTGTTCGTCCTATAGGCCGAAAATCCACGGGTCGTGCGAGCGCGCAGCGTGCTCGTAGCTTACTATTCAGAGTATGTGCGCTTCGCGTGCTCAGAGACGGATTGTATTGCTCCATATAATCTTTCATTACTTGTTTTTTTTTTCTAAAATAAAATGACGTAGGTTTATGGTTATAAATGAGATAAAAACGAATGTATCGCGTGAAATTTCGGCGATATTGAAACCTCCATTGTCCAGAATGGATTCAGACAACTGCCCGAGTTTACCCTGGACAACGGCGGTTGCAAATTCGCCGAAACGTCGGGTGCTACAAACTTCACGCGGTAAAATCGTTTTTACCCACATCAAACGACCGCGACAGTCTTCTATTCCATATTATCAGTATGGCTCGCTGATTCGGCTTCGTTTCTTCTAATTTATCGTTTCGAATGTCCTAATTACTGCTCCAATACTAGTCGTGGACGCCGTTGCCGTTGCCGTTGCCGTTTTGAGCGTCGGCCGCGGCGTGCGGCTTGAGCGTGGCGCGCACGGTCTGGAAGACCTTCCGGAAGCCTATCTTGGTGTAGAGGCTCTTGGAGGCGTCGTTCTCGGGCCGGATGACCACGAAGGGCGTGTAGCCGCGGCGCGCCACCTCGCGCGCGAGTCGCCGCGCCAGGAACATGCCGTAGCCCTGGCGCCGGAACTCGGGCTTGGTCTGCATGGAGAACATGGCGCCGTAGTAGGACTGCACCATCCAGGCGGCGAGCTGCCCGCGGCAGAAGATGCCGAACGCCGGCAGCTCGGCCACCAGCCGCTCGAACACCTGCACGCACTCCATGTCGTTGGCCGGGTACAGCTCGTGCACGGCCGACATGTGCGACGGCCGCAGCCGCAGCAGTTCCGCTTCAGCCGGAAGTCTGCCGACAAAAAACACAAATATACGAGAGAACGAACGAAAGATTAAATATAGCAAATGCGATTGCCGTTTCATCATTATTACATAGTATAAAATGAAGCCGAAAATTATATATGTCTGTTTCTCCGTCTTCTTCTTTTAAACCGCTCGACGGATTTTGATGCGGTTTTCATTATTAGAAAGAGCAAAAAACGAGGAAGTTTTATGTATATCATTTGTAAATTATTATAATGTTTTCAAAAAAACATTAAAATAAACGCCATCTATCGAGCGAAATTGTAACGTTTTGTCGTGAACTCCATCTGTGTAACGACATAAATAATTTAACAAATGTATTTATTATATTTAAAATGCTTATATTTAGGTAAGAAAAAGTACATGAAGAATAAAAATTAAGAAGGTAAAATAAAAGATTAAAATAAATTAGTTTAAACAAAAAATAACAGATGACGACAGCGGAAATTGTAGAAATATAAATGTGAAGAGTGCGACTTTTTTATATACAGTTATCCATATATCTATGAATCTATACAGTTATCCATATATATCTATTAAATCTGCAAATTTGTGATGAACTACGAGCAATATTACAACAAACAATGTACAATACGAGAAATCAACATGACTTTCAGGCACCCAAGCCATATTTAACTTTATTTAAAGAAGGATCTTTATACACTCAATAAAAATGTGTAAACACTTGCCTACAAATATAAAAGAGTTAAAGGAAAAAGGGTATGCCACAGCACTGAAGAAACGCTTATCAAAAAAAAAACTTTTACACATTATTTTAATATTTTTCCTAATATAATATTGAGGGCATGCATAAAATAATACAAAGATTTTAAATTATAAACATTTTCTATTCTATATGCGGATTTATATGTATTAATATTTGATGTGAGTTAGATATTACAGGTAAGCAAGTGAAATAATATTTTTAATTAATGACAAATAAATTAATAAAATTATTTCACTTAGGAAACTTAGCGAATAAGTAAATTTATCAACCATCTGTAATGATAACAGGGAATTGTGAGAAACGTAATGTTACGCATTATCACCATAAATGTACCCCTACAATTAGGACAATAAATAAAGGTATTTTTATTTCTATTTCTATATAAATACAATCTATAGTATATATCAGTAAAAATAAAATTTTGACACTGACACTTAAAATTACCCAAATTTTAATTTATTAACCGTGGTCAAATGTTTCACGTTTCATGATAAAATTGCGACTCGAAGTATTTTTTACATTATTCATATTTGTCATTTGTGACATTGTGTAAATAACTAAACGATATAAAATAAATACGCGTCATAATTCCTTGCTAAACGCACTCCTCATTTTATTTATTAATAAATTGCACCCGTGCGAAGCCGGGGCGGGTCGCTAGTTATTTATAATGTAACTTGTATGATTCTTCAACGCCTTTGATTACGCACTAAAGTGAATTTGCTCGGATTTCACTGTCTGGCCCAACTCTAGCGGTTATGTTATTTTTATAGGAATAAGATTTTTACTACCGAAAGTTGAATCAAATAGAAAAAGAAGAAAACCACAGTGGTTGACGGCCGGGGCATACTAAAAATATAGTTGTGTTTCGGGTAGTATAGCTGGTATTACTAGCAATGTTGTCGGCAATTGTATTGCAGCCACATATTGCAGTGAATGTGTGGCCCGTTTAAGGGCACCATTACAAAAATACTAGGGTGTACGGTACTTTTTCCATAATATAGAGGTTGTTATGCAATTACTTACTAAGGTTTTTAGTACGTCTACGCAGGCCCTAAATGCATCTGACATAAATATAAGGGGTCCGACAAACTAGTCCAATGGACGCAACGTCCGCAACGCATTATGACATTTAGCCGTATTTGAATGAAAGCAGACACACTTATCCCACGCTACGTTGCGTGGGATAAATGTGTATGCTTCCATCTAAATTCAAGGGCCAGATGTCATCATGCGTCGTTGTGTACGTAGGCCTAGTAGTGTGTCGGGCCCCTTATATTTATATCAAGATTCAAGGGGCGAACACACTCTCAGACGCGTCCGCTGCCGCGGCTTATAGACAGTATGCACAGTCGTTTGGGACGTGGCTTGCCAGATCTCTATCGGACATCCGAAGCCTCAAGGTCGCGTCCGCGACTGACGTCCGATAATGTGCACGGCTCAATAGAAAATCATTACACAGATCGCGCCCATAGGGCGCGGCAGCGGACGCGTCCGAGAGTGTGTTCGCCCCTTCATTTAGCCGGGGCACGCTTGCGGACTGGCCGCGGTGGCCAACGAGATACTACGAAATGTATGAAAACGCCGTCGAGCGCGCGCACTTCGGCCGCGCGGCGAGCTGCCGCACAGTAGCCGCGCGGCCAGCTGCCGCACAGTGGCCACGCGGCCAGCGAGATTATTGCGGCGACCAGGCGTCGGCGGCCAACGAGATACTACGATATGTATGGAATCGCCGGCCGGCACGCGCACTTTGGCCGCGCGGCCTAATGCGGTTGACGGCGATTCCATACATTTCGTAGTATATATGTTTGTATGTGTATATGTGTATATATGTATGTTACTAACCCTTTATCATATATATTTGTAATAATATGTTTACTATTTTATGCCATTTTATTTTTTAATTTTCTTTTTTTCAGTTATTTTCTTATATTTTATTTCTTTATTCATTATCTTAGTGTTAGTATTGAAAGTAGTCTATTAGTCAGTACTACTCAAACGTCAGTACTACTCAAAAAACAAAGGCTATATATTTCGTATGCCCAGATACAGGCTGTTCGGTCTAGTTGGGCATTCGTCTAGAATGATCGTATGGGATGTATTCATTTTCTTATTACTTATATAAATAATTACAAATCATATTTGCACGATCTCACTGTTAACTCTATACCAAGTTGTAACAAATAAATAAATAAAAAATAAATAAATAAAATAAACAGTCTTGCTGCAAGCACCTCACCGAACACTCGTACACGATATCGATGGATCCGCATGTCGATTTAGATGTTTTAATCTCACGTTCACGCTTCACGCTAGAGTACACGCTCATTCTAAAATAGTCACAGAATTTATTTGCATGACATTTTAATTCTTCAAAAAGCAATTTGTGTTGTCCATGTTCATTGCGAAACGTTAATAATTTAATTGGATTTAATAAACTAATAGAATAATTAGAATTGGATGAACCCAGTAACGCCGATGAATTGGATGTCGATGGTTTTAAATTCAGCGACGTTTCCTACGCCGTACAATAATCAACAAACCGAAATCGAGAGTTTCCATTTTAAAAACACATTCGAGCCCTGCAAATATACTAACGAAATTAACGGAATCTAGCCAAAAGTGATGGCCGAGCGCGGCGACTGGTGGCCGCCAGTCAGCCACTAGTGGCAACTTTTGTTTTTTTTGTACGATTGGTATCCACGTCTAGTAGCTTGACTGAGCCAATAGTGGTCGCGTCTAGTAGCCGCCACCGGTGGCCCGGTGTGCGGTTGGCCTAGCCAGCCAAAACAATGCAAGAGTTTTGGAAAACCTGATCAAATAGTATTTTGACTATAGAATGCCAGGGTACAGTCAGCCGGCCAGATTTCGGGTCACCTGGCGCTAGCGTACTAGGAACGTTCTAATTTTAATTAGTACCTACCCCCAATGTATTTTGGAAGAGCTAAAAATACATGTCACGCACCGGTCTATGACGCATCGGTTGTGCCGCGCAATATAATGGTATGGAGATTCTGACGCCACGTGTTCGATTATGAAGCAGTCTGACCTTATGTTTTGAGTTCTTTATTACATCCACTGTCTACCGATGAATTTTCATCTTTTCCAAATCCCTTGAGGGGTACTAATTAAAATTACAACTTTCCTAGTAGGTACGCCAGCACTAGGTGTCCCGGAATCTGGCCTGCTGACTGTAGCCCGGCATTCTATGGCCATAATACTGTCTGATCTGAAAGTTTCAGCTTCTCCAAAACTCTTGCAGTTTTTTGTCGCTGGCTCTCCAACTATTAAAATGATTTAAGATTCACGTCAAAGAGTATACATAACCTGTTTCGTTGTATTATCTTTATATACCACAAAGCCTGATATATCACGATCATTAGGTTTGTGAGGGGCCACCCCTCACTAGACTCAAAATTGTTCGGTGTGAGGTGGTGGTATCAACTTACGAGTTATCTCCGTATTGAAAGGCGGTTTTGAATGAAGTAGAAGGAATTTATTTATTGAAGGTTTGATATTGCCATATAACGCTTCCCGAACAGGTTATGTTGACGGTGTATATATGCGCGACTGCGGTTACTAGGATTTATGGATGAGGATTGTATGTGTGCTCCTAGTATCTTGTACTGGGCGCGGCTCGAGTCTGTGGGATTGCAGACTGATGCTTCGTGACTGGGAAATTTAAGGAAAGGAAACCGAGGAGCCGGATTCGTTGACCTAACTCGTGAGAGAGAGTGCCGAATATGCCGTCGCAACCTTGGGGGAAGGTGATCACTCGGGGAATGATACTTTGGTTGCTTTTTCACCGGTTTATATAGGCCGATAAATGATGCAATCCGAAATATTCCGAGTAAAAGTATTGTTTCATCCTGCTGATTCATGGCTGCACGGGTTAAAATAATAGCTGAATTGTGTCCGTGTATTTCACTGGAAATCCATGCATTTGTTGATCGCATGTAATGGACTTAAGGGCCATTACAGGTTAGTTGCAGAATTATTATGATGATACAATAATATTAATTGCTCAGATACCTACCCTTGAATTCTTTTACCTGCCGAGAAAGCTGGCTGGCACTACCCTAGCGAATCGCCTCCGAGTCGTCGCAATATATAGAAGCCATATAAACATATTCGATATTAATCGCAACAATGCTAAGTATGTTTCTACACGTTTAATGAGGCTTGCCACAAACAAGTGGGTTTTAAGCTTATGAGCCTATAACTTACCTACTGCCTCGGTAGCAATATACTATTATTTACGCATCATTTCATTTAGTCACGAGAACAATAAGTTTTTCCAAGTATATTATTAGCTACATTCAGTCTTTTCTTTCAATATTACTCTGGAATGGACTCCCTAACTAGACGATTAAAATTGGGTTGTGTCACCCAATACTTTCACGACAAGTAGCCAAAGACTGATTTCATCTGAATATGAATTTCATAAATAAAATCGATAAGCGGCATACGAACCCGGTTGTGTTCCATTGCGACACCTCAGGCGGCGCAATTGGTCTCTCGGATACGGGCGGGTTTGGGCCAAACGCTAGCGGATGGTATTAATATTGAATTAAAACGTATGGCAAATTTTCAATATTATTTATTAGTGTAGTTTGAATATGAGATATTCTAACCAAAATTTCACAATGTGATTTCGGCCCAACTTCCTGATCCTGCCCTGAGATCGAATTTCAAGTTTCGAGATCGATATATGACTAGTGCGCAATAGCATCTATTTTGACCAACGTGTAGAGCGGGCATGATAAGGCGTTTACACTCTCGCGTGAGGCGCGAGGCGAGACGCAAAACCATATCAGTAAACAAATGGAACAGAGGCAAAGCTTCTAACGAGCGTTCAAAATGTTTACCTACTGGCTAGAAGCTTTGCCTCTGTTCCGTTTGTTTACTACATGGGTTTGCGTCTCGCCTCGCGCCTCGCGCGAGAGTGTAAACGCCCCATTACAAGTTACATCATAAATAATAGCAGGCTTTAACATGGTTATGTTTAGTTTAGGGGCCAACACACTATCGGACGCGTCCGCTGCCGCGGCTTATGGACGCGACTGAACAGTATGCACAGTCGTTTGGGACGTGGCTTGCCAGATCTCTATCGGACGTCCGAAGCCTCGAGATCGCGCCCGCGACTGACGTCCGATAATATGCACGGCTCAAAAGAAATTCATTACGCAGATTCAGTCGCGCCCATAAGCCGCGGCTAACGGACGCGTCCGATAGTGTGTTCGCCCCTTTAATCTTTCGTTTACTCTTTTCGTTTATTCTATGTTCACCTCGCTTAGCTTCGGTCGCTTTGTCAACTGCTAAGGGCGAATCCGTATTATCTTTCTGTCTCCCGTGAGGTGAGCGTAGAAGACTTGGAAGAAAACAATCCACTGTCTAGTTAAGTCAGTCGCCTGTAAGAAGCCAGCGCCTTACCGCGAGATAACAAAGCGGGCCGACGCTCGCGCACTTACTTCCAGTTGCAACCAGATTACTACGGTCTCCCGACTGGTTATAGGTTCGAGGTCGCTTGCGCGGCCCCCTCCCTTACGTAGCGGTGATACGGTGTCCACTGAATCTATCGTGCCATCCTTTACCCAGCTGAATGATCGTTTATAGAGTGGTTAGCGTAAGGTTAACAACTACTCCCGTTCTATAGGAAACAGTACTGCTTCCAGACTCCAAACTCCAAATTCACGGTCAACTCATCCGGCAGCCTCCACGCAGAAGTGCGAGCCCGGATAAGACTCTGGCCTGCGGGCCAGTTTCCCTTAGAAATCAACCGAATTTGCGTCCGACTGCATTCCGAGCGGGGGCGGTTGTTTACCTAGTGGCAGCCGCTCTTGAAACGACCATTCGGCTACCCGATACCAGGGGAAGAGCAGGGCAAAGGATGGCGTGGTCCGCGATAGATTCGGTATACATCGAATCGACTGGCTGCTTAAACCGGCTGTTCAGTATTTTTGCTGCCATAGCCTGGCTGCGGTTGCGCCAGGCTGCTTAGTGCGCGGGTAGCCCTAAGACGACTATATACCTACTCATTACAAAACTAACCCGTCAAGATCGGCATCGTCCGGAGGTTCATCGCAGGCGTAGACATCCCCGTACACCTGGTCGACGGCGTCGAACCGGCCCCGCAGCCGCTCGACGATGGAGCAGTGCGTGAAGTTGAGATACACCGGAGTCGACCAGTCCAGGAGTACGTCTTCGTCTGCCACGAGATCCACCAGCTCCGTGCGCGCCGATGGACAGAACACGCTCACACTCTCGTATAGAGTGTTATTGGGCTGGAAAGAAAATATACTTTTTACTAAAGGCAAACGAAAATGATCGGAAATCTAAATAATAACAACATTAAAAAGCCGGGCAAAAGATGTCATGGCAGTGCCGGATTAAGCCAGCGCGGGGCCGGTAGCAAATTCTCTCAAAAGGCCCTTGGTTTGCTTTAGGTTCTTATGTTTAGGGTGGAAAATAAAATAGAACTTTTTGATAGATCCCTTTTATTCCTAAAACAAGGTAATAAAATATATTTTTTGGAGGTACCGTGTAATCCAAAAATGTTTACAAAGAGAAATAAAAAAATTCGGCGCCACAGCTACGACCAAAACTCCGCAGAAAAATTAAATTGAGGAAATATTCAACTATCACAGTTTCTAACATATTCGACAATGTAAATACAAAAATAAAATATATTTATAACAGTGTAACTGTTGTTTTAAAAATTTACACATATGTACAATTTTCTTTTTCAACAAACTGTGTGAAATTTTGCAATGTGGACAAAAACTACAATCTATGTAAAATCAGACTGTTTTTTATATAAGTAATTCACTCCGACAGATCAGCCATTATTGTACGGCGCACCTTTATAAACGAATACTAAATAAAATGCAATAAAAAACTCCTAATTTATTCAGAATAATTACAAAAAAGGAAATGCACCGCTTAACAAAAGTAAATAAACAGTGTCCAATATTTTTCGCCTTATTGAGCAATGCTTACAATTCGCTTCATAATATTGCGGCGCGGGCCCGCGTATGGAAATTAATATCTACAATTTAAGAAAAAACGACCTCACGCACTTTTTATATGTGATGGATAATATCATCAGCTATGTATAGTAAAATTTTGAACTTTCTAAAGTGGGATTATCGATGCCTGCCAGACCGAAGTTTGAGCAGCCGCCTCGCCCATTAAATATAATCATCGGCGGGGCGCGGGGCCGAGTTTAAGAATTAATATCTCCAATTTAAGAAAAAAATCCTCACGCACTTTTTATATATGATATATAATATCCTCAGCTATGTATAGTAAAATGTTGAACTTCCTAAAGTGGGACTCTTGATGCCTGCCAGACCGAAGTTTGAGCGGCTGCCACGACCATTACATACAGTCATCGGCGCGGCGCGGGCCCGAGTATGGGAATTAATATCTCCAATTTAAGATGACTGTACCTAATGGTCGTGGCAGCCGCTCCAACTTCGGTCTGGCAGGCATCGAGAATCCCACTTTAGGAAGTTCAAAATTTTACTATACATAGCTGATAATATTGTACACTATATTTAAAAAGTGCGTGAGGTTGTTTTTTCTTAAATTGGAGATATTAATTCACAAACTCGGGCCCGCGCCCCGCCGATGATTATATTTAATGGCCGAGGTGGCTGCTCAAACTTCGGTCTTGCAGGCATCGAGAATCCCACTTTAGAAAGTACAAAATTTTACTATACATAGCTGATGATATTATACATCATATATAAAAAGCGCTTCAAGTTGTTTTTTCTTAAATTGGAGATAATAATTCCCAAACTCGGGTCCGCGCCCCGTTGATGATTACATTTAATGGGCGAGGCGGCCGCTCAAACTTCGGCCTGGCAGGCATCGAAAATCCCACTTTAGGAAGTTCAAAGTTTTACTATACATAGCTACTCACATATAAAAAGTGCTTGAGGTCGTTTTTTCTTAAATTGGATATATTAATTCCCAAACTCGGCCTTGCGCCCCGCCGTTGATTATATTAACGTTTCCCATTGGCCTGTTGCAGGCTGCAGCGATAATTTTACGCTCTCAGGCAGACGTGGGTGCGCGGGGCCCCCCAATGCGCGGGGCCCGTAGCATTTGCTACTCTTGCTACGTGGCTAATCCGTCACTGTGTCATGGTCCGCGATAGATTCAAACTGAATCATAGCTGAAACTACGGCAGGTAGGGGACCTCACAATCGACCTCAAGCCCGTAACCAGTCGGGAGGACGGAGATATCCTTATGGTTACATCCAGACTGAGATATCCTGTCAAAACTGGTAGCCAGGGGGCGAGTTGGCCCGCTGGGACCTTCCTAGTGCCTCGCCGCGAGGCGTTGAACTCTGCTGGGTGTGTTGCCTTTGCTGGCCGTTAGGTTTGTATCGTCCCCAAGTCTTCGACGTCCAAGTCAACGATCATTATCGTTTAAACTTCCTGGTTCGCCCGACAGTCGACACCTCCAATTGTGTGTTTGCCGGAAATCTGTGTAGGGACCACCCCTCACAAGACTCCAGGTTGTTCGGTGTGAGGTGGTGGTATCAACTTACGAGTTATCTCCGTATTGAAAGGCGGTTTTGATGTGAAGTAGAAGGAATTTATTGATCGAAGGTTTGATTATTGCCAGTTATATAACGTTTGCCGAATAGTTTACGCTGACGCGAGTGTATAGATGCGCGACTGCGGTTACGAGGATATACGGAAGAGGATTGTATGTGTGCTCCTAGTATCTTGTACTGGTCACGGCTCGATTACAGACTGATGCTTCGAGACTCAGAGAGAATGAGGAAATTAAACCAAGGAGCCGGATTCGTTGACCTAACTCGTGAGAGAGAGTGCCGAACATGCCGTCGCAACCTTGGGGGAAGGTGATCACTCGGAGAATGATAATTTGGTTGCTTTTTCGCCGGTTTATATAGGCCCTGAAATGATGCAATCCAAAATATTCCGAGTAAAAGTATTGTTTCATCGTGCTGATTCATAGCTGCACGAGTCAAAATAATAGCTGAATTGTGTCTGTGGATTTCACTGGAAATCGATGCATTTGTTGATCGTATGTAATGGACTTAAGGTCCGTTACAAATCGCTCTGGGGCAACCTAAAACGTTGCATGGCCTCCACCGTGATAATGTGATTCTCATACCACTCGGAAAACAAAGGTGTTTTTGGATCAAGGAAACATCGAGTTGATGGACCATCCTCCGTAAAGCCAATAATTATTTTACATTCCCGAGAATCACAGAGTTGAGCAGTATTAAGATAGTAGTATCGTTAGGAGTAAAGAGATAAATTAAGTAGTCAGTAGCTTCGAAACCATGGAAAAGATGTCCAAGCGTTCAAAACGGTACATATTATATATCTTACCGATGCTGTGCAGCCTGGAAAGTGTATGCAGACAGGATCGGCTGGCCAGGTCTTCGCCACGTAGAAATGGAAATCCCACACCTTGTTCTTCAGATATGTTTTAATAGTTTGGTGAAACTGAAATTGCATAAAGTTCATGATTACGCGTTAATTAATAAGCGAATCTATTTTAATCGAGAGGCGACATCTCGATAAATAATTCAACGAAACGCGGCGAAGTGGATGAATCTTGACATAATTCAAACTTGCCACAAGGCATATAATATTCAGAGCGCGACATTAATTTAGGTTGCCGAGCAAAAATAATATCGTTTCACAGTTCAAACGTAGTTGGCTTTTCCTTAAGCGAATAGATGCGTATAGAAAAATATTGATTGCTTTTCTCTTTATTCTGTAAAGCTTTTAACAGAGGTGTCGTGTTTCGGCCATTAGCAAATTTGGGCTACAGGTTGACCACCCTAAGGAAAGCCTGTCACATGTTACGAAACATAAAAACAAAGTGATGTGTGAGGTATTCATATTCATATTCACATTCATATTCATTTTATTGGTATACTGGTATACAAGTCAGATTAGCAAACAAACATATATATTTTTATCGTAAAGAAAAGATAAAATAAACAAAACAAAATGAAGAAAAAAAAACACAAGAATAATGTAAAAAGAAGAAAATACAAGACAAAATGCAAGAGAGATCATTAAATACTTTAGCCACCAAAGCATTTTAGACTTCACTCGAGTAATATTCCTCCAGTGAGTAAAACGCCTTATCTGTAAGGTATCTTTTAAGGCGTCTCTTAAACACGTCAAGAGATTGCGCCTGCCTAATGTGCTCGCTGAGTTTGTTGTAAACCGTTGGGCCGGCGATATAGGCTAGCCTCTCCGACTTGGATAATGCATGACTTACCGAACGTAGCATGCTATGGGATCTTGTTGGATAGTGATGATGGACACCATTCACTTCAAAATCGGCTAGATTTCTGCGAACGAACAGCGCTACTTCCATTATATAAATGGACGGCAGCGTCATGATGCAGAGATCTCTAAACAAAGGCCTAGCTGGCGTATCAAGCGCCACACGCGCTATTGTGCGGACTGCACGCTTCTGCATAACGAAAGCCCTCCATGGGTATAAATTTTGGGCGAAATAAACGATATAATATCCGGGACTGGACTGAGGAAGAATCGCTGTACACAGCGACGGATCTATATAAGGGCTTTTTGGGCTGCAGCCCAGGGCCCCGTGGATATAAGGGGGCCCCAGCCCCCCTTCCTATTGAAAATAATGGACAATAATGTGAACAAAATCTAAAATCATAAGGTTAGCAACCCAGGAATTTGGAGTATAAAAATGCATAAAGGTTACTGAATAATTTATTTACATAACAACAACCTGAATAACCTGTTGATTTCTTTTGCAATAATTTTTTATTTTTTTTAATTTCTTTTTTCATAAAAATATCAGTTTAGTTCACTAATAAGTATAGTGCCTTTTTAATAGGTAACTGTAATGAATATTTGTATATAAATTTTATTTATATTAACTAGCTTTACAATTAATATTAATACTTACCTAAATTATTTATATCATTATTATTATATATTTTTTTACTTAGTTTGCATGGATAAATTATTATTTAACTTTTTCTTAAGCAGGAAAGTAAAATGGTCTACAGGTGTTGTTTATGTATATTAAATAAACCTAGACATCATTACCGAAAACAGTTTTTTTCGATAAAATGGCAATTAGTTGATTAATCAGGCAGGCCCCCAAGTAATATTAGCCCAGAGCCACACAAACTCACGATCCGCTCCTGGCTGTACATAATAAACACATTATTATTATTTTTATATTATATAGTTAACAGGCAGGCAGCTTAAGCTGATGCGCCTAAGTCCATGTATTTTTTTGTGAAAATGAGGTACTAAAATCCATCTTGTATTTTGTTCCTAAGCGAATCGAACCATGAGACGATTTTCAAAAGAACTCTATATATATAAATAGTCTTAGATACTTGAAGTTTAGCACACAGATGCGTCTTTGGGCCCAAACCACATTGTGAGATTTTAGTAAGAATATATCTTATACAAACTACACAAGTATTTTTTTTTATTTCGCCATATTTAAGAAAATACTTCGTCATATTGGAGAATAGCCATTTTAATACCACGGAAATACTGCAAAAATACTACAAATCTAATACATTTGCGATCACAATCACTTGACACAATCACTATCGGGGGGGGGGGGGGGGTGTAGCTATTACCGGGGGGTGGGGTAATTGTAGACGTTACACGTTCTAGGGGTGAACCCCCTAGAAAGTGTAACGTTCCTTCCGGGATGCAAAAGGTACGGCCGAGTTTTTACTTCACAAGTTTAGGGATTAAATACCTTTTAGAAGAAAACGCGTGACGGGAAAGAATGATCAAGATTGAACTTGGTGACGGTGGACCTTGATCATTTTTTCCCGTCGGGTCCAGAGGTGGAAAATCTCGATGACCCTCCGTTTGAAGCTGAAGAGAAACTGTGATGGGAAATACTGATCAAGGCCAATGATTATTCCACGTTGTCGATTTTTTCTTTTTTAAATGTACTTTTTCCAGAAATTCAGATATTCTTATTATTATATTATTACTATTATAGTTTTCTCTATTTTCTGAGGTTTAATTCAAATAAAAAGTGTTTTTTTTTCAAGAAACTCAAATATATTTGGTTTACAGGCAAAATATATTTTTTTTCTGTAAACTAAAGAAAAAGAATATGTTTTGTCTGTTTTTGTCTGTGTTATCTTTGGGTTACAGCTAAAATGTCATTGTTTAAGTTAGTAAGATTAAAAATGGAACTACATAACAATTAAAAAAGGTGACATTTATCGTTATTCCCCGTGACTTGACATAGCACCAGATATGACACTTGTCGTTGTTTGTCTCGCACCTCGTTCGACAGTATAGAGAGACTTTCTTTATCGCGATTAACTTTTAATAGAATTGGCTGTCACCTTTAGTGATTCAGGTAAATATTGCACGAGATGCTCTTGAACATCGGACAATTCTTCTTTTTTAACCAAACGGAAGTTTTTTCCTTCGGCGACGATTTCCATTTCTGAAATAAAAAATAACCAGTATTAATATTAAATCCGTTTGACCTAATTTCAGAGAAAGCTGATATGTCCTTAGAGTGTGCCAAATGCAGTCTTGATCGATCTAAAAGCGCCACACTAAAATATTCATAATATCACAAGAGCGGTGCACATTGCAGCTGTTAAATTCTAAAGTAAAGGCATACCACACATGCCTTGCATTTCATGGGCCGGGTCCCAAATGGCACTCTTTACAGGATATAATGTTGGTATAACTCTTTGTGCTTGTGTATTTGTATTATGCAAGAATGAATGTTTATATCCTACTAATATTATAAACGTGAAAGTTTGTATGTATGTATGGATGTTTGTTACTCTTTCACGCAAAAACTACTGAATGCATTTTTATTGCATTTACAATAATATAGCTTACACATCAGAATAACACATAGGCTATAATTTATAAATATATAGCGTGAATTTTCTAAAATATAACGATAACTGTCAAGTAAGTAGGAAAAAAATCTAAGAAATTGACATTCGAAATTTAAATTCTATCCTACTATCCTACTAATATTATAAACGCGAAAGTTTGTATGTATGTATGGATGTTTGTTACTCTTTCACGCAAAAACTACTGAATGCATTTTGATGAAACTTTACAATAATATAGCTTACACATCAGAATAACACATAGGCTATAATTTATAAAGATATAGCGTGAATTATCTAAAATATAACGATAACTGTCAAGTAAGTAGAAAAAAAATCTAAGAAATTGACTGGAAATTTAAATTCTATCCTACTATCCTACTAATATTATAAACGCGAAAGTTTGTATGTATGTATGGATGTTTGTTACTCTTTCATGCAAAAACTACTGAATTGATTTTGATGAAACTACAATAATATAGCTTACACATCAGAATAAGACAGGCTATAACTTATAAAGATATATGGTTTTCTATCATCATTATCACAATTTTTCATCACCACGCATGTGAAACCGCTGGGCGCAGCTAGTACCAATAATAATTATATAACCGAACGTCATACATGTCAGCTCGCAATATGCTAAGTCAAATATCAGAATCCCTAGATTCGGACGTTCTTGCTCAGTTAGGTATGCGATGAGCCAATGGCTATGGGTTCAACTTGTTTTTCCTGCACGTTTTATTGCACTGTATACCGAATATCATAGCTATTCGTCTGTAAATCATGTTGTTTAAAATAAATAAATAAATTTAAAAAAATGTCATATAGAAAAGTGAAAACCATTGAATACGAGTATATAGGTTATTAGACTGTGCAATGCCGTAGGTACTACCTTTCAGCAGCAAGGATTTTATTATGCACTGAGAAAAATATAACGATGTACTACACAGAAATACGCATGTTTCAACAAGGATTACGTATATACCTCGGACTGTGGTCCATGCGTATGTAATAATATGACGCGTAACGGTGTTGGTGTGACGGAATTTACCGTGTCGTAATGTTAAAACATAATGTTATTTCATGACATCGTGACCTTGGGATCTCGCTTCTAACAAGACAGCATGTAGTAGTATACGTACGGATAACCGTACCCGTAGTTGTTGAAACTCCATTACTCGATTATTTTCCTTACGGTTAATACGGAAATAACAGTATACTGTAGTTTCAACATGATTCATGTATCCGACTATAAAGTCGTAAGTAAAATGTTGATACATATAATAAAGTAATGGAGTTTCAACAAAATTCTTTGTTAATTCAACAAAATTATGATTGAAACATCGTTATTCTACATATATTAAACCGTAATAACCAAATGGTAATGAAAGAATCAATCCAATATTTTTTCCAGTGTGAAACACAACGTGTAGATTCACACATAGTTACAAACATTGATTAATCATTTCTTATGTTCAGTAGTCTAATAGATGGCATTCTAAACACCTATGTCAAAATATAATAATATTATCTGACCCAACTATAAAAAATGTGTAAGTGCGTCTTGTTATTGTATACAATTCCACGAGATGCAGAATTTTAATGCAATTTCGTTAATTTTATCCCAACGACACATTGTGATCCAGCCAGGAATCGAACCCGGAACCATTTAATAAATAGCATATAAGATTGCTCAACGCAGTACTACGATTTGGCAGCCAGGATTTTACTACGAAACGCAACGTGTAGATTTTTTAAAATTAATAGATTTATTTACAGAAAAAAATATTTAGGAATTATTTTTACGGAATGATTTTGCGCCACTCCTAACTAGGCGGTGTCTGTTCTAAGGAAAACGCCAATTTTATATGATATAATTTTAAATTTTAAAGTTTAGTTTTATGAAGATGTCAAGAAATTGTTATTGTTATTTTTTTTTTAAACAAATAAAATAAAATAAACAAGATCAGAATAATAATTAAATAATGAAAGTAGTAGAAAATAATTATAAAATAAATTTACAAAAGTATAAAATATTATAAAAATTAAATTCTGAATTCACCTTTGTTTACATGTGGGCAATTTATATTGTTAGAGATGTGAGGGTGTATAAATGTGTTGCTATTTTTGAATGTTTGAGATGGCAGTCATAGTTTTAAACATTCATTAATCTTCTCTTATGTTCAATATCGTGGCGTTGATGGCAGTGGCGTAGCGTGCCTTGGCAGGGCCCCGTATAAAAATTTGTTTGGGGGCCCTTAGGAAGGGTAAAGATTTCCCACAAAAGGAAAAAAAATGTTTGCATAAAATTAAAAGAAATATTTATTCATCATAATTATCTATCTGTCACTTTTTCCAAAATTTTTACAAACAATTCAAATTAAATATAATCATTTATAGATGAGGATGACTTTAGTTTTTCTAAAGTTTCTGCCTCTATGGACAATAGTGACAGGTCTGACAGGCGTTCATGTCCCATCGAAGTTCTTAGGAAATTTTTATCAGTTTTAATTTTGAGAAATTTCTTTGGGCAGTTGCAGTTGTAACTGGAAGGGTCAAGAATAATAAGCATGCTGTTATTACCTCCGGAAAACTGGATGCAAGACTATTGAATTTCATCAGCAATAATTCAATGAGTTCCTTAATGGAATTAATTGCCTTTAATTGGTCATAAAGAATAACTGAGATGTCTTTACTGTATTTGGCCGACAGTTTTCCGGAAGCGTTTAATATCTCTTCGTTTGAAGAAGACAGGAGTTTCGCCGGTTGTAATATTTCGAACACACTACTCAGGTCGCCAGGTCAGGTCAGGTCAGGTTGGGGTCCCCCTGGGCCCGGGGGCCCCGTACAATTGATACGGCAGATACGGCGGTAGCTACGCCCCTGGTTGATGGTATAGCAGTATGGCGGTGCACTATAGGTGGTGTTCTAAACACGCCTATATGGTATCCTATGTGTAAATAAAATAATAATTACATAACAAACGAATTTTTAAATCATCGCTTTTATTATTTGATAAAAATATATTTTTTTATTTGTTATACACGTTGCAATACTTAATAATTAGGCGAACTAATGTTCAAATAAGGAGGCATTTGGGTAGAACACCGTGAAGCCTGAAGTAACAACAGCTGACCTAGAGATCATTTGTAAACGTTCAGAGCTGTGCATAATTTGATGTAAAATATTGCAGACCCGAAATCTTTCAGACCTATTAGCCTTACCTCCTTCATGCTAAAAACACTAGAAAGACTATGCGACAGAGAACTGAAGGACACAGCACTTAAAAACATAGGTATCCACCCGAACCAACATGCATACACACAAGGCAAATCGACAGAGTCAGCACTCCATGCCGTTGTAAACAACATAGAAACTGCACTAGCAAGGAAAAACTCCTGCCTAGGCACCTTCATCGACATAGAAGGAGCGTTCGACAAGACAAATTTCAGTAGCATTCAACAAGCTCTAAACAGACATCAAACCGAACCATTGATTACAGAATGGATAATGAACATGCTAAGAAAGAGAATCATCAGGCTATCCGAAAACCAAAATCACCAGGCGCTGGTGATGAGAGGATGCCCACAAGGAGGTGTACTCTCGCCACTTCTATGGAACCTGGTAGTAAACGACCTGATAACAAAACTAAACAACAATCATTTCCTAACAATAGGATATGCAGATGATCTAGTGATAATGATCAACGGACTAGTAACAAGCACATTGTGCGACCTTACACAAACAGCTTTGAAAATAATAGAGAAATGGTGCAAGGAGAATGACCTATCGGTAAATCCAAAAAAGACCGACACCATTCTCTTCACACATAAACGTAAATTGGGTACATACAAAATGCCAACCTTGTTTGGATCCAGACTAACGCTTTCTAAAGAAGTAAAGTACCTAGGAATAACTTTGGACGAAAAACTAAACTGGAATAAACACCTAGATAACAAACTAAACAAAGCAACAGTCGCCTTCTGGCAATGCCGAAGAATGGTGGGCAAGAAATGGGGACTAGCCCCACACATTATACTGTGGCTGTACAAAATGATAATATTACCAATGATAAGCTACGGAGCTGTAGTATGGTGGCCCCGCACCCAACTCACTACTGCAATCAACAAATTACAGAAAATGCAAAGGCTAGCATGTATAGCAGCGACCGGCTGCATGAGAACAACTCCGACAGCGGCGCTGGAAATCATGCTAGGGCTTCTACCACTACACCTACATATACAAAAAGAAGCAGCCGCAACGGCTACTCGTCTAAAGAATCTAAACCTATGGACCAAATATAAAACACCGCACACGAATATATATGATAATATACTGTCAAGTTGTCCAATGCTGGATGCGGCAATCGACAGAATACCCAAAACTATGATCTTCTGGAAAGAATATGCCATATCATTAACAGAAGACTCAAAAGAAGCACTAAATCAAACAGACCTAAGAATCTACACAGATGGATCAAAAACCAACAAAGGTACAGGATGTGGTGTCTTCTCGGAGGACCTAAATATACACATCTTCAAACCACTCGGAGCACACAACACTGTTTTCCAAGCAGAATGTATGGGAATAATAGAAGCTTGCAACGCAGTGAAACAGTGCAGCGGCAGCTAAAACACGAAAACATATGTATTCTATCGGACAGCAGGTCAGTGCTACAGGCACTGGGAAGCGATAGATTTACATCTGGGCTCATATACGAATGCCACCAAAGCCTCCTCGAGGTATGCGGAAAAGGCAATAAGGTGACACTGAAATGGATCAAGGGACACAGTAACTCAATAGGAAACGATGCTGCGGATGAACTAGCCCGTAAGGGCTCAGACACACCGGCATACGGACCCGAACCTATCGTGCCCCTACCCTACTCGCACATAAACAACCAACTTGACAACCACTACAAACAACTACATCAAACACACTGGAAAGAGATAGACACCTGCAGACAAACCAAAGAAATAGTAGTGGAATACAACCACAAACTTACCAAAACACTTCTAAGGACAAAAAGGCCCCAACTACGCAAACTAGTGGGACTGATAACAGGACACAACACACTAAACAAACACCTCTTCAACATGGGCGGAACGAATAGCCCTATGTGCAGAGCATGCATGGAGGCGGAAGAAACCACAAAACACATTCTGCTAGATTGTAAACAGGTAGAAGTATACAGGACAAAACACCTTGGGACTCCAGGCACCCTGCGCGAGGCAGCAGGAAACCTGAAAGCCCTGCTGGCTTTCGTCGAGGAGCTGGGGTGGGTGGAATAGCGCTACCCCCGTTACACGCAAAATAGGCACACTGGATGTCGATTTGCGGAGGAACGCCCAGTACAACTAACTAACTAACTTGCAAAGGGGACCGAAAGGAGATATGGGCTGGCTTAAAACAGGTTTTTGATAGTTCCGTGCAGCTTGGGCCCGATAGCCTGCTTGCGTTCCTGGGTCGGCCCAACTCACGCTTCAGCGCCCATCCGGTAGACTCCTCGAAGAGGGACTTAACCTGAAAGGGCCGCCGTGAACTGCCGGCGGCTTCAACCTGCACTCGAAGACAGTTGGGATCGGAAGTGCGAATCCGGCGAAACTCCTTGGGCGGAACTTGGCGGTTTGCGCTCCGGGCTGTGTCAACCTAGCTTGCGCAATCCGGCGAAAAACCGGAGGAGAGACGTATGTTTCCTAAGAAGCGGGGGTAGCTGTTGGCCTGGCGTCACCTATCCTTAGAAACGATCCGTTAGCCACCCGAACTCGAATGACATTGCCGGGCAAAGGACACCACGGGTCCGCCATAAATTCAATAATTGAATCCCAGCTTATATCAGGTAGGGGCTGCGCAAGCGATCTCGAATCCGTGACCAGACTGGAGGACGGAGAAATTTGTCCGAATCTGGTAGTAAGGGCGCGAGGTCGGCCCACTGGTTAGCAACTCCCAGTGCCTCGCGGTAAGGCGTTGGACTCTTACGCGCTATTGACGTAGTTAGACTGTGAATCGTGCTGTCCATTCAGTCATTACGTTCACTGCATGAAAGACAGAATGGCATGATGTCGTTATAACTCCCAGGAGTGGCGGGCTCGTCCGTAGTAATTGACACCCTTGATGTGTATGACATCATCTACATTATTGCAAAGGGGACCGAAAGGAATTATGGACTGGCTTAAAACAAGATCTAATGAATGCGTCTCATTATATAAAAATCTATTATAGCAAATACAAATACATACACGTAGATCAACGACTCTTATGAAGGCAACCTCCCCCCCCCCCCCCCCCCCTTCCGCCATCCCCACTGGTAGTGTGTCCACCTCATTCAAAATCCAAAAGAGTGACCGTTCTCTCTCGAAAATAGTTATCTAGTGGTGCCCAATATGGGCCTTCGGTTCACGATATAAAGCGATCGCCTTTTGAGCCGATTTCAAGGGTTTTATTTACATATCTTTGATCTCGAGCTTTCAAGCCCACTCGCATTTATACCTACTTCTCGTTATTTATTATTAGCATGCGATTCTCCATCGCTGAAAGCGATTTTTTGTATACCTAAAGCAGCGAGTTTTATTTACAGTAATACTTTTTTATTGTTTATTATTTTTTAGGAACCATGCAGTTGTCACAATACATTCGGTACCAAAATTATTAAATTTTAAAGATAAACCTAATTAATAAAATAAAATAAACACACATAGGGAGAGGTGGGTTAGGGAGGAGTCATAATAAGTAAATAAAATTGTATGTGAATACATGTTCCATAATATAATATGTTCTAGAATACATGTTACTAATATTATATTATACTACATTATTATTATTTACTAGATGACCCGGTGAACTTTGTACCACCTAAAATTGATTTGATTGTATAACTCTTCATAAGCGTTTATTAATCCTAATAAACCTTCCAAATCCAATTCATTGAAACCCGAATATGGCCGAATCATGTTTGTAATTAAAATAAATTCAATGTATTTAATTTACATGACGAAATATAAATGCTTTTGCGACTTTTCTGACTTTTTCGACTTTTTCAACTTTTCCGACTTTATCGCATTTTTCGACTTTTCCGACTTTTCCGACCTTTTTGACTTTCTAGACCTTTTTTACTTTTTCGACTTTTTCGCAATTTTCGACATTTTTTTTTACTTTTTCGACATTTTTGACTTCTTTGACTTTTCCGACTTCTTCGACTTTTTCGAATTTTTTGACTTTCTTTGACTTTTTCGACTTTTCGACTTTTACACAATCGCACGGCATGAATAACAGTTATGGATGGCGCAGCTGTCAAACAATAGGATCGCCGCGAACGCCATCTATTGAAAGTGGCCAATGTTCCCAAAATGACCAATTTCGATTTTTTCGATTTTCAGTTGTTTCTTTGAGTTTTTCTTAAATATTGTTTTTTGTAAACTCACCCCTGAATCAAGCCAAACAATATGATAGAATAATAATTCAAATCGGTCCAGTCATTTCCGAGATCCTGCGAGACTAACGCACGGCGATTCACTTTTATATATAAGATTATTATTATTATTATATATTTAACAGGCAGGCAGCTTAAGCTGATGCGCCCGAGTCCGTGCTTGCATTACAATTTCTGTGGAATAAGTCCAGTTTTTTTTAAAGTCATTGACACTATTGGCATTAATCACTTCACTTGGGAGAGCATTCCATTCGTTTACCACTCTACTGCTGAGGAAATGTTTCTTGGGATTTGAATGGAATGATTCACGCTGGAGTTTCACGCTGCGTGATGCCCACGCAGATGTGTGTTAGTGTTCATGGTGTAGATAGTCTGCAACCTAGGAACGTCATACGATGCAGTCAGGATCTTATATGTCTCGATTAAGTCACCCCGTGCCCTGCGTTGCTCCAGAGTGGTGAAACCGAGAGCCGACAATATTTTCTCGTATGTTAGATGCTTCGAGGGCAATTTAGTCGCTCTTCGCTGGACCTTCTCTAGAAGATCAATATCCTTCCTAAAGTATGGATTCCAGATCTGATAGGCGTGTTCCAAAATGGGTCTTACAAATGACTTATAGATTTTCAGCATCAGTTCCTCTACATATTGCGATTACAATGACATGTAAACACCGTCATTAATCAATAGATGACGTATTGAATACGTCAATATTACTAATTTTACATACCCTATAAATGAAATGGTCTTGTAACGGACCTTAAGTCCACTACATACGATCAACAAATGCATCGATTTCCAGTGAAATCCACTGACACAATTCAGCTATTATTTTGACTCGTGCAGCTATGAATCAGCACGATGGAACAATACTTTTACTCAGAATATTTCGAATTGCATCATTTCACGGCCTATATAAACCGGCCAAAAAGCAACCAAAGCATTCATTCACTAATTTAGTCATTCGGCCCGCGAGTCACCACATCCGCGATTACATAGCCTGTTATCGACTCAATCAATAAATATCTTCTGCTTCATCAAAACGGCCTTTAAATACGGAGATAACTCGTAAGTTGACACCACCACCTCACATCGAATAATTTGGAGTCTTGTGAGGGGTGGGGTGGTCCCTCACAGTCTTAATCGTCTCAGGGTGTCAAAGTGGATATTTCCGTATTTATCTCTATTTTTTTAGCGAGTTCACAATACTTTCCCTTGGCCGGGAAAGTAATAAAACCTATTTTGAAAACGTCTTACTTATGTTCTTTTAACAATCTCACCGATTCGATTGCAATGGTGATGCAATGTGCAGTGCACTCGTATGTATAGCATAGCATACTAAGCTACCGCCTCGTATGTTGGCATGAATCGGTAGAATGCCAACTATCCAACGCTCGCCAGGCACGCAAGCCATTTTCAACCGACCGAGCAACCCCCTGCATTTCGAGATGGTTCCGACACAACCCCGCAGAACATAATATATCGTTCACTTATATACATGCGAGTATTATGTAAATGCTCATTTCGCCGTTCACGCGACGCAGCGTTCAAGGTTACGGGGTTATAGAAATAAACGTATGTGAATAAGAAAGCTATCAAATTGCCGTAATTTCTGATTTAAATCATACGGTGCTCGTTGAGAATTTACGGCAGTTCGAAGCGAGCGGTTACATAACAAACATGATTGAACGACCACGATATCGAGGGCGTCAAACTGAAAGGTTGTATCTAGAAAATTGCAATTTTACAAGCATTTACAGGAGAGGGAGAGGGAGAGGGAGAGAGAGAGAAGGGGGGGGGAGATGAGAGAGAGAGAGAAAATAGACATGTTATTAATGACGATACAGGCGTCAAACTAAACGGTCGTATCTACAAAAATACAATTTTAGAGGAGAGAGATTTAACCCTCTAGTAATACCGAAATCGAAAAAAATGATACTTTACCCCTTTTATAAATGGACATGTAATTAATGACGATAAGGTTACGCCCTATCAGTATAACATACATTATTGAACGACCACGATATCGAGGACGTCATAGTGAAATGTCGTATATACAAAAATGCAATTTTACAGGAGAGAGATCTTTCAACCCGTTAGTAATACTGAAAACGGACAAACGGTACGTTACACCCTTTTATAAATGGACATGTAATTATTGACGATACTGGTATGCATTATCAATATAACGGATATGATTAAACAATCACGATATCGAGGGATTCAAACTGAAAGGTCCTATGTACAAAAATGGAATTATACAGGTAAGAGACCTTTCTACCCGTTAGTAATACCGAAAACGGAAAAATGGTACGTTACACCCTTTTATAAATGGACATGAAATTATTTATATTGGTACGCCCTATCAGTATAACAACTATGATTGAACAATCAGGATATCAAGGGCGTCAAACTGAAAGGTAGCATCCACAAATATACAATTTTATAAGAAAGAGAGACGTTTTAATTAGTAACACCGAAAACGGAAAAGAGATATATATCAGCATACTCCTCTTTTTAAAATGTAGATGTAATTTATTAATGATTATACTGTTACGCCCTTTCAGCATGTTGTAGAATGCTAGTTAAAATGGCTCTCGAAATCATCCGACTTGAGCAGCTAATTTTCTATGTTGAATTATGGGAAAAACATTGAAAAAAATGCGACATTTGTAAAATAAAAACTACATTTTCAACCTTGAAGTATCATAATTCACTGAGAAATATATTTTTCAACTTGTATATTAGAAAATAAAAAATATGTATTTACATAATATAAATTCTGGCGTTATACATGAGATAGTGTTGACGAACGGCCAACACAGCGATAGATATATAGGATAGACTCTTGTCCTTGAAGTTCATCTCGGCAACGGCCCAGTGGCGTGCCCAGGGTTCGTAAATAGGGCAAGCCCGACATACCTTTTTGTGTTTTTTTACGCTTTTTATAGTAAAAAAGTGGTACCTCTTTACTCTTTAATCTTCAGTTTGAAATTTACTGCTTGGGTCGTACATTCAATAAAGCACACTGAAGGCATGCTACTGCAAGACAGAATTTAACATATACTTATCAGCAGTCGCATACCTCTAGTGGCTTTAAAGGACTCTCTTGCGTCGTTGCGTCTCAAACGAGGTGCTGAGTTATTTTGTAGATTGTTTTCATAAATTTGATCAAATTCATATTGAAATTCAACACGTAACCAAGTCTGAAATTCCTTTATTTTGTTTTCCTTCATTAATTCCTATAACCCACATCGACTTGTGATTTTTGAAGAATGTTGTACAAGCTCTCAGCTTTTTCAAAAATTCGGCGGAAAACAAGGTGAAAAAATTTAAATGGAATGATCGCATCGAATTTTCAAAATTCTCCGCTGCTAAAACCGTATCCCCGTCCCAGTCCTGCGGGTTGTTACATATGTCAGAAAACAAAATAATAAGAATACATTACTGACCACAAAGGACAATTTCCTCCATTTTTTATCAGGCACTAAAAACCACAAATCAATTGAAATTACACAATAAAAAATTAGCCCGACGCGACGTCACTCGCACATTTAAATCCAAACTAATTATAATGAAGTCGCGCTTTCTGTTTGACACGTTCGCATTCACAGTTCGCATTCAACGTCATGGCTAAGCAAGCCCGGCTTAGCTCCCGATACAAAAGTTGTATATAGACATATATTGTTTAGCGTAATTTGCCACAGGTGCGAATGAAGGAACACTGATTTTGAAAGCCGCATTGAAAGCCCAATATGTGCGAGCGAAACAGCAATCGCGCCCTGTAGATAATTATCGCACCTGTCGATAACAGTTTTTTTTCTCGCGTGGAGCGAGCTGTGCGCGTTAGATGGCAGTAGTAGCGCTAGCAAAATGATTTATTTAATTGTTTTTTTTACGAATTGTGTTATTAATTTATTTAATCGTTAATTTGGAAGTATAGGCAAGCCAGGCTTTTCGGCTTATATGAAGAGACCGCCACTGGGCAACGCCCGTCACAGCATGAAAGTATGGTAATTTGGCAACGCGATCTAGTCTAGTTTCGGGAGTATTAAAATGGGATAACTTGGAACCGTTCCAAGTGTCGTTCGTGTTCGCTAATGTTGATATCGGCTAATTATCATCGTATCTTCGTAATAATAATAATAATTGAATCACGTATTTCAGAAAATCAAAATCAGGAACTCGGAAATTGCCTCCTCATTTCTGTGAATACCGGCTTAAAATATAGCTAGAAGCACACCTTTTTACAGAAATATTTTATGTTTTATATAGTCCTTCTATATTTAATTATAATTTAAAATGGTTACATTTTTGGGGATCCTGCAATAAACTACTTTTATATGACGGGTAGTGTTTACATAAGGATAGATTGCGTTTCTTCGTGAACTAGCTGTAATAACATGTAATAACAGAGAATAGTTAATGCGAAAGAGACAAAGTAATATTTTAGAGCCAAATGTAAAATGAACGGTCGTATCTTTTGCCGCACCAAAACTACCTGCCGAAATAAAAAAATAAAATACAAACGGAGCTGCCATGGAATCCACCGACCGGAGTCGGGTCCATCATAATGCTATTGTTACACTTCTGGGGGGTGAGCGGTGGATTCCGGACTAACGACCGTCTGTGGTAGGTTTGGAAAGCTGTCTTCCAAATGTGGGCGTGCACCTTACCACCCATGCACTCCCCCTTTGAAGCCATAGAATTTGAGATGCGGAACTCGCGGTTTTAGATATTTTTCTAAGAAGGAGTTGATTATTTTTTTGGAGAGACCGAGGTCTTTAAAGAGATTTGGTTGGCAGGCCACGAGCGCCAACTTCCACCGCGTGAAGGTGAACAGTGAAGCCGTTTCGGGTGACGGCATTTGCGTGATCATGGTATTTATTTAATTTGTACTCGTGGTCTTTTAGTATATTTGATTTACATGGAACAGTAAATTCTACATTTCATTTAATCTTCCGAGATAGAAAGTAAAGAGTTATATCTGGACGGAGAGCTGTACATCCGAGACTTTAGGGGAATTAGTATTGCTTAGAGACCGAGTCAACCTCCAGAATCCAATCTGAAGCTGTCTCGATTATTGAGAAAGGTTTTGTAGTTAAATGTTTTTTGCCTTTAGAACCATCCCGCATAAACTGTATTGGGGGTTTGGAGGGTACTGTCAAACCCTTGTTGGCACGAGCCACTGAGAGGCTAATTACCTCGTGAATGACTTTCTGAAAACTACACAGAAAGAAACGATTTCTCAAATTCAGACTCGCGAAAGTTTTAAGTTTATAGTGTTATTTTAAGTACATATTTTCTTAAAGGAAGTCAGTATTTTTGAATCGACAAACGTGAGTTTTTTGTATCAATGTAATATTAGTTTCAAAAGTTTCGTTATTTTAAGTATATATTTTCTTAAAACTAAGTCAATATTCTCGAACCAACACATGCGATACGTTTGCATGAATGCAAAATTGGTTTTAATATTTTTTCTAAAACCAAGAATATATTCTCAAGTAAATTCTTTATATTACTTAATTTAATAACATATTTTTATCAAAATAAATATCATTGCAAGTCTTCGTTTGACAAATGTGTTTTTTTTATTAAAGACATTTTGAGTGTTCTTCCTAGAATAACCAAATTAATTGATTTGAAAGCGCGTAGATTTTTATGTCAATTCCTTACGTCACTTAATTTAATAACGTATTTTAATCGAAATAAATATCGCTGCAAGTCTTCCTTAGACAAATGTGTTTTCGAGTAGACATTTCGAGTGTTCATCCTAGAATCAGCATCTGAATTGATTTGAAAGCACATTGATTCTTAAGTGAATTCATTATGTCACTTAATTTAATAACGTATTATTATCGAAATAAATATCACTACAAATCTTTGTTAGACAAATGTGTTTTTTTTTATTAAAGACGTTACGAGTGTTCTCCCTAGAATCACCAACTGAATTGATTTGAAAGCATATAGATTCTTAAGTCAATTCCTTACGTCATTAAATTTAATACCGTATTTTTATCGAAATAAATATCACTGCAAATGTTCCTTGTAAACATGTGTTTTTTTTATTAAAGACATTTCGAGTGTTTATCCTAGAATCACCAACTGAATTGATTTGAAAGCATATATATTCTGAAGTTACTTAATTTACTAAAATATTTTTATCGAAATAGATACCGTTATAAGTTTTCGGTAGACAAGTTTGTTTTCTTTTTTTGTTTGTTTTCACTTTTCGAGTGTTCATCGTATAAATACTAACTGAAATGATTTGAAAGCACGTATATTATTAACCCGTTGAGTATGATACGACCAAATCTGGTTGTGAAACAATTATCCGTTGAGTATGATACGACCAGATCTGGTTCCGCTCGGCTCGCGCGCTTTCGAACTCTTTTTTTACCATCGAAAGCATTTTGTCTCTTTCATGCGTATGGCAGATCGGTACAGAATTAAATTCTCTCTGTTAGCATTCGCAGCAGCAACTGCGCAGTCCATGTAACATATTATTACGGACCGCTGCAAATTGAACGCCCGCCTTCCCGAAACGTCAAAATCCGCGCAGCGTGTGTTTCGTTTTCGGATACGTTTTTCGTGTAGTTTTCGGTGTTTATTTCAACGAATCGTAAGTAAAACCATTTCTACAACATCATATAGTCCCCCTAAACTGATTAGATGTACCATTTATCGTGTATATAAAGTATTTCGGGTCTTTGAATGTCGCGTCGCAAATGCCAAAGTCGGCCATTGTTTTTTCACTTCTTTGACATTCTCATATTTATTCATAATTATCTAATTGTTTTACAAAATGATATTTCAATATTCTATATTCGAAATTTCAATGCAATCATTGTGCAGTTGTTCTTTTTATGATTGGTGTAGTAGTTTCGTAGTTATAGTCCTTGAAGTCGAGCGCCGTCGATGTCGCCGAAAATCCTGCAAAAGTGACAGATGCATCCATGAAAATACCCATTTACTCCAAGGGTTAAGTCAATTCGTAATGCCATATAATGTAATAACGTATTTTTATCGGAATGAATATAACTGCAAGTCTTTTATAGACAATATGTTTTTTTAACATTTTTCAAGTGTTAATCCTAAAAATACAAATGTAATTGTAAATAATTTATGTAAATACAGTCTTAGTTCAAATATAATTTACAAAATTATATTTGAACTAAGACTGAACTAAATAAACCAAGCATCATAGTATTTAATATGACTGACCGTGGTATATATTTATAAAATAAAGTACAATTATTTTTTAAATCTTGTTTTTTTTTTAATTGAAATTGATTTACGTATTTATTCTTTATTTTAATCTAAACTTTGGACCCAGAAACACTTCTAAATTTTAAATAAAATTAATAGTTTAATTATGCATTGCCAAAAATAAAGAACTCTTGATATAATAGAAAACAGTTTTATTTTAGTCTTGCCCCAAGACACGTACATACGTTGCGAAATTTGACCCCAGAATCCAGTCTTGAGTCAAGACTAAAATAATAAAACTCAAGACTTGTAAATTAGCAAATTTTAGGTCAAGAGTTTTATTTTTTTTAGTCTTGACTCAAGACTCGTACACGTAATAGTCTTTGGTCAAGACTCACAAACGTACGAGTCTTGAGTTATAACTCGCAATTTAGATTTTCTTGGCATGCATGGTGCGACATTTAAATGCCCATTAGACAGGGTTCATATTATATCTGAATTAGTTTGAAACTATCTGAATTAGTTTGTAAACATTTCGTACGGTCTAAAGATTATGCCGCTTTATGTTTGATTGGCGATGCTATAATAAGTTGAGTGTATTTTTGGAGTGTAAATTCGAAAGATCGTTTTAATTTTTACACTGCCCGAAAAAAGGAGTGTAATGTGTTCAGGATTTATCTACGTATGTTTTCCGTTTCTTTATCCCACCATAACTTATAAACGCCTAATCCGACTTTAGAAGTGTGTGGTATTGCTAGAATCGTTATGTCATCCCGAGTGTCATAGAGTACGTTGACTGTCCAAATATCAAGTCAGTAGATAGCTGTCTAAATGTCCAAATGTCAATAAATTAACATTAATATATTGTGTTTAGTGTCAAATGAAAGGTCTGATTGAATTAATTCCAGAAATATACATGTACCTTTGGATAAATATATAACCCACAATTATTAAAAAAAACGTAATAAAAATAATTATATATATATACAATAGTCCACTTATTTAAAATGCTCAAACAAATGTGTTTAGAACAATCCGTCAACCACTGGAACAACACTCCAGGTTTGAATCATTCCAAAGCGCTTATAAGGCTTACGACCGTAGGACGGCCCGTGAGGCCCTATCGCTAAATAGGAACAATCTATGCATACTGGTGAGGGCGCTCACGGGGCATTGTGGTCTGAACAAACACATGTTCAACCTCGAGCTCAGAGACACAAAAATTTGCAGGTTCTGCCAAGGGGCAGAGGAAACTCCCCAGCACCTCATGTGCGAGTGTGGCCCGCTGATGCGTAAAAGATACACCCACATGGGTGGTCACTACCTCCAACCTGAGGAGGTAAAGCAATCTGGCGCCAAAAGCCTGCTGCGGTTCTTAAATGACACGAGGCTTAGCGCAGAACTATAGTAGGTGGCGAACACAATAGATCAGCAATGGTCGCAGTGTTACAAGACCTTAGAAAAGCCCCACTCAACAAATAAAAAAAAATAGTCCACTTGCTGTTACGGCACGTGTTTTTCATTATTTTTAATATATTTACTTGTTAGATTTAATATTGCGTAACCTCGATCGCAGGATATGAAAGAGTATCCTTTATAGGATAAAATTGCTAATATTTTTTCTCATATTTTATTTTTAATGAAAGACTTTCAGGGTTTCTCTGCATTAAAATATGCGCCTCGCATCGTCGGTAGAGAAACAGAAAAAAAAGGATTTTGTAAAGATTGAGACTTTTGAGGTTCCTGAAATACGTGATTCAATTAGCTTTCACAGCACTACAGAAAGTATTGTGAACGCGCTTGATAAAATCGAGATAAAGACGGAAATATCTATTTTGACACCCCCTAAGGCGATTAGGACCATTTCCAGACTGAAGTACGTCTGTTAGTAGGTGTGTGTGTGTGTGTGTGTGTGTGTGTGTGTGTTTGAGAGAGAGAGAGAGAGAGAGAGAGTGTATTCCTTCAAGATAGCACCTAAACGCTTTATTTGATTGCGCTGAATTTTGGCATGCAGGAATCATTCCATCATGGCAAGAGATGTGTAACGGACCTTAAGTCCATTACATGCGATCAACAAATGCATCGATTTCCAGTGAAAGCCACAGACACAATTCAGCTATTATATTGACTCGTGCAGCTATGAATCAGCACAATGAAACAATACTTTTACTCGGAATATTTTTGGATTGCATCATTGATCGGCCTATATAAACTGGCGAAAAAGCAACCAAATTATCATTCCCCGAGTGATCACCTTCCCCCAAGGTTGCGACGGCATTCGGCACTTTCTCTCACGAGTTAGGTCAACGAATCCGGCTCCTTGGTTTCCTTTCCTCATTCTCCCTTAGTCTCGAAGCATCAGTCTGTAATCCCACAGACTCGAGCCGTGCCCAGTACAAGATACTAGGAGCACACATACAATCCTCATCCGTATATCCTCGTAACCGCAGTCGCGCATCAAAACACTCGCGACAACATAACCTATTCGGGAAGCGTTATAACTGGCAATATCAAACTTTCAATCAATAAATACCTTCTACTTCAGTCAAACCCGCCTTTTAATACGGAGATAACCCGTAAGTTGATACCACCACCTCACACCGAACAACTTGGAGTCTAGCGAGGGGTGGTCCCTCACAGACTTTTGAGGTTTCTGAAATACGTGATTCAATTAGCTTTCACGGCACTGCAGAAAGTATTGTAAACGCGCTTGATAAAATCGAGATGAAGACGGAAATATCTATTTTGACACCCCCTAAGGCGATTAGGACCATTTCCAGACTGAAGTACGTCTGTTAGTAGGTGTGTGTGTGTGTGTGTTTGAGGGAGAGAGAGAGAGAAAGTGTCTATTCCTTCAAGATAGCGCCTAAACGCTTCATTTGATTGCGCTGAATGTTGGCATGCAGGAATCATTCCATCATTGCAAGAGATGTAAAGATTGTAGTTAAAACCGCTCCACCAGAGGGCACTAGTGATACTTCAATCTCAAAATACTGCAGTTAGAGACTTGAAATAGCACACATATGCATTGTTGAACCGAAATCGCGTTGTGACATTTCTTTCGAAATCACGCTGTGACCTTGGTCGGAATATCTCGTATACAAGCGACGCAATTTTGTTTTAAATACGAAAATACTACATCATTTTTGGAAAAAATACCACTTCAATACCGCGGAAATACTACAAATACTAAAACATGCTACTTTTACTATCATAGTCACTTGACACAATAACTATCGGATGAGGGTGGGTTTAAGGGGGGGGGGGCGAATTGAAAGGGGAGTTGCGGGGGAAAGGTTTTAGGAGTTTGGGGGGGGGGTTGTCTGCTTGCTGGGAAAGTCTTGGTGTGACACAACCCATTTTTTTCTTCCCGTAGCTGCGAATCGGCGATCAAATACAACTTAGCAATTTAGCGGGACAGGTCAAACCCCTAGATAATTACGTTAACCCGAACCACGTGACAGCGTAATCTTTCCGAGATTGTTTTAATCACGAATAGCATCGTGTCTCTTATGGTAAAGCTAGGTAAAACAACAAATCGAAGTTAAATATAATCCGGGTGTCTTTTGTGTATTTACGCTCTGGGTTAATCTGCGTAAGTGATGGCGGTAAATTTGCGGTTCATTAACATTCAGCGCCACACACACGAAGGATGCTCGCTTTGAATATTAATAAATATGTATTCCTCCACGTTGGAAAAAAAACGGTTGTACCCCAAGACTTTCCGGCAAGTAGCCAAGGACTGATTTAATCTGAATATTAAATTCATAGATAAAATCGATGAGCACTCTCTCTCGGCAGGCGGACGATCCCGTTCGGGTTCCGTTACACACCGCCTCGGGCGACGCGGTTTGTTTCTCGGCTAGTTTCAGGCGGCTCGGCGGTAATATTCGATTAAAATGTATGGCGAAAATTAAATATTATTAGTGTAGCTTGTATGTAAGATATTATAAAAAAACTTTAAAGTGTGCTGTCGGCTCAACAATTCAAGTCTCTAAGTCCAATATTTCAAGATTGAAATATGACTAGCACGCATGGGCGCACCGAATTCAACCACAAATAAACTCTTTCATGCCAAATTTCAGCTCAATCGGATCTTGTTGAAAATTTATTCAGCTTCAAGAAAATGTAAATTAAACAAACATTTAACGATTTATTTTGCGTGTTTTATTCAAATTAGTATGAAAATAAACTTTTATTCAGTATACTCTATATCGGTAAGAGAGTCGGCTAAGAGAGTAATCAGATCAACATAGAATTTGGTAAGGCTATTTTACGGCACCGAACTATCTGCTAACGCGCGGTCGAGATGCTCAGAAAAACCACGAAAACTCACGAAATAAAGGCGACTGTCAGATAAAACAGCTGATCATTGGCGGTCATGAAAATTAACATTATATATGTACAAGCTTTTATTTACCTTGCAAATTTGCAATGTATGTTAGTTAGTATGTATGTTTGTTTATGTTGCATCTGAATTAGAACCACTTTCTTTTATCGTATGAAGTTGAAATTTTAGATGTTGGTTCAGTTCCGGTGACATTGCATTTATATGGTGAACATGACCTGATTCTACACCCAGAAACGGCTCTCGACGACGATATTCTTCCATGGTCAACAGCACAGACACACAATTTTGTATACGCATTAAATTATGATAGCCCGTTCTAAATTTCACCATTACATAGCTGCTGCACCCAGGGTTGGCTTCCAACGAGGAGACTCCCAGAAACGATTTTTTGTATACGCATTCAATTATGACAGCCCGTTCTAAGTTTCGTCGCGACAGCGCTGCTGCATCCGGGGTTGGCTGCCAACGAGGGGACTCCTCAACGATCAACAGCACAAACACGAAACTCTGTATAGCATTCAATTGTGATAGCCCTTTCTAAGTTCCACTATAACATGGCTGCTGCACCTAGAGTTAGCTCAAGACAGAGAATTTTAATAAAAGCTTGTTTTTAAAAATATGTTTTTACTGCTGACTGATAATCTCGTGGCAGTAACAGTTACCGATAAAGTAACTGTTAAAATGACACGGAGGAATATTTTTTTGCCGTTTTAGCGATTGGGTACTTTTACATTCGCCTTTACTTTAACTGTAACGGAGGTTGTAGAAACCGGCCCTAATTCGCACGCTATTTACCTACGCGCCATTGTCGCGAAACACCTACCCGCCATTGTCAGCATCACGTAGGTAATGTTTCAACTTTTAAGCTATTGCATAGCTTTTATCGCGGGCCTAGGGGCCAGGCGGCGACCGAATGAAGAAATTTCTTAACGAAAATTAATGATTTTAAACTGATAATTACGTCTAAACGAGTACTGCTTACGATTCGAAAAAAATATATGTTAAACAATAATATTTTCCTAATATTTATAGCTTTGAATATTTTAGATTTTGTTTATATTACATAGTGTAATTAATTTGTGAAATTAGGTCTAACCGAACACAAAAACGACTACTACGCAAATACTCTCTGGCGTATTATTATGAAACCTGCACCATTTTAAAGACAATTTAATTATCTATCTTTTTATCTACGATTTTTTTCGAAAAATCCGTTTTTTTTTGCTTTATCGAATAAAAAATTCGTGCGCGGCGCTCTATCGAAAGACGTTTAAATTATTCCGAATCATTTGCTTCCGCAGCCGCAAATGAATCGGAAAAATTTCAACGTTTTCCGATAGAGCGCAGTTATCTGATATCAGAAAAAATAAAATAAATAAATAATTATAATTGCATAAGTTGTTAAAAATGCTACGCAATAGCTTTACCGCGGCAGTCCCCGAGTGCCACACGTATTTTTTTTTAATTGTTTTACGACATGACGTGACTCGGACGGATTTTCATAGCTCATCGAATTTTAGGATTAAAACTAAAGTAATAAATCATAAGAAAAATTAAGTCACCTAATACCATAGGTAAAATAATCTGAATTTTAGCGAAAGTGAACCGGTTCAAGGTATCTGTATATCGGTATTAATTTGAAACGTGTTTTCCCTGTAACCGCCAAATTGAGAGAACGGCTAAGTGTAAACATTTGGTTGAGGTGTCTAAAAATAGGTCTCGGTCTGTAGATGTGTCATC
This sequence comes from Micropterix aruncella, assembly GCA_944548615.1. Lineage (NCBI taxonomy): Eukaryota > Metazoa > Arthropoda > Insecta > Lepidoptera > Micropterigidae > Micropterix > Micropterix aruncella. Next base: position 34,560,413 of record OX155957.1, on the reverse strand, counting down.
AAAAAAAAAACATCAAAAGACCGAAATAAAAAAATCACCAAAAGAGAAAAATAGGCCGGGGTCGGCCGTTTAGCAGTGAGCGGCGTATGCTCATCGCGGACCGGGCTCTGAGTGTGCTTAGTGCTTCGAGCTAAGGGCAATTCGGATCGCGTCCTTTATTTATTAAATCGAATATCCTTATTTCTCTGCGCTATATTTAAATTTCTATCGTCTTGGGTGGGAATAGTCTTAAATTATTGCTGAATGGGGATTTTTACTGCCATTTCCCAGCTAACTCCTAAAGCAACGACTTGCAGACGACACCTCATGTGCTGTCGACTGTCCTAACCTTAGGTACTTGTGACGATTTAAACACTGTCAAATCGCTTCCAGAATCGCAAATATCTACGAGTGACGACAATCGTGTATCATATCGTCGCTTGGAGCCCGGACGCAGGTCTGCCGCGAGGTCACCGGTGACCAACATGGCGTATAACGTGTTAATTAACACCTATAAAGTAGTGTAGTTGATGCAATATCTCACGAACATACCACCAGGGTTTATAACTACGACCATACTACCATATTGTCATTAAATGTTTGTGGTTAAATGTATGTAAGCAAATTAATATATAACAAGTGTGTTTTTTGTGAAGCAGTGGTCATAATAAATTACTACAATTACATAATAAACATATTAATAAAAATAAAACTAAATTAATAACATATGTCAACTGAATATCGAAGAGAGGAATTTGATATAAGGACAAGCTAGAAGACTCCATAATCCATATTTGATATTATGGATTATATTTGTATAGACATAATCATTTTTGCTAATGTTTAGCTTCTTTTAAATATTTTTGGTAACAATAAAATACCTACCTACTACCATAGTATTATCGTGTATTTTTAACTTGTTAATGTTAGGTACACAAAGAAGAAGAAACATTCTCAAGATTGATCCAATTGAATCCGGCTGATTTTTCATTCGAATGACGATTGGTCGTAAGTATTATTGAATCAATGACGTAATGAATGCACTATGCTTTATCTATAATCTACGGCCTACGCACCCAGACAATCACGATGGTTAAAATCGCAGTTAGTTTTGTTAAAATCACTGTTCAATTATATTTTGTGTTAGATATTTGTTGGCACGATATTTGCGAAGTTGGCATCCACACTAAATTCTTATTCAGTGTCACCCCTAAGTCCTATTTGGGAACGGCGTGGCGGAGGTTTGATGTATGTAAATTATACGCCTTTCGGGCTTATAACTGACCGTTTGCATAACATCGTTAAATATTCATTAAACTGGCCTTTGATTGCGGGTACGTTCAACTTCTACATATTTTTGTCGATCAAAATTTTCGAAGCTTATGATCACTATCGTGATGAAGTGATAAGATGTGGGCAAAGCAACAAATCAACGTAATTTTGTGGGACTGCGTGCTGAATTTGATAGCGATACATCGGCGGTTCACCTAAATCAAAAATAATATGTTGATTCAATACCTCGCATAATAAAGATGCGGACTTTTAATATATCGATATATAGGTAGTCGTACACGTTGGAAAAATATATCCGAGGATGACAAATATGACAATACGTCATTAATTCAGTTAAAGTCCAATGGCACTTGAGTGTAATAAATAAATATCACGAGGAGACCTCACGTAGCAGCATCACATCACGCCTATTGCAAAAAAGGCAATTCTCTGTTGTCAGCAGTAAAGCGTTTCATTGCTTATCTCGATTTTTTTTCAAAATAAGTAAAATGTATGCGATATATTATTTTTGGAGACCCGAGGTTGGTTAAACCTCACAGAAAATCAGACAGATACTCAGCCCCTGAGAAGCTTTCAGGAGAAAATTAGTAAATTAAAATATATTTTTTTAAGGTTTAAGAGAAAGTTTATCGCTGAAAGTAAAACAACTGAAAATAACCCGAAAACAATATTAACTCAAATCAAATCAAATCAAATAATTTATTGTCTTAAAAACTAATACATAGTTGTATAGACAGTTGTACCTATTTCATTTACATTTGGTTGTGATATTATTGAATTCTTCTTTAATGATCGAATTATTCTATTAATAATTAAAACATAAAAGGTTACTCGTAAGAATAAAGAAGGTATTATTGTAGAATTAAATCGAGTCTCACCATTTAGTTTACCAGAGCTTGTTAAGATAACTGTTAAAGATAATAGAACCAACCAAAAAGGTGGGGCTGGGTTCACTCTTTTAACGTGGGCAGCCATGTCTTTGGTTATTCTCCTGATTTATCCTTAGGTCTATATTTTGCTGTTCTGTACAATGCTAGAAAAGCTTATGTACCTGAGAGTTTGTGGAGAAGGTGAAATTATATCAGTATTATCAATATACCCCAGTTGTTTTACCGGCTTATTGAAGATAGTTTCCGTAGTTTTATTACCAGCATTATGTATTGCCTTCTCAAGAGCCAAATTGAAAACCCGCATGCCAACGCATTTTCCTGTCGCAACCAATTGAAGATGTAGGAGGGTTCTGAAAGGGTTTTTCGCACTCTTATGCGGTGTTAAATATTTGTCATAGAAATATTTGACATACTTATCAGATAATTAGTGATATTTAGATCTCTGCAAAGTATTTCTGTGTTACTGTACACTGTAAAGTATTTCTGTGTTAACTCATCGTCAAAGGCAGTTTTGAAATCGCAGATTAAGTGATGGATTTCGATGTGATCTGTCGAGTTTCTCTAGGGTTTGGCAAATAGGAAATATAGTGTTGTTGCATTACTTTCCTGATTGAAAACTATTCTGATAGGCGCTTATCAGTTTTTTCTGTGCAAAGCTGAAGACGATAAGTAGAAAATATTTATATGAGATGTCAAGCAGTATAATCCCCTAGCTGCATTTCAGTCGAATTTCTTATGAAGCGCGTTAATTCCACTCATAATACCAAATATAATAAAAACCATTAATACCACAATAATAATAGAATAATAATTGAAAATAAAACCATAAAAATAATAATAATAAAAGACGATAAAAGCAATAATAATACAGAAGACTAACACCATTAATTATAAAATATCAATGCTAATACCAATTATAATAATTTCAATAAGAATCCACATTTTTTACCCGTCTATTATTGGCCGCGTGGACATAAAGCATTGCTGTGTCCAAACAAGAAATTCCCCTTCCTAGTAACTTCAAAATAATTTACGAAGCTCAATAAGCCGCCTATTGAACTCGACCGACCGATCAAGGCGTAAATATTAGATTATGTGTACTGTGGCATGGTATAATTAATGACCCCGTCAATGTATTAGAAAGTCGGCAATTATTATTGTCGAAAAAGATTTGTAAAAAAAGCAAAGGAAAAATACTTAAAAACACAGACAAATCAAAACTAGGAAACTAGCAAACAAATGGAACGCTCCCCTTGCAAGTAGAAAATCATTTTTAGCGCTCGTCACTATTTCATCCGCGTGCGTGTGATTACGAGAATATTAACACTCAAGGTAAAGTAGGCACTTTTTTGTCAAAGGCAACATTGCCATATTATTTTAGACACAATTATGTATGAATGAATACACACTTTTGAAATCGATATGTATTTTTTAATTTATACCAATTCAAATTCTGTGTCTGTTCAATTATACAATTTATACCAATTCAAATTCTGTGTCTTTCAAATTCAACAACTTTTTTGAAAAAACTGTCTACCCTGGACAACGGCGGCTGCAACGCCGCCGAAACCGCCGGCTGCAACGCCGCCGGTAATGCGTTTTATATTATTTCGTCTGCTGTCATTTGTTTACTTTACAAATGTATTCTGTTTTTTTCCCAT